>BPTQ01000007.1:29424953-30024953 GCA_019973895.1 Chrysanthemum seticuspe | reverse complement strand
CCAATTTATCAAAAACTTTAGAAGCTGCCAAACATGAATCCCTGGAATGGAAAAGGAAATATGAGGTGGCATTATCTAAACAGAAAGCTGGTGAAGAACAAGCTTCTTCAGAAGTAGCAAATCTTAAGGCTAGAAGCAGTGCAGCTGAAGCAAGATTAGCTGCTGCACGTGAGCAAACTTTATCTGCTCAAGAGGAAGCTGTTGAGTGGAAACGTAAGTATGATGTTGCTGTTAAAGAAGCAAAAAGTGCTCTTGAAAAGGCAGCTGCTGTTCAAGATCGCGCAAGTAAACAAACTCAGCATCGTGAGCATGCTCTGCGAGCAGAATTTCAAGGCACATTGGCTGACAAGGTTACACATTTGCTTTTCACATTTTTTTTTATCACATTTAAAATGTTTAGACGTGGTTTTTATTTACTTGTATTTTAAACTGCAGGAAGCTGAAATAAAAGATAAGGCGACGAAGATTGAACAGGCTGAGCAGCGTGTAACTACTTTGAACATGGAGTTAAAGGTGAGATTTTCTAAATAAGCTACACAAATCACAAATTATGTATGAGTTTTCGAACATTTGAGTTTTTTTAACCATTACTTACTCCTCATGAGAAAAACTTGTAAAATTGTGCAAAATTATTAGATTTAGGCAATGATGAACGATTGTTGTGGAAAATTAAGATGGTCTTATGTGAGATAAAAAGATGAGCAGATTGGGTAACGCCGTAACAGGTTTAAATGGGTTTGGGTTGACACGAGTCATCTTTTAGTATGATAATGTCTTAGTATAATCTAAATCGACTTGGGTAGGTTGTATGCATTGGACGACGTTCAATTTGTTTGGCTCGTTTCCCTTTTAGCTAATTTTCTAAATGACCCATTTAAGATGAAACACAACCTAGATTGACCTGTTCATTAGTGAGTGGGTCAAAATCGCAACCTATAGCTCTTTGCATTCATATATGGGTGACACGTCCAAACTTACTGCTTGTTGCAAATTAAAGCTCGGCGATATTGAATTGTCAAGTATATGACTTGTTTTTCACACACTAATGTTATGTTTTCTGATTCTCAGGCTGCAGAGTCGAAGATCAAGAGTTATGATATTGAAATATCTGTTTTAAAAAGTGAGATCAAGGAGTTGGGTGAAAGGTTGGAAGGTGCAAATGCAAAAGCTCAATCATATGAAAAAGAAGCAAGGATTTTGGAGCAAGAACGAGTTCATTTGGAGCAGAAATACCAATCTGAGTTCAATAGGTTTGCGGAAGTTCAGGAAAGATGTAAAAATGCTGAAACGGAAACTAAAAGAGCAACTGAAATGGCTGATATTGCCAGGGCCGAAGCTGTTACTGCCCAAAAAGAGAAGAATGAGATTCAGCGTGTAGCAAGCGATAGGTTAACTGAAATCTCAAGGCTCGAGAGGCGTATTGAAAGCCTGGACAGGCAAAAGAATGATTTGACCAATGAATTAGAACAAGTTCAAGCTGCTGAGACGGATGCTGTATCTAAAGTTGCAATATTAGAGGCAAGAGTTGAAGAAAGGGAGAAAGAGATCGAGACCCTATTAAAATCAAACAATGAACAGAGGGCTACTACTGTACATGTTCTCGAAAGTCTTTTGGAAACCGAACGGGCAGCTCGGGCAGAAGCCACCAATCGAGCAGAAGCACTTTCGGTTCAACTACAAGCCACACAAGGAAAACTTGATTTACTCCAACAACAAATGACTACTGTTCGTCTTAATGAGTCTGCTTTAGATAGTAAACTCAGAACTGCTTCACATGGAAAACGTGTGAGAGTTGAAGACATTGAAATGGGTACTGATTCTGTTGATGGAGATAGAGCGGTAAGAGGAAATAAGAGGACCAGAAGTACTACTAGCCCATTACAGTACGTTCCAACAGAAGATGGTGGTTCTTTCTATAGAGGGGAGGAGAACAGTAACCATAGTCGGGACACTAGTAATGAAGATTACACAAAGTTTACTGTTTTGAAACTGAAGCAAGAACTCACTAAACATAATTTCGGTGCCGAGTTGCTTCAGTTGAAGAATCCCAACAAGAAAGAGCTTGTGGCACTTTATGAAAGATGCATTCTCCAGAAATCTTGAAATGGTTAGTTGATCTGTCAACCCCCATAGTTAGACTTTGTGGTAACAAAAACAGGGTCTGGCTGGCTGAGTAATGGGTCAAACAGGTTCAGGTCATAAGGGAAGTTACGGGTTGAAACGGAACAGGTTGGGTTGAGTTGACCCAAAACGCTTCTTGTCCAAATACTTCGATTCTTTTGCTAGTATAAATTAGTATTTCAAATATTCAAATAATAATCTAAGTTTTTTATTTAAACTGATTTCATAGGTCTTTTGCACAAGTAATATTGTTGTTTTTTTGAACGGCAGATATATTAAAAAAAAATAGCAATACACAGAGAATTTGGACCTGTTCTACCCACTTTTTAGGCAAAGGTTTTTAATGTTACTTGTTAGAGATGATATATAACTCGATCGACCCATTTATAAACGGAGTAGTAATTACTTATAGTATATGTTCAAGATTACGCAAAAAAATCCCAGCTTTAAAGTCAAGTATGAGCTTAAAAAGCACAATTTTTGGTGCAGGGTTGCTTTAGTGGAAGAATTCCAACAAGAATAACCTCGGTGTGGAAGATAGCATTCCACAGGGGATTGTAATCAATTGTACTTTAGAATTTAGTGTAGGCTCATATTATCCTGCACATATGCTTTTCGGAAACTAGATAATAGAAACAGAGCTGTGATTGGCGGAAGCTTGGAGAATTCGACTGATATTTTGCAGATTGTGTCAAGTTGATTTGGGCTTCTATAATGTTTTTTTCTTTTTCTTTAGCGTTTGTCAGCTTTCTTGATTTCAGGTGTGTTTACAGTAGGTTAGTAGTATATCTAACTTTATTCTGGTTTTTCTAGTGGATGTTTTGGTGGGTTGTGCAAGGATAATTGAGAATGATTATGTGCTATGTAAGCATCTTTAACTTAACCACTGGTTGTACTCATTTCAAGGCTTTTATACTTTTTTAGTTTGAGGTTTTTGAAAGAGATGATTCGATATCTTGTCTATGTTGACAAATGCCATGTTTGATAAAATCATCTCATTACAAGTTTACAACTTGCCAATAAATGCGAGGTATTGTGTTATTGTCAGTGTTGGTATTAATTGTTGTCAGGCCCAGCAGCTTGTCATGGATAATTTTTTTTCCTTTTTTTCCCTCGAAAAGGCGTGCATAGTCATGAGGATCGAGAAACCTCTTGTGCTGATATCGGACCAAAACTGTACAAGTATATGATCGAGATGGCAATAGAACACTAAACTTATGTACTTTAATGTATATAAAGTTTTATACGATCATATTGATACAATTTCGTATAGCGATACAAACATTTGAAAAACCGAGGCCCCTAGAGATTAGCTAGCGTATATGTGAAATTACATTTGTGTCTATATCAGAACTTGAACCTGGTCAAAAAGACCTTTGGTCAAATCTCAATAGCCAATAATTTAAACCCACAACTTTTTTAAAGCTGCTTGTTATTATCATGTGGATCTAAACGATCAACTTAGTAATAAGTTAATAATGAATTGAATCCGCTCAAATTTGCTACATGCCATTTATGATTTTCAGGTTATGTATCAATCCACATATCAAATGACATGTTTTATGTAAATAACTGGAAGCAAAATAAAAATCAAAAGGCCACACTTAGCAAAGCCATATTACCAAGCGAGACACGAATGATCATTTTTAGTAATGGGTTAAAACCATAAGAATTGAATTTACTCAATATAGTAGGATTTGTTTCTGTTACGTGTTGGGTGTGAAAGAAACTAATGAACAATATTGATGACTTTGCTTACTAAGGTTCCTTTTATTGAAAATGCACCTACTTTTTTAAGGGAATTAATACACGGTTTAGATAAGGAATAATGCCGCACTCACAAAATAAACATTCATAAAAGAGGTGATCACACTATCTTTGGATGTATGTGTCATAATTTGTGCATTACAGTACTATATGGTACAAACTGTAATGTATAAATTGTGGTGCATGTATCAAAAAATATAATATAGGTATTAATTCTCTTCATAAAATGGTCCACAAAATGAGGTGTAAAGAAGTAATTGATATATTTGGCTATTGTTGATACAAAAGTTGGGCGTTCCTTGTTTGGACTCCGGTTCTCGTACCAATTGAATCTTGATGCTTGAGACATGCGTACTAAGTAAACAGAAAACACCGTTAGGCTTATCGTGGGATTGTCTCCCACGATTATCCTCCGGCGTGAGAGTAAGTAATCGGTTTTAGGGTTAATGGAGAGTTAGGGTTTTAGATCGTACCTTTAATGAGAGCAGGGATACCCTTTAGATATACACGAAGTCCCTGTTGGTTTCGTGTTCCCGAACCTTCGGCGTATCCCGCCTAAGTCGGGCAATTAATGCATATCTCATCAATAGGAGATATCCGATATCTAATGCCATAAATAATTTTGGGTTTGGGCCTTCGTGAGCCCAAACCGTTATTGGATTAGCCCATTCGTAATGGGCTTGTTAGTGGCGTTCATGGGTCGGGTTCGTGACCCGAATACGGACTATACGTCATCATGTCCCCCCAGTCTAGTATGCGCAGGAGTCTAGTATGCGCAGGGACTACCTGCGGATGCTAGACTAATAGCCGTATACTATCAATTCGGTGAAGCGTAGCGGAGAAGCCAAAAAAAAGTTCCCGCCTTGAAAAATACTCGGTGAATCTAGTCAAAATATTTCAAATGTACACCTCGAAAATCGTGGGAAAGTGACTGAAAATGCGTCATGTCAACAGATCATATCCACACATTTAGAGATAGTGGGATCCACGTGTCTATCATCGGGTGGATGTGAAAATCTATATAAACCCTCGCCTCATATTTACTGTGTTTATCACAGTAAAGAAAACATTTCCGCCATTGTTAAAGAACTCAAACCGCAACCCAGAATCCATTAATATTCCCAAGGTAACCACGCGTGCGCGTTAAAAACTGTACCATGGTCCGTGGATTGACTGACTTTACCTCTGACCTGGCCGAGGAGGAACTGCGCGAGTTCACCTCGGATAATTATATCCCAATGGCGCTGCATCCGGTGGTTCCGGCTGCGCAAGCGTCCATAGCGGATTTCCCTGAAGGGAAGGTAGGGGTATATACACGTTTCTTCAAATTTGCGAATCAGCGTACGCCCCTATCCTTATTCCTATGCGACGTATTAAACTACTATCGTCTGCACATATCCCAGCTGCACTGCATAGGTGCGGCAAAGATAACAAACTTCGAGGTTAATTGCCGTTTATTGGCGATTAACCCCACCATCTACTTGTTCCGCGCGTTTTATCACACCACGTGGTCAAATGGGTGGGTTTCGTTTGCTAAGCGCGCCGGTAGACTGCAATGTTACACGGAGAAACTGGACGCGCTTAGGAACTGGAGGGAAAACTTTTTCTGGGTTGACAAGGCGCTATTTCCCTAGGACTTTGACTTCTATACCCAGGGATCGCTGCCAAAGGATGAGCGCCCCCACCCTGGAACATACATCGCTGAGGATGCTGATACGATAAACACCAACCGTATTCCCATCAATTCCTACCCCGAGGAATTTTTGGTGCATATGGGCATCAGTCGTAATTACTTTGGTAGACCTGATGAGGTGCCAATCTTCTTGGACGCGGATGGCCAGGGTGGGTGCTCGTCCTTTCGCATTCCTTTGCTTTAGTAATGTGAGCATTTCTTTTAATTTGTGTGCTTTTCATAACCTGTTTGTTGTTTTGTCTTCTGTTGCGCATAGATGGATCTATTTGGAGTTGTACAGTTGGCGAAGCCGCGCCAAGTTACTGTGGGAGTACGCCCATTGAAAGAGGGGGAAGAGCCCATTCTAGAAGCGACCTCGGGGCGTACCCTAGAAATGGAGCTGGGAGAGACGGGAGGCAGTTCCTCTGTCGCATTGGAGGCGACCCCTCTTCAAAGCGTGCCGAGCCCCAGGGTACCTTCCTCGCTAGTGGAACCGTCACCCATAGTTGTAGCGGAACACATAGAAGAAGAAGAAGAGGAGGCCAGCCACGGATTGAAACGTAGGAGGGCGCTGAGTGATGATGGCGCGAGTTCATCCAAGAAGAAACGTCCTGTTGTGATGGACGTGGAGTCATCCTCAGATGATGCCTCACCCCCCCTTCACCGGATATTACCCCTCCTCAGTAAGTTGTTTTTTCCAATCACTTATCGCATTCCCTGTTATGTAATGAAACAATTGCTAATTCTCTTTGTTGCGTGCAGTTTTGAACACTCTGAGGAGTCGCCCCCCCCAGGCTAGTCCTGCGCACGCTGAATCTTCTGAACCAAAAAGCCAAGGCGCTGAGCCATTGGCATCTGAGGATGTGCCAATGGAGCAGCTAGTTGAAGATTTGGTGTTGGCTGCTGCGCACCAAGGTACGTTGGTTGCGCAGCTGAAGGCAAAGTATTCTGGAGAAAGCCACCAAAGCGCACAGAAGGATGAAGAAATTGCGCATCTGAAGGCGCTTTTAGCTAGTGCTCAGGCGGAGGTGGAAGCAGCGAACTGTCATTCCCAAAAACTGGCTGAGGAGAGAATGTCGCTGATGATCCAAGTGGGCCAGGAGCGTGCCGCGTCGGAGGGTTATAAGGCGAATTGCTCCTGGGCACTTAAGTATTTGGACAATGGAAAAAACGAGATGTTCTCTCGGTTGGGGGAGTTTGGTGCGACTGTGGGGAGCGCAATAGAGGAGCAGGAAATGAAGCTGCGTAAACTAAGTATTGAGTATGACAAGGAGTTGTATCCCCAACTCATGTCTTCTATTGTTGAACGCAGGTGGCTAATTGTCTTGGCCCGCGCCTTGCTGCACTAAGTACCTTAGAATCTCGGGAGGTTGTAGATAAGTTTGGGGCGGTGGTGCAGTGTGCGCTTGAATGTGGCAAGGCAGAAGCGATAGAGGAGCTCCATGAGAGCGGTTTATTGAAAGTTCCTGCTGATAGGGTGCCTAGTTATAATGAGCACGCCTATGAAGACCTGGTCGCTGCCATGGGGGAAATGAAGCTGCTAGAGCTTCCGCTGATTGCGCAGTTGGAGCGTGACCAGGATTATCCCATAGGGGTAATTATGGAGGGGCTCGCCTTGGCCCGCCATCGTGCTGAGAACGCAGAGGTGCAGCCTGATTATTATTTGAAGCCCGATGAGTCTCAGTTGCAGGTGCCCATTTTTGCTCGCCCCCGCGACATCTTGAACCCTTTCATACTGGAGAAGGAAATCCCTTTAAAGGAATCCTTAGAGGCTCACGCCATGAGACTTGCCAAGAAGAAAGGTGTTAAGGGAAAGGCTATTCTGTGTGGTATTGGCGCGGCGCATCTTCCTAGATCTGACGGGGTACCTGTTAGCGTGGCCACGGTATCCCGCCAAGACTCTGAGTTGTTGAAGAAGCTATGGGAGGCTGGAAACGCTACAGGCCGTGTGGAGGGTTCATCTCTTAGGCGCTGTAATAGTTTGTAGGTTATATCCTTATTGTAAATATCATTTTGTAAGAACTCATGGGTTTGAATGAAATATGACTTTTGTTGAATGCGTGTTGATGTGGTTGCAACTTATAAAGTTCGTACTTAGTTATCTGTCTGGTATAAGAAACTTCCTTATTGTCTAAGGAGCAAACTGTTATACAAGCGCGACTAATATGTGGAGTTCATAACCCTGTGTGAACTATCATACTTATAATGTCTAAGTATTTTTGACATAATCGTATATGGTGTAATATTCAGCGTACTGTTAATATCGTAGTAAGGAGCCAAGAATCTTGATTCCTAGTTTTGTTAAACGCGCATGGTATGCATTGTTGCGCATCCATCGTGGGATGCGCATTGAACTTATTACAACGTTTTGAAAATAAGGTGTTTAACAAGGATGCGTGATCCAATGTTGATGGGTTTGCAACCCTCTTACTCAACGAGTTATTTAGTAGGTTTACTCATCCTTTTACCGTCGTGGGTTTATTATATGCATGCGCGCCATGTAGGCAAAAGATAATATAACAATAATGTTGAATAACACGTAAATAACAAAAAAAAATGTCGTGGAGTTAGCTAGAAACCACGACATTTTATTAATACTTGCAAGTTTTTGTAAAAAGAAAAGGAAAACATCTGCTTGAGTAAACAAAATGTAAATACACGGATATTTATTGAACACTATACTAAAGTGCAGGAGTATCCGTGCACTAGGCCGTAGCCGTCCCTAGAGATAGCATCGTTTTAGATTGCATATGTTCCATGTGCGTGGCAGTTCACGGCCATCCATGTCACGCAGCTTGTACGCGCCTTTTCCTAATGCTTCAATGACCTCATAAGGTCCTTCCCACTTCGGTCCAAGTTTTCCTGTATCTTCTGCGTGGCTTGCATCATCGGCGCGATATACGAAGTCACCTGGTCTGAATGAAACGCTACGCACTTTGGCATCGTAGTATCCTTTCATTTTTGACTTAGCTCTTGCTTCACATATAGCTGCGCGTTCACGCCTTTCTTCCAACAGGTCCAAGTCAATACGCCGTTCATCGTCATTGGTTGCAACGTTAATTTCGGCAGTGCGAATAGTTGGCATCCCAATTTCTGTTGGTATGACGGCTTCTGTCCCGTAGACGAGGGAAAAGGGAGTGTCTCCCGTGCTAGTTTTGATTGAAGTGCGGTGCGCACACAAAACATGCGATAATTCTTCCACCCACCTTCCTTTGTGTTTATCTAAGCGTGCTTTAATTCCTTCACCTAGACTACGGTTTGCACGTTCGACCAAACCATTGGTTTGTGGGTGTTTAACTGACGCGAAGTGTTGTACAATATTTAACTTCTCGCACCAATCCTTGAAAGGGTTGTCACATAATTGTTTCCCGTTGTCCGATATGATTTCCCCGGGTAATCCGAAACGGCATACAATATTTTCCCAAACAAAGCGTTTTACCTGATTGCCAGTGATTGTTACAACCGCCTTTGCTTCGATCCACTTGGTGAAATAGTCGATGGCCACTATGAGGAACTTCAATCCTCCTGCTGCAGCAGGGAAGGGACCTGCGATGTCGATACCCCACTTGTAGAATGGCCATGGTGCCGTAATAGGTGTTAGCTCCTGTTGTGGTTGGCGTGGAACGGGTCTGTGAACCTGGCAATCGCCGCACTTTCTTATTAAGTCCCGCGCATCACTGTGCATGGTGGGCCAGTAGTATCCTGACCGTAAAGCGCGCGCCACCACGGACCGTGGTCCTGAATGCATGATGCATGAACCAGCGTGGATTTCCCGCAGTACATTTTGCTTGAAGGGGTCCTACACATCGAAGCCATGGTTGTAGAAATGAGCGCCGATAGAGTACATTGTTCCGAAGTTCAAACCTCTGTGATGTGCGCCGTACTCGTCGAGCTTCCTTCTGTTCCTGGGGCAATACGCCCTTGCTTAAAAACTCGATGATTGGGGTCATCCATGTAGGACCTTGTTCCTCTACCACCGTGGATATCTCCATCTCCGAAATGGACTTGCTCTTTAGAGTTTCCACCAATACCTGTTTTGACAGGTGCGCAAAGCTTGTGGATGCAATCTTGCTCAGTGCATCTGCCTTCCTGTTTTCCCCTCTAGGAACTTGTTTGATGGTGAATTTGTCAAAGCCCTGGATCAGAGATTTGGTCTTGTCGAGGTATTGGATCATGTTTTCCTATTTAGCCACGTACTCGCCCAACACATGGTTGGCTACCAAACGGGAATCCACATTTGCTTCTAGGCTGTGTATACCCATTCGAGATGCAATGCGTAATCCGGCAATTAGGGCTTCGTACTCTGCCTCGTTGTTTGTCGCTGTGAATTCAAAGCGCAATGCGTAAGTGAATTCCATTCCTTCCGGACTTGTGAGGATGAGGCCTGCTCCTGACCCATCCACACATGAAGATCCATCCGTGAACAAGATCCATGGATCTTGTAGTTCCTCCTTGCTTGGTGAAGGTGTGTCATCAGTTTCTGGTTTTTCGATGATGAAGTCTGCTAGTATCTGCCCTTTTACCGCAGTACGTGGTCTGTAGGAGATGTTATGCTCGCCTAGCAACACGCTCCACTTCTGTGGTCATCCTGATGCGTCAGGTTTGGAGATGATTTGCTTGATAGGTTGATCTGTAATTACCGCTATTGGATGCGCTTGGAAGTACCTGCGCGGTCTTTTGGCGGCGAATACCAATGCTAGGACCAACTTCTCCATTGCGCTATAGTTAATCTCCGTTTTCTTGAGCGTTTTGCTTACAAAATACACATGTGTTTGTACTGAATTCCTATCCGTCAGCAGCACCGCGCTGACTGCTCCATGAGTCGCTGATAAGTACATAATTAATTCTTCCCCTGGTCGAGGTGCGACTAGCGTGGGAAGCGCTGCCAGGTGTTGTTTAAGCTGTATAAAGGCTTCTTCTGCCTCCGTAGTCCAGCGAAAGTCTCCCTTTTTTATACACTTCTTGAGTGTTTTGAAGAGAGGGAGTGACTTGTCTGCTGATTTGGACAAGAATCTATTTAGACCTGCCAGTTTTCCGTTGAGAGATTGGACTTCCTTCAACGTACGTGGTGAAGGAAGTTGGATGACAGCCTTAGTTTTTTCTGGACACGGTTTGATGCCATCGGGCTCTATCAAATATCCGAGGAACATGCCTTCTGTAGCGCCAAAAGTGCATTTCTTAGGATTTAGCTTCATGTTAATCTTTTTCAGTGTTTTAAATGTTTCCTCAATGTCGCGCACCAATTCATCCTCCGTATGGCTTTTTATGACAAGGTCATCGACATAAACCTCTAGGTTGCGGCCCACCTGCTTTTCGAATGCATTGTCCACCAATCGCTGGTAGGTGGCGCCTGCGTTCTTCAAGCCGAAGGGCATCTTAGTATAACAAAAGACACCTTGGCTTGTATGGAAGACCGTTTTTTATTCATCTTCTTTAGCCATCTGAATTTGGTGGTACCCTTTGTATGCGTCTAGGAAGCATTTAAGTGGGTATCCACATAAAGATTCTACTTTCCAGTCTATCTCTGGTAGCGGGTAGCAGTCTTGTGGACATGCCTTATTGAGATCTGTGAAGTCCACGCACATCCTCCAACTACCATCACTCTTTTTCACCATCACTGGGTTGGAAAGCCAGTCGTGGTAGTAGACTTCTCGCATGATACATGCATTTACAAGTTTATGTACTTATTCCAGAATTGCTTTTGCGCGGTCTGGAGCCTGGCCGCGCTTCTTCTGTCGTACCGGGGAGTATCCTTGTCGGATTTTCAACTGGTGTTCTGTAATCGAGCGTGGTACACCGGTCATGTGCTTTGGTTCCCACGCAAAGATATCCAGGTTCTTTTGCAAGAGTGCGCATACGGCTGTTCTGCCGCTATCAAATAACGATCCTCCGATCGATACTGTAACACCCGTAATTTCGTGATACGCAGCGGAATTCAAACTGGGTGTTACTTCATGGCACAACAGTCATAACAATAGAAAACGAACTCTAATGGGGTCGTTTTTAAAAGATTTATCATTCGATTTATATAAATATCATAGTTTACAAAAATGAGGTCCCAAATGGTTCCATGTTTACAAAATACATTAAATTGATTTTCGAATGATAATAAAATTTATAGCCTTCTTCAGTATCCTTGCTCTTCCGTGCCAGCTTCCGACATTATGGACCTGAAATACATGCTTAAAACTGTCAACACAAAGGTTGAGTGAAATTCATAGAGTTTGTTAAATGGTTGAACACATTATGTTGGTAGTGTGAGTTAATTAGACTCACACCAATGTTTTTGAAACAAAACAGTTATTATTCACTAAGCATCATGCAATCAAGGCTTTAATTTGCTGTCATATAATAGTAACCGATGCCCCAAGTAGGTAAAATTTGTCGTTTTACCTGATGTACTCAAATATAGTGCGTTTGTTTACCGGATCCTGGTCAAACAAACGGGATTCGTCAATTCCGATAGATCTATCCACAATATTCGCGCTCACTTCACTCGTGATTAATGATTCATGATTTAGGGACTTAAGATTGGCAAATGCGTTAACTTAGTGCAAGTAAAATAATCAGATAAGTATAGAATTTGTAAGTAATGTGTTCGCTTTAAAATAAAGCATGTATCTCCCCCAAGGGTTTGTAAAACAATTAAGTAATAGAAAGTGGGGCTATGAACTCACCTCAGAGTAAATGATATCAAATGTATAATGAGAATGATGGATATGCCGTGAGAACTTCTACGGGCAACCTAGAATAAGATGTTGCGACTTAGGTTTGTAATAATGTTTAGGAAAACATAAACCATCCTATATATATTCCTATGTTGATCATGATGTAGTCAATTATCATATGATGTTTATAGAAAGATCTTTAATATGTGAAAACGTATTTAGTTTATAGATATCGTACTACCGTTCGGGCCATCATAATTCAGAGGTCATGCAGTAAACGTTCGAGGAGCTAGGACACTTTAAATCGTAAATCCAGCAACTCGTCGATACATTTTACTCAAATGAAACCTCTCACATGAAGCTCCCTACTATTGTAGCACTTAGTAAATACAACATATGTTTTGAGTGAAGATTGTTATAACATAAAGTTTATCATGTTTTAATAAGTATCTAGTTTTTACAAGTTCTCGTCGTTTCATAAATATAATTACCATAGTTAACAGTCTTGGGCAAACAAGCCTTGAGGCTTTAGCCATGGCCTTGCCGTGACTTTGGTCTTGACTACCATGGTCTTGAGACTTAGCTTTGACCTTAGCCATAGCCTTGGTCTTGGCTTATGGCCATTAGGCCTCTTGGTTTGCTTTTAGTTGTGACAAAAGTATAGTTATGAGACTAAATATAGGGCAGTTTCTGTTTTTGAAAGATTATGGCATGTTTAAGCGTTTTCAAGGTCCGATCTTCTTAAATAGTGAAGGAAAACGTCGTTCCGGACAACTTTCGTGTTTTAACTTTTTGATGATTCGGAGCAGAAGTACCACTTTTAAAAAGGCAGAACCAAAACAGCAAGCTGTTTGGCAGATTTGGCGTTTTAGTTTCGCTAATTTCTTTTGCCTATAACTTTTGACTCGTTTGTCCGTTTCGGGTGATTCAAATTGCTACGTATTTGTTTTAATATTATCTGCAAGAATATGAAAAATATCATATCTATGTGTGGTCGATTTTGTGAAAACTTTGTACAAAAGTTTATCATTTATACACTTACTAACCCAAGTTTAACATATAGGTTCTTATAACTTGTTTTAATGATTTTTGTACATCATGATCCAACATAGTAACTCTATATATAGCATGAAATAGTTAAGATTATGAATAATAAAGATGAGATGATGGTGGTGATAAGTTGCTTACAACTTTTGGCTTTCATTAAGAAAGGAGTAACTAGTAATGATCGAACTTTGATTGATCGCTTAAGACTTTGGATTGAGCTAGCTTTCCACACCTTGGCACCCTTTCAAACTTGAAGAGATGGTGATGAAGTACTAAGTGACTTGAGTGGATTTAAACTCAAGAAGATCACTTAAACTTGCTAGAGATTTGATGAAGTAGCTTGATCTTTGGAACTTCTTTGCATAAACTTGGAGTTTATGGAACAAATTATGGAGGATATGTATGTTTTAAGTTATGAACGACCAAGAGAAGAGTTTTAAGATATTTAGGAAGTCATTCACTTGCTATTTATAGGAGGGTAAGTTTGGTTAACCATATATTGGGTTAAATATTAACCATGGTTAGGTTAAGACACTTGTAATGATCTAAAGGAACCATGGTTAGGATTTTGCCACCAACATGATGACTCCCCCCCCCCTAAGATCTGCCAAATGAAGATAAGATGACTTAGGTGGAGAGTCTTGGTCTTATCTTGAGTTAAGAGTAAGTTTTGGTTCAGTTAAATGCCAACCGTAAGCCGTTAAGCCATAAAACGTAAAACCGGGTATCGTAAAAATACGAAACTTACAGGAATGATGAGACTCATCATTATACTCCATCTAAAAATATAAAATGAGTGATAAGTCTCATTGGGTGCAAAAACGCTGCTTAAAGCTGGAAATACGGGTAAAAAACGAGTAATTCGCAGTTTATCGGAAAAGAACGAAATTTCAGGGAAACGACCGTGAATTTATTTAGAATAGAATAAAATTAGTCTAAAAGTGATATGAGATGTTAAAATGTGGTTTTCGTCATACGCGGGATAACTTTACAGTTATTCGTGAAGTTTAAAAGTTACGCGATTTAAGCAAAAATGTAGAACGTACAAGGTTAATTTCTTTATGGTCAAAGGAGGAGGGAAATATGTTTGACTTTTCCAAAAATGTAAAAGTGTCAAAAACATATTAGAAACACAGTGCAGAAATCGTTAAGCCTGGATGTAAGTAGAATTGTTTAAAACGTAAGTTTAGTTTTGTTCTGCGCTGGGCTTATTTGGTAACATAAAAATAATAAACCTTAAAAATTCTCAAATTAATCATGAGTGATCTAAAAATTTATTTGATGTGGGGAAAATTGACAGAGTTGATTTTCGTTATGCGCGTGATGTTTAAACGGTGTACCGACCAAAATGAAACTTTATAACTATGTTTTCTTAATAACTTTTGCGAAAATGATCTAACGATTGTCGAACTCTCAGGTCATTACTAAAATAATTTATCTTATGAGAATGTGAAATAAAAATTTTACGGGATGAATAGTGAAAGTGAATAGTAAAAGTGAATAGTAAATTCTCGAAAATGAAAAGTAACCTAAAAATGCGGGTTGTTACAGATACTTCTTGCTCTGGGTAATCAGGATGAATCGCAACCCTTAGGTTTGGCACTTTAGGTGCGCGCTGTTCTGGAATGTGTGACGTCTTACATGTAATTGCGTTACATTCTCCCGGCGGTACGATAGTATTGTAGAGAGTAACAATGCCTCCCTCCACTGGGAATTTTAGCATCCCATGCGCTGTAGACGGTACTGCGCGTATGGCTGAAATCTCTGGTCTTCCGATAATGCCATTGTATGGCGAAGGGGATTTGATTACCAAAAAAGTCATCCAGGCTGCCGTGGAGTGTTCCTTGTCGCCAACACTGACTAATAGGCGTATTTGCCCCATGGGCCATATCTTTTCGCCTGTAAAACCGGTCAACACCGTCCTAACTGGGCTTAGCTGACTTCGTATCTCAGGTTGTAGTCGTTTGAAACAATGTTCATACATTATATCTGCGGAGGCTCCCCCATCAACGTACATGCGGTGGATATCGTGACCCCCTGCGTTAATTTCGATAGTGAGCGGTTCAACCACTACGTTGTCCACAGTCAAGGTGGGGAAAGAGATTTCGCTTCCACGGGAGAACTTTTGGCTGATCTTCTGCTTTGTCATTCGCTGCCATGATTGTATCATGTATATGGTATCAGCCTTATCTTTAGGTGTTTCTTTCTTGTTTCCAGTATTTTGCTTATCTTTCCCTTCCTTGATGTTTTTAACCAAGTGGTCCAATATGCCTTCTTTTACTAGTTTATCAATTAGCTGGCGCAATTGGACACATTCATTGGTGGTATGGCCCTTCTCCATGATAGTCGCAGTATCCACTCCCCACGCGTCGATCTTCTGGGGTGCGCATTGGTGGGGGTCTTGGGAAGTTCGCGCCTTCCGTCGCGAATATCTCCTTTGGAGTCTTGGTCAGCGGGGTATATCTGTCATTATCCCGTCCGCTCCCCTGGCCACGGTAGTTCTTGTTGCGGTTGCTACTCTGGTCAGTGGATTGTCTCCGAGGTTGTTCCTGCGACCTATAGTTTGAGTAACCCTTCTTACTGTCCGCCGCGGCAGCTTCTCCTTGGATAAAGGACCTCGTGCGCTTCATAAGTTCATCAAATGTTTGGGGGACTCTGTCATTCAGCCTTTTGATAAGTTCTGGGTTATTGATCCCGTTCATGAATCCTGAGATCTTCAGTACTTCGGGGCATGCCTTGACATGTATGCATTCATCTTTGAAGCGTTCCACATAAGCGCTTGTGGATTCCCCCTAGCGCTGTTTTACCCTGGCAAGTTCGACAGGGTTTTTAGCGTACTTTTTCCTTTGAGTGAAGTTTAGGCGAAACGCCTTCCGCAACTCTTCAAAGCCATCAATGCTTCTGCGCGGAAGCTTACTGAACCAGTTTCGCGCGTTTCCCACGAGTGTGGAATTGAACATGTGGCACCACACAGGTTGTGGCCAGTTTTCGATGGTAGCGGCTGATTCAAAAATATTTAGGTGATCGTCCGGATCACCTGTCCCATCATAGGTTTTCACATTGGCGGGAATGCGCCTCCTTTTACTTTATGAGAAATCGCTGATGCGCCGAGTGAACGCATCTACTTTTTGGCGGCGCCACGGAAGGGATATGTCTTCCTCCTCCTGGTCGCGATATTTCCTCCTGGACTTTCAGTGCCCGGTTTCGCTATCCTCGTTGTCCGAGGAGTTACCAGAGGACGAGTTTTCCCTCTTTCGGCGCTTGCGCCGACTGTCCTCAGAGTTCCCATTTGAAGGGCTTTCACTTGGGCTTTCACTTGGAGAGTACCGTCGTCCCAATCTGTCATGGACCATGTGGCCACCAAGCCTAGCGTGGACATTGGTACGCCGTCCATCTTCCTCGTGTTCCCCAAGGTATTGCATGTCCGCTGCTTCAGCATTCTCAACTCTCCTCCTAATCCTGGTAAATACTGGGGGTTGGCGGTTATCCCTTCCGCGCTTTTCCTTCTGGTGACGCGATGGAGATACCTCATATTCCGGGCCGAAATCGAGTCGGGCATGCAAACTCCGACCAGACCTTTTTTTAGCTTCCTCTTGCATGAGAGTAGCCAAGGTTTCGTAGTTTTGAGACACGAAATCACTTGGCGCTAGTTCCGGCGCAACCCCTTCTAGAGCAAGGGTATCTGTTTCTACCACTAGACCCTTGTTTCTGTCTGGTGCGTCTGGTGCTTTTGTGAGGTCCGTCTCTAGCACCGATTGGAGTGGAGTAGTAAAACGAGTGCGCAGTGGGCCTTCTGCACCAGTGGTGGTTGGGGTGGCCTGGGTTGTCCCTGGGCGTGGTTCCACCGTCGGGAAGACTAGATCTGGGCCTGATCCTTGGTTTCTAGTAGTACTGGTTGTCCCAGAGACCTGTTTAGAAACCGACCCACTTTGCTGCTTCTTTCCATGTATGTCACCATGTGATCGCTGGTTTTGGTTTCCTTGCTTCGTCATTCTAGTTCTTAGTGATTGGTCCCACGGATGGCGCCACTTGTTGATACAAAAGTTGGGCGTTCCTTGTTTGGACTCCGGTTCTCGTACCAATTGAATCTTGATGCTTGAGACCTGCGTACTAAGTAAACAGAAAACACCGTTAGGCTTATCGTCGGATTGTCTCCCACGATTATCCTCCGGCGTGAGAGTAAGTAATCGGTTTTAGGGTTAATGGAGAGTTAGGGTTTTAGATCGTACCTTTAATGAGAGCAGGGATACCCTTTATATATACACGAAGTCCCTGTTGGTTTCGTGTTCCCCAACCTTCGGCGTATCCCGCCTAAGTCGGGCAATTAATGCATATCTCATCAATAGGAGATATCCGATATCTAATGCCATAAATAATTTTGGGTTTGAGCCTTCGTGAGCCCAAACCGTTATTGGATTAGCCCATTCGTAATGGGCTTGTTAGTGGCGTTCATGGGTCGGGTTCGTGACCCGAATACGGACTATACGTCATCAGCTATAGTTTCTCTCTTTAATTAAGCTAATCACTCTCAAACACTTTATTTTGTATACCATTTTGTGAATGTTTTTTCATGAGCGTAGCGTAGAGCAAAGACTGATACCACAAAACAAGATGTTGAAATTGATATTAGATAAAAAGAATAGATTTCTAACACAACATTAGCCATAGCTTATTTGTAGCTACCAAGGATATATTAACTTTATCTATTTAGCTGTAATAATTTTCTAAAATAAGTCTTGTTGAATACTGTTGTTGCCAATTTTTTCATTATAAATGATGTGACTAATTACATCTAACCTTTCGTATAACCCATCTTGAGAGATTGAATACTGTTGTTGCCAATTTTTTCATTATAAATGATGCAATGCAAATTGTGTCAGTTTTTAAATAGATACACAACGCTTTATTTGGTCTAACTTCTATTAACAAAAACAACAAACATCAATGATTATAGGCCAAACTCAAGACCTTACAAATAGTACCTCAAACGTATCATTGTAGTAATATTAACTGTCGTTACTACCGTATGTAATCGTAGTTAAGGTTAGTGTTAGGGTTTAGGTAAGCTATGTTAATGATACATATTTGAGTTATTTTATAGACATAAATAAAGGAGCCCACGTAACGAAAGAGCAACGGACATTTACTAAGAGCATCAGACATTTACTAAAGTCCTATGTTAACACGTGAACTATAAAATGTCCGATTAAATGTTGCAAGCTTTTAAAAAATGTTTTAATATAAACCTTTTGATGCCGTTCAAAAAAAAATATAAACCTTTTGATGAGTTGTAACGATATAAACAGCGACACGTGACAAATTTTGTAGTATGACAAGTTCATCAAGATGTATATATTGAAACACTTTTTAAAGGTTTGTAACATTTAATGAAATACCGTATTTCGTAGTTCAAGTACTACCAAAACCATAGTTTTACTAAAATTTAGTTGTTATCATACAACATAGACTTTAAATAAAATGTTAAAAAGCATTTTTAGGTAAAGTTATTAACAATAAAGGGTTTTGTTTCGGCTTATATAACTAACTTATGGTTTATTTGATTTTGGCTGTATGTTTCATAAGCTCACTTTTTGTAGCTTATTTTAAAAAATTTCAGCTTATATAGCAAACTTATGACTCTATTTGATTTTAAGCTTTTTCATTAGCTCACTTTTTGTGGCTTATTTTAAAATTTTGCTGCTTATATAAGCTTTATATAACATAATAAAATTATGTAAGTCGAAAAATTTCAAAACAAAACACAAACAGTGAGCTTATGAAACATAAGTCCAAAACCGAATAAGCTGAGCCGAAACAAACAACCCTTGATAGCCAAACAGCCTTTGAAATAAATGACGTGTTAGTTACTTATAATGGGAGTAGATTCCAAAGACCCCCTGAAAAATAGGCAGATTGTCAGACTCACTCACTCACGCTAAAAAAATAGATGCCGTAAAACAATTTCCGGTGAGCGTAAAAACACCGATCGATCAAATGGATCTGCTCATACTTGCTGACGCAGCCGATGCCATGGAAACAGTCTCCGAAGGTCACTTATTCAAAACCCTAACCCTAACCCTAGCTTTCTTACACTAGTAGTAGTAGGGTTAACTTATCACTAGATTATAAGATGCATTTTTTTTTTAATAGTGGTTAAGTTGATTTTACTTGCTACAGTAGTAGTAGTAGTAATTACAGATTTTCAAAAAAAAAAAAAAAATCTAATTGCTTTTATTATTTGTTGGTTTTTCGTGTAAAACGTTGATTTATAACTGGCAACGCCGCCCGCCTCAAAGAGAATATGCTGGTTGTATTTAGAATTTGACTAATGTTGCTCCGATAAGTTAATTTTGCACTATCATTTTAATCTTTATGGGCGCAAAACGACGGTGTATAGCGGCAAATAATTATACTTGCAAAATCGTAATTCTGGTTCGACCCTTGATGCAAAGCGTGTGTTTTTTAAAATTAATATAGTGTGTGTTTTTTGAAAAGTTGCCGAATTTATCAAGAAAAGACATAATTTAATTTGCTAAGTTTTTTAAAAGTTGCGTACTTAGGGGTAATTTAGGCAAACTACATTAATTTAAGTTTCAAGATTCAAGATTTCAAGAAAAGACATAAATCATTTATAAGTAGTAGAGATAATATTCCAAAGCTACCTAATTTATTGATTAAAAACGACAATGCTGTAAGTTGACTATGTTGTTTAATTGCTAAGCAGTTGGTTCTCCTGAAGATGTTTATGAAATTGTTGCTGCTGACTCTATGGACTTCAAATCTTGGACGGAACTCATTTCCGAGATTGAGAAAACCTACCCGGTGAGCTCCGTTATTGATGACCGATTGCTTTCTGCGTCTGTCTATGCATTTGCAGATAGTTACAGTGTTATATGTATAATATTTACATTACTGCAGGACAACATAAAAGCAATATCATCTGCGTACGAGTCATTTCTATCCTGGTTTCCGTTGTGCCACGGATATTGGAAGAAGTATGCAGATCACATGGCACGGCTTTGCACGGTGGAGAAGGCTGTTGAAGTATATGAAGAGGCAGTGCAATCTGCAACATACTCTGTTGGATTGTGGGTTGACTATTGCAGCTTCAGTATGCTTGCTTTTGCAGACCCATCTGATGTTCGACGGTAATTTTAACTTAGAGCTTTGATCTATTATTAACACTCCGGTGCTGCATTCATTAATAATGATACTGCTACTTTTTGTGGCATAGCTTATTGGCTGTAAAAATAGCAGTAAGGTAGACCTGTCTAGCGCCCAAAACCAGATGTATTTTCATTGTTATTTCAGAACAATTTAGTAATATCTGGTTTGTGTTTTAAGCTCTACACAATTTAGTAATCATGATACCGAAGGGTGTTCAAAATATCTACCAAAGCGAAACTGTACAAAACCAAAATAGCCGTTTAGCACACTCAGGTTGATATTAGAAAAATACACTTGATCTCATTTTTTCATCTTTACCTTGCAGAATATTTGAAAGAGGGCTGTCCTACGTTGGAAAAGATTTTTTATGTCATAAATTATGGGATCTGTACATAAGATTTGAGTTATCTCAACAGGAATGGAGTTTTCTTGCACACATTCTTATCCGTGCTTTAAAATTTCCAACAAAGAGTTTACACAAGTATTATGACAAGTAAGTTTGCCTTACGTTTTAAGCACTCACTTCCAACTTTGTCTTTGTTATACCTACTAAAAGTACGAGTCTTTTTTAATGAAGGCAATGCTTGTGTTGCTCACACCTTACCACTTAATCTTGGGTGATTCTAAATTTGTGTTTTTTGGTATCTTTCAGTTTTAAAGAGTTCGTTGATTTTGTAGAAGAGGATATGTCATGTGCAAAAAGTGGCAACCTTGAACCCCATGATTGTAATATAGAAGTTCCCATATTTGATGATGAAATCTATCATACCATCAGGAAACTGCAAGAATCGTCCAGTGTTGAGCTGAGGTCTCAAGCTCTACATAAATTTGTCGCTATTGGTGAGCAGTTCTATCACAAATCGTGCCAATTGCACGAAGAAATAGATTATTTTGAGAATTATATGGAGAGTGACCTTTTTAGTGTAAAACCACTTGACGACGAGGAGCTACAGAATTGGCATAATTATTTAGATTTCATTGAGAAACAAGAGGACTTTGACTGGGTATGATTGAATATTATGAAGATGGATACATCACTTCTTTAATAAGCTGTTTAAAGAAAATATTAACTTACAGGCTGTGAAACTCTACGAAAGATGCTTAATTCCCTGTGCTAACTACCCTGAATTCTGGATGCGGTATGTGGAGTTTATGGAATCCAAAGGGGGACGAGAAATAGCAAATTTTGCTTTAGAAAGGGCGACACAAGTATTTGTAAAGGTGTGTATCTGATGTCACTTGAATGTGGAGATGATATACTTTCTTAGTTTATGTAATTGTTGACTTTGGCATGTTCACTGGCTATTCTTCTAGTATACACTACACACAACATAAATTAGATTAAGATATGGATTGGGTTACTTTATCGCTAAAAACAGGTCTATAAATAAATTGGAAGATATAGTTTTTTGTATGAAGTTTCTGAGTAACTATTGTAACCTTTTAAATGGTTGTAAAATTATATAGAGAGGAATGGGATAAATCTCTTTTAACTTTTTAGGATCCTGAAATTAGTCCTCACTTCTTATATGTTCTATGCAGAATGTTTCAGAGGTGCATATTTTCAATGCAAGATTCAGAGAGAAAATCGGAGATATCGAAGGAGCCCGTGCCGCATTTCATCTATGTGATACCGAATCTGATTCGTCCTTTATTGAAATAGCAATAAAAGCGGCAAATATGGAAACACGTCTGGTACACATTCATGAGCGTTTAGTCTGAATTTGTAGTAAAGGTTGTGCTTAAAACTGACTGTGGATACTAAACAGGGAAATGTGGACGCAGCTTTGGAAATTTATGAAAAAGCACTCAAAGTAGCAACAGAGAAGGAGAAGATGCACATAATCCCTATTCTGTATATTCACTTTTTCCGTCTAAAATTCATGGTAATGAGTTCTGAAATATTCTGCCCGTTATTAACTTGGAAATTTGCATATACATCTGACCTAAAATAACAATGGCTGTGTGTGGAACCTATTAAATATATTCATCCAGCACTTTTTTCTTTTTTGGTCATTTTGACAAGTTCCCTTTTTACATACATAAAATAATGCTCGTTACGCTACTTGTCTACATGATTATCATTGACATGATAGGAATTAGGGATAAGCTCCTGTTACTGATGTAAAATGTGATATGGGGGCTGTTGGACGCCCAGCTAGTTTCAGCTTGCATCTTTTCTTCTAATGATTGGTACAGTCTTATAGATATTATGATAGGAACAAATCACAAGCTTATTTTATAGCAGTTGCCCATTTAATTTCCTAAATATTCACACTAGACGGTTTATGCATCTCCTTACTCCCTGCTTAATTTATTAAAGCTCAGCCAACTGTATCGATTCCCGCAGAGTATGTATAGACGATGCCCAAACAGCAGCATTGAGGCATTTGATCAGTATGACCTAAATCGTTATCTATGACAAGAAAAGAAATGGGGGAATGAATTATTTGTTAAGTTAAATAAGTTTTGTTGGTATGGTTTCGGACTTTGATTTGCTTTCTAATTGTGTATTACCTGTTTGTAGATCACTGGAAGTGCAGATGCTGCTATAGACTTGCTAATATCTGGTATTCAGAAAGTGCCTCATTCTAGATTACTTTTAGAGGTATCGTTCGTCTAATACAAGCACACTGGAACGTCTAATCTGTCCTTTATTATATCTGAGATTTTGCGCGAACTCATATATTCAAGACGTCAGAATTCGTAAAGGCAAGCAATCTAAAGGAGGAGAGGGAACTAATTACTGTGCTTTTTTGTAGGAGTTGATAAATTTTGCAATGATACACGAAGGATCAAGACATTTGGATGTACTGGACTCCATTGTTGCCACTGCCATAACTTGTAAATCAGATGGATCCCAAGGTTTAAGCTCGAGAGATCGCGAGGATCTATCACATCTGTATTTGAAGGTTAGATCTCTTACTCGAAACGACATTATTTGAATTTTAATTCCAGATGGTACTGCAGTAAGCCTCTTAATTTGCCTCGCCTTTCTCGTCATTGTTAGATTTTTTTTCTTTTCAGTTTACTCTTTGTTAAAAAACAATGATTTTCTGTTTGCTAATTACTCTCATATTTAATTCGATTGCAGTTTGTTGACTACTGTGGAACAACCCACGAAATAGCAAAGGCATGGGCCCGTCATATAAAACATTTTCCACGCCTGCTTAGGTGTACATCTTCACACAAGTACCTTTCTAATGATCTTGTAGAAACAAGAGATAGGATGCCGCATATTGTTGCTAAGCAGCCATCTCAGGCTCATGTTAAGCACACTGCACGAAATCCAGTCAATGAGAAGCACAACTTGTTGACTTCCAAAAGTCAAGCCATTGAGCTTCACAAGGCCACAGCCAACCAGTATGTAGAAAAAGATGATAACAATTCTGTGAAATCAAAAAGGTTGAAACGAAAATCTAGTAGTGTACCACAAAATGAGCGGCATGAATCACAAAAATCGGAGCGAATCAGAACTGAGCCAGAGGAAGAGGAAGAGCACGGACATGAACCTAAAGCGAGTAAAAAACCAGTTTCTTTGGAGAGTCTTTCTTTGTGTACTCGGGAAGAAGAACCTCACAACTTAACCCACAAGTCCTCTACTGCACTCGAGGATACCATGAGCCCTTCTACGGCCAATCAGAACTCCACAAATGATTCCCCCAAGAGACCAGACGTAACAGATGAACATGGATCAGAAACAGACCCTCCACAAATCCCATCACAAAATGTGGAAACTTGCAAAACTAATCACATGCTTAGAGCTTCTGAGCATGTGAGTCCTGAACCAGCTGCTCATATAGTTACTATAGCGCAACTGCCAAACAAAGATTATCCAACTGTGCCAAATGCGGCCCAAAATGGTCAATTAACAGCTCAGTATCCTGTGCAAAGTAGTGAACAATCTGGGTTGATTCAGAACCCACAAGCCTACAATCAAATGATGCAATATCAATACCAACAGCAGCACCAGAATCAGCAACAATGGCTGCAAATGCAGCAGTCATACATCCAACAACAGCAACAGCAACAACAACAATATGCCCCACAATCACAGCAATATCAGCTATATCAACAGCAGGAACAATACCAACAGTATTGGCTGCAGATGTACCAGCAGCAGCAGCAACAACAAATGCAAGAATATATGAAGATGCAACAATACCAGCAGATACAGCAACAACAA
This sequence comes from Chrysanthemum seticuspe, assembly GCA_019973895.1. Taxonomy (NCBI): domain Eukaryota; kingdom Viridiplantae; phylum Streptophyta; class Magnoliopsida; order Asterales; family Asteraceae; genus Chrysanthemum; species Chrysanthemum seticuspe. Next base: position 30,000,325 of record BPTQ01000007.1, on the reverse strand, counting down.
CAGCAGCAGCAGCAGCAACAGCTGCCACAAGATTTACATCTGAATCATCAGCACCAGATTACCGCGTTGGCCAATCAGATATGGAAAGCTAGCCAACAGGTGCATCTCATAACTAAAAAGGGATGATCTATTAAATATGCAAAGAGTTTCAAAAACGTCACCAAGCGTGCACAAGGTTTTAAAAAGACAACCTAACTATAAAGATGGGAAATGAGGCCACCCAGCTACTATTATGCTCTTGGTTTCAGTTTTGACTTGAAAGTACTTTTAATAATTATACAAATTCAGCAGCTTTTTTTTTTTTTTTTTTTTTTTTTTTGGTTACAAAATTTCAATTTTTTGGATAAGTTGTTACCAAAATGCTGTATAATAACTACTGTCTTCCAAACTCATTTATTTACTATTAACGTTTACCTTTTTGTTCCTATTATGCAGGGTCAAGGAACAATGCCACCCAATACAGCATTGCCATATGCGCAACCAAACGTGGCTAGTGTGGTGGCTCAGTCAATGGCCGCACCATCACCGGCAAACATTCTATCTCCAAGTAATCGTCAACAATCTTCTGATTCCAAATATCTTCGTTCTCCATCGTTTGACCGATGACATCTTTACCTTTTGTTAGTTATGGCGTGTATCTAAGGTAATGAATTTATCTTGTCATTATCTTTTTGACGTTTACATGAACCTGTGAACCGAATCTAATTGATTTGGGCGTCACTAGTTTGTGGTGATTGATCACGGGCCGGGGGTGTTTGGATCTGCGTTTTGGTACTAATTATCTCAATGATCAGTTTATTTTGTTTGGATACAGGTTATGCGTAGATTATATCAATTGTATTTAATAATCATAATTTGACATATTTTCTGGAGTATTTTTTTACGTCTTATTATTTGATAGTACCTTCTTAATATCACATAAGCACTTTCAAAAAATACATCCAAACACTCTCTACATTGGCCCATCTCTGCAATACAAGTGTCTCGTTTGACATGATGCAACAATTGTATTTACGATTTTCTCGTTGTGCAGGAACAACAGAATGTAGGTATGATCCAAATAGTTAATGACGAAAAAAGGGGTGCTTGATTATCATCCGTTAAATCATTGTAATTTTCAGTTGCAGATGAACTCTTTGTATTTAACTCAGGTTACTATAGGCTATAAGTACAGTTTGTTAGGATTCTACACTATTCAGTTTGGGGTAAAGATAACTTTTTAGATGTGTGGGCTTTGAATTCTTTGAATCTTCTAGAAATTTAAATTATGGAGGGAAATATATTTGGCAAATTTAGAATTTGTTCCCAGACAATTTTATTCTTGAAAAGATGACGTCTCACCAGTGACTAAATTCCATTGTTTGTGAATTTATGTTTGGTTTGGTCTAGTGCCTTTGCAAACAAATTCTCACATTTGTACTTCATTATTAGTTTTCAGAATGTAATGTAATGATTTACGGCAATAACAAGCCGCGATACTGTTCTTTCAATAAACATACGAAGACAAACCGTTGTACTATACTTTTGAGAAACATATCAAGAAAACATCATATTTGTGAACTACCAACAGTAATTGAACAGATTTGCGTTTGAACTGTGCCTAAAAAATGTGGGTTGTTTCTAATGTGAATTACAGATGCTGTTTCGGGACCAGTCGATGACAAAATGAGAAAGACTGTTCTTGATTATAGGCACTATTTGTGACATCTTTTTGTTTGCCAACTAAGTCAAAATACGCTTCAGACGCTACTATTTAGTGTGTCGAAAAGTCATTATGTAGAATGCATGCAGCTTAAGCAAGTTTTATAGGCTGAAATATCAGATTAAGTTTGTGATTGTATTAAAAAAAAAAAAAAAAACTGAGGATGAAGTAATCATATTTTAGATTTTGTTACAACAGTTTGACCATAATTGATGATGCATATATTAGTATACTACAATACAGAAATCATATTTTATAAAAAAGGACTTGAAATATGTTGTTTCTAATGTAAGATAGCAAAGGTTAAACTATTTTGAAAAGTTAATACTAACGGATTTTCCATGTACTTCCTTTAAGAAGAAAAATTATTGTCACAAAATTTCATGGTGTTTTCTGCCAAATAAGACCTTGGTCAACTAGTGGTTAGAACTGGGAGAGTGATCGACACGCGCTGAATCACGAAGGTGGATAAGCACCGCCGTCATGTATACGTGTACAAATTTTAGCGGTGGTCAAGTTTTATATGCGTTTTCATCTTCCCAACCCCTTCTACTTTATTTAATTGCCATCTACCACCCTCTAACTTCCATTTTAAACATTTTCTTCTTATTTTTCCTAAAATCCATTGTATCAAGTTATCGACACATGAGAAAAGTTCAATGTATACCCCAGATTATCTAAAGACACAATGAACCAATCTTAACCATTCATTTTTTCATTAAACTAAAAAAACCCGCTTTTATCAAATATATCACAAGCCGTTAATATTAAAATCATCTTTCTATAGAGGGGCACTTTATATACTTGACTTTTTGTGAGTGTTGAAAAATCACATGCGATTTGTTATATTAAAATCTATGTGATTTATCACATGTGATTTGTGAAATCTCACGTAATTCCAAACATACAAATCACATATGATTTTTTCAGACGCAAATTTTAACACTAAAACAAAACTCGACAAAAAAAAATTATCGAAAGTATATCGAAATGCCCGTCTACTGAAAAATAAAAACAATTCTCGTTTCGATTGTGTATTTTTTGTCGCTTCACGACTTACCGTTTGTAAGATGTTTTATTTAAAAAAAAAGCTAAAAATGTTTTATTTATTAATTTATTTATTTATTTATAATTTTGATGAAAAAAATGAGTGGTTAGATTTGTTCACTGGTTTTTGAGATAATATGAGGTTTATATTGAACTCAATTCATCAACATATATGTCTTATCCACCTCCCTCATGCAAAAAATTTCGTTTATGATACAAGAACTATCGCTAAATTTGTTCATTTGTTCCTTATATAAGCAACGGAAATGATATTTACTCCTACTTTGTATTTATACATATCATCCTATTCACAAAATCCCGACATGTGACATATTTAAAGGTTTAGATGAAGAGTGATAGTATCTGTGTGAGTAGAAAGATATGTAGAAGTAGAAGCGGGATAATATATCATAACTCTATAAGCAAACACAAATATTCTGACATCACGTTTTAAGTTTAACTTGTCATATAGGTTTATTTTAACATCCATTATGCACACAAATGCACATAACTATGCTACATCCACAAAAGAACCACAAAAAAATATCCTTTGCTAATCGACCTCCCGCCTTCCGTTATTTGATATTTTTATTACAAAAATGAGGTGGCATATTTTGATTGGGTTAATCAAAGAGAAGAGAGATAAATTATTTAAAAAGCCACCAATCAAAACACGTCATGTCATTTTTGTGGATGTTTCTTTGTAATTATTTTGTGGATGTAGCATAGCTCCAAATGCACATGATATCACTTCAACACATGATATAAAAGTCACTTAGTTTGCAGTTAACCGAACGTGCAAAACAACTTTGCTTAGTCATATACTGCAAGCATTTATGACTAAACGTAGTAATGGTGTCCCCCCCCCCCCACACATACACTTTCTTCAGTCTACCCATCCCAAACGCGTCTCCCTTGCTACCTCACATCAAATCAGAAGCGTCCCCCCCCCCCCCCCCCCCAAAAAAAAATTCGTTTGGCCTGCTTGTGGATCGAATGAAATGAAGAAAAAGAAAGGAAAGAAATAAAGGAAAGAAATAAAGAAAAGAAAGGAAAAAAAGTATCAAATCACACATTTAGTTCATTGAAAAAAAAACCGACATTAACAAATACGTTTTATTCAACATACGATACGAAAAGAAATACGATACGAATAATAAAACATACGAACTAAATACAATACGATACGAAATACATAAACATAGCTTAATCTGAATACTCCCTGCATGCAGAATCATAATCAGGATACTCCCCAACTTCGAACCTGAACAACTCATTATGAGCTTCATCTTGCCTAAATAACTCATCCAACTCTTGATATTCTCTTTCAAGGTTCTTGCATTGCTAAACATCTTGGATACCTCGTAAACTTTTTCTTGCGAATGTTATCGCTGTCAATTAGTTTCTGAACGTCATCATTGATTTCTTCGACAGTGTGTGGGAGATTACACGCCATGGTTTTTGAAAATAAAAAGTGTATTGAAATTGTGATTGTGTTAAATGCATGTAATTTGTTTAGGTGAAAATAGAGTTATAGGTTAAAAGGAGTATTTTAAAATTTATTACCGTTACATATATTACCGTTACATTTTGTTTGTTTGCGATTAAAAAAAAATGTGTTTGGTCTCCTTACGACGAGTATTTAGTCTAGGTTTGGTCTGAGTGGTGTCTGAAGAGAGAGAAAGCTGATATGACGCTGATGTGATGGTGTAGGAGGTGGTTTTGGTTTGGTCTTGTTACTATTAGTCTTAGCGTCTTTATATTCATTACCCTCTCATCTCACTCTTACACCTTGTGATGCGAATTTGGATCGTTATGCTATACAAAATACTGGATTATCCAACTTATATAAGACTATTACATCATGAAGTACTTTTTTATAGAGTGCTTGCAAACCAACATAAATGCTTTTAGTAGCATAAACTGTTGGAGGTTAGATAGGGTTAAGACAATCAATGACAGTAGCAATTCCACTAGGTGGTTACCGGATATCACTTGGAATCGTGTGATCACTTTCCAAAGTAAACTATTCGACCCTAATGCCTGGGTATCACCAATATCTACTTGGGATAAGACCAAATGCAGTTAGAGAATTAGGCACAATTCTATAACCCTTTCGCTTATAAGTATTTAGTGTTTTCTGTGTCTCTCATGCATGTTCAGATCTCCTATATATAGGAGGTTACTTTTGAGCTATTTCAATGGAATTATAAGTATTAATCGGCCCATTAATAGCCTCATAATTATCCCCATTATAGCCGTTAGTGGTTACATGACCAATTAAACGTGGTCATAAATAAGTTGTAACTGCCATTTAGCAGTACTTTCCATAAGCAGTACTTTCCACTAGCAGTACTTTCACTTGCAGTGGAAGTACAGCCTATCAGTGGAAACACTGCTTATCAGTACTTTCATAGCACTATCAGTGGATACACCACTTCAGTGGAAACACTGTCTATCAGTGGAAACACTGCTTATCAGTGGAAGCCACAAGCAGTACTTTCCACAAGCAGTACTTTCTACTAGCACTACCAATACAAACCACTATAAGAGTCAGGGTGTTCATGGACCTTATGGGTGTACACTCCGTACCTCCTAACCCATTACAAGGTGTGAACTAATCCCACAAGTGCACTAAATTTTCCAACAATCCTCCCCAAATTTAGTTCACTTCCTTTGCATGAAAAATAAACATCAATCAAAACATGTGCATAAACGAAAATGTCCTGAGGATTGAATTTCCATCTTAGTAAATTACACGTTCAAATATTCGAGAATCAGGGTGTTATAAGAATTGAACCCTTCAACCCATTTGAATACCTGAAGATAAAATACACACAAGTTTTCAAACACTTAAAAGCTCCTGACACTATACAAGCCATGTGTCCATATCCAAATTCATAAATGTTGTAAAAGCTAAAAGTCCAAAGCTTCCTGAAGCGGCAAAACTTCAACATTTACATAGGTGGTTCCTCTTTAGTCATGCTCCTGCCAAGCACTTTTTCAAAGAAAATTAACCATTGAGAAGTAAAAACTTCATCCTCCTTTCAGCAGGTTCTGAGCACAACCTTGGGATGTAAATAAACCATGTGCTCCAGTCCACTGAATGTTCAGCTTTCCACATTGAACTCAGCTCCTAAGTTTCCTCAGGAGGGAGTTGGGTGTCCTAGCATTCAGTGACTAAGTTGGACTTAAACCCATCCCTTTAGCAGACTTTATAACCAAGTCTCTAGCCAGACCCTTCGTCAAGTGATCAGCTAAGTTCTGTTGAGATCTCACAAACTCTATAGATACCACCCCATTCATGATATGCTCACGAATCATGCTATGCCTGACACCTAAGTGTCTAGACTTACCATTGTACATCTGGCTATAAGCCTTAGCCAATGTAGCTGCACTATCACACCGGATAGAAATAGGTGCTATAGGTTTAGGCCACAATGGAATCTCAAGAAGCAAGTTTTTCAACCATTCAGCTTCTTTACCAGCAGCTGCTAAAGCCACAAATTCAGATTCCATTGTTAAACTGGTAATGCAAGTTTGCTTCTTGGATGCCCAAGAAATTGCACCTCCACCAAGTAGGAATACCCAGCCACTGGTAGACGAATTGTCTTCAGTGTTACTGATCCAACTTGCATCAGTGTAACCTTCCAACACTGAAGGATATCCAGTATATGAGAGACTATAATCCATAGTTCTCTTCAAATACTTCAGTACCCTCTGAACTGCTTGCTAGTAATGAGCACTAGGATTACTAGTATACCTGCTCAATTTTCCCACTGCAAAACCAATATCAGGCCTTGTACAAGTCATGGCATACATCAGGCAGCCAATTACCCTAGAATACTCAAGTTGAGATACAACCTTGCCATGATTAGGCATCAGCTTCTCACAAGTATCCATAGGTGTACTCACAGGAGTACAATCAAAGTAATTGAATTTCCTCAGCACCTTCTCAATATAATGAGACTGAGATATAGAAATTCTATTACTTTCATGTTTAATCCTTATACCAAGGATAACATCAGCCTCCCCCATGTCTTTCATGGAGAACCTTGATAACAAAAATTCTTTTGTCAGGTCAACCTGATTTTGGTCAGTGCCAAAGATCAACATGTCATCAACATATAGACAAATGATGACTCCTTTACCAGATTCATCAAATTTGCTATATACACATTTGTCAGCTTGGTTAAGAACATAACCATTAGACAAAACCACTTCATCAAATTTTTGATGCCATTGCTTAGGTGCCTGCTTAAGTCCATAAAGAGACTTTATCAGTTTGCACACATTGTCTTCATTACCAGGCATGATGAAGCCCTGAGGTTGGTTCATATAAACCTCCTCTTCCAATTCACCATTTAAGAAAGCTGTTTTCACATCCATCTGATGAATAACCAGATTGTGAATAGATGCCATAGCAATCAGCAGTCTTATGGTACTGATACGAGCCACAGGGGCATAAGTATCAAAATAGTCTATTCATGACTTTTGTTTAAAGCCCTGAATAACTAGTCTAGCCTTGAACTTTTTAATAGTTCCATCTACCTTCATTTTTCTTTTGAAAATCCATTTGCAACCCAAAGGTTTGCAACCAGGAGGTAGATCAACCAACACCCAAGTGTTGTTGCCCATGATGGAATCCATCTCATCATTGATTGCTTCTTTCTAGAAAGCAATATCCTGGGACTTCATTGCTTCTTCAAATGTTTTGGGGTCATCCTCAACAATGAAGCAATAGGAGTATTGGTCTGAGACCTCATCCCTAGTTCCTTCAACCAAGTATAGTTGAAACTCAGGTCCAAATTACTTTAGAGTCCTGACCCTTTTGCTCTTCCTGAGCACAGGTTCAGGTTGTTGAACCACAACCTCATCAGGGACCACTGATGGTTCATCATCAGGGACCTCTGATACACCAGTGTCATGAGTTCCATTAGGAATCCTCATACTTGGTCTAGGGACTGATGAGAATCTATTCTCATCAAAGTCAGCATCCCTTGATTCAATTATTGAGTTAACTGAAACATGTTCATTAGGTTCAATAACATAGAACCTAAAAGCCTTGGAATGCTCAGCATATCCAACAAAGATGCAGTCAATGCCTCTTTCACCCAAAGTCTTTAGCTTTGGATCAGGGAGTCTTACAACAGCCCTACAACCCCAAACCTTGGATCAGGGAGTCTTACAACAGCCCTACAACCCCAAACCTTGGATCAGGTTGGGTTTCCTTTTAGTCCAGAGTTCATAAGGGGTAACCTTGTTCCTTTTGTTGGGAACCCTATTTAACAAATAGCAAGCTGTTAGCATAGCTTCACCCCAGAACCCTTGACTCAGTCCTGAATAGGACAAAATGGAATTAACCATCTCCTTCAGCACCCTGTTTTTCCTTTCAGAAATACCATTTTGCTGAGGAGTATAAGGGGCAGTCGTTTCATGGATTATTCCAATAGACTGAAAGTACTGAGTATCCATGTACTCACCTCCCCTATCAGTCCTTAATCTTTTGATCAAAGACCCAAGTTGTAATTCAACTTCTGTTTTAAACACTTTGAATTTATCTAATGCTTCATCCTTGGTATGTAACAGATAGACATAACAAAATCTAGAAGCATCATCAATAAATGTCACAAAGTACTTCTTATTCCCCAAATAAGGAGTGGCATGCAAATCACACAGGTCACTGTGAATAAGCTCCAAGATCTTAGTCTCACAACTAACACCCTGAAAGGGTTTCTTGGTTATCTTGGTCAACATGCAAGTTTTATACTTTTCAGTGTCCATGTCAAAAGCAGGGATTAAACCATCCCTAGACATATCTTGCATTCTTTTATAGTGAACATGGCCAAGTCTAGCATGCCAAAGGCTAGAATCAGTGTCAGTGGTGGTCACAAAAGCTGAATTAACATTGTCAGTAGAAATATTAAGCCTGAACATTTGATTACATAAATAACCAAAACCAATAAAAACACCACATTTAGAAAGAACAAATTTATCAGATTCAATAACTTGTTTATATCCATGATTATTCAAAACACTACTTGAAACCAAGTTCTTCCTGATATCAGGAACATGAATAACATTAAACAAAGTTACAATCTTTCCAGAACTAAACCTAAGATCTACACAACCACGACCATGCACCAAGGCTGTTGACTCATTTCCCATGTGAAGAATAGAACCATCATTCAGTGACTCATAAGTCTTGAACCAGCTTCTATCTTTACACACATGAACTGTTGCACCAGAGTCAACCCACCACGCAACATCATCATCCTGCACATAAAAAGATTCAGATACATATGTAACATAATAAATCTGAAAAGACTTATTAAACATATTCTGACCTTTCAGTGAGTTGGCTGAACCACCACTCCCTGAACCATTAGTGCCTGATCCATTGGTTTTACCACCAACTTTAACACCCTTGCAGTCCCTTTTAATGTGACCAGTCTTGCCACATTTCCAACAAGTAGGTGTTGCCTTCTTGTTAGGATCTGCCCTTGTGTTGTCAAGATGCTTGCGTTTGCCTTTGTTGTCATTGTACCTGGTGGAGTTGTTATGCTCCACCATATTGACAACAGATGGTCCAGCAGCATTGCTACTCTTTGGCTTGTCATTGTCCTGCACCTTGAGAGATTCCTCAATGTGCAGATGACTGCCCAACTCAACAAGAGTTAACTCCTCCTTCATATGTTTCAAGGTATGCTTGAAATCTTTCCATGAAGGAGGGAGTTTATCAATAACACAAGAGACTTGAATAGCCTCATCCATGTGCATATTGTGTTGTGTAAACCTTCCAAGTATTCCAAGAAGTTCATTGTATTGTTCCATAACTGGTCTTGAATCAGTCATTTTGTAATTTGTGAAATTACTAACAAGGAACTTCTTACTTGATGCATCCTCAGCCATATATTTGGCATCCAAGGAATCCTACAGTTCTTTGGAAGATTCAAAGTTCTGATAAATATCAAACAGAGAATCAGACATACCACTGAGAATAAGACCTCTGCATATGTAGTCATCATTCTCCCACTTGCTCCTCCTCCTGATTTGCTCCACAGTAGCATCATCACCATCATCAGGAATTAGAGTAGTCAGCACATAGACCACACTCATGCTTGACAGCAAGAAGTGCATCTTCTTCTGCCACCTCCTAAAGTCCACCGCTTCAAACTTATCAAGCTTGGCAAAGTTTGAAGCCATGTATTTCATTGCAGCAGTTGCCATTGATTATCACAAATAGTTTACTTTGATTGTTGGAGGTTAGATAGGGTTAAGACAATCAATGACAGTAGCAATTCCACTAGGTGGTTACCGGATATCACTTGGAATCGTGTGATCACTTTCCAAAGTAAACTATTCGACCCTAATGCCTGGGTATCACGAATATCTACTTGGGATAAGACCAAATGCAGTTAGAGAATTAGGCACAATTCTATAACCCTTTCGCTTATAAGTATTTAGTGTTTTCTGTGTCTCTCATGCATGTTCAGATCTCCTATATATAGGAGGTTACGCTTGAGCTATTCCAATGGAATTATGAGTATTAATCGGCCCATTAATAGCCTCATAATTATCCCTATTATAGCCGTTAGTGGTTACATGACCAATTAAACGTGGTCATAAAGAAGTTGTAACTGCTATTTAGCAGTACTTTCCATAAGCAGTACTTTCCACTAGCAGTACTTTCACTTGCAGTGGAAGTACAGCCTATCAGTGGAAACACTGCTTATCAGTACTTTCATAGCACTATCAGTGGATACACCACTTCAGTGGAAACACTGCCTATCAGTGGAAACACTGCTTATCAGTGGAAGCCACAAGCAGTATTTTCCACAAGCAGTACTTTCTACTAGCACTACCAATACAAACCACTATAAGAGTCAGGGTGTTCATGGACCTTATGGGTGTACACTCCGTACATCCTAACCCATTACAAGGTGTGAACTAATCCCACAAGTGCACTAAATTTTCCAACATAAACCTACAAGCAGCATAACAATTCCTATAAACGGCATGTATTCATATCTTTCATTAAAGTTATCAATTATTTATTGAGAAAAATGAAAGTAACCAGCTTAAGGATGTGTTTAAAACTTTAAATTCCTTTTATTCCTCCTTTCAATCTTTTGACGTCCACCACTTCTATCTTTTATCCCACATCGCTTAAGTGAAGAAAATGTTGCTAGTTTTTATACAATAGTGTATATGAGTAATAAGTGATTAGAATAATGTTATATTTTCAAGTATCTCTCTGTACACGTTAAAACAAAATCAAAAAAATTTAGCGGGTTACAATAGAGTATTTGAAAACTTACATGAACTCTTAACATTTTTGCTTTGTTTAGTTTAACTATCGCTTATGACAGAGTATTTTAAAACTTACATAAACTCTCTTTAACTTTCTTGCTTTGTTTAGTTTAACCAGTGACGTCTCTGAGTTTATGGATGTCCTGTGCATAATTCAGTTTAAAAACAAAAAAAAGGCTTAAAATAGAAAGTAAATAACTTTTTAAAGGATAAAATGAAAAATAATCGTTTTCAAAGTGCCATGGACATCATTTTTTAATGCAACACTTTAAATCAAATACATGAAGTCACTTTTATAAAATATATACACATATCATATTAAAATTTTGAGGCTCTTAGAATTTAGAGGCAATATACGACAGCACACCTCGCACACTCTTATAAAAAGCTCTGAGTTTAACTATCAATTATTATAGAGTATTTGAAAACTTACATAAACTCTTAATTTTTTTTGCTTTATTTAGGGTCCATTTGGTTTGTAGGTGGGTTTATGATTAGGATTTAGATTTGGTTTAAAATTTGGATTTGGATTTAATGTATGAGAGAGAAAATAGTATTTAAAAATAAATATTATATATTAAAAAACAATTAATTATTATTTATATTAATAATAAAAGGAATGGGATAAAGTTTTTTATTTTTAATATAAATAAAAAGGACAAGACAAAAAAAAAATACAAGGATAAAACAATACTTGGTCCCACATTGTCATAAGGCTGCTTGCAGTAGTACCAATCTCCAATCGATCGTGATCGATCCCCACTCGATCTACGTCGATCGTCCTTACTGTGAAGGATATGAGTGATCGATTGATTGGACGATTTTTTTTGATATGGGTCGTGTATACGATCGACATTCCCTACCAATTGTGTGTTATATTTAATTATAAAGAAATATTTGTGGGGTATATTTTTTGTTTTAAAGGTAGTCTTTACTGGGGCACCCAATCGCCTGAAGGTCACTGGAAAGAGAAAGCTGACGTGGCAGGGAAAATAAGGGGGATTGAAGGCCCTTACTGGGGCAGCCTAAAACATATCTAACCACTCATCTTTACAACACTCTCTAATAGGCAAAAGTTTAATATAGATCTCAAATTTACCATAGATCCAATGAACCAATCATAGCTATTCATTTTTCTAATGAAAAAAATAAAATAAACTTTCACCATTTTTTAAAAAATTAAATATCTCACAAACCGTTAATCGTTACGCGAAAAAAAATTATACCATCGTGACGAGAATTAAATTATCTTTCTATAAATATGCACTTCTATATATTTTTAACGATTTTTTTTTTCAAAATTTCGGCACAGAAAAATCATATGTGATTCGATTTTTACAATCATATATGATTTTTTCAAATAATATAAAAATCATATATGATTTGAAAAAATCACATATTATTTGATTTTTACAAATCATATGTGATTTTTGAAAATCATATATGATTTTTCTGTGCGGAATTTTTGAAAAAAAAAATTTGTCGAAAATATAGAGAAGTGCATATCTATAGAAAAATAATTTAATTCTCGTCGCGGTGGTATATTTTTTGTAGTTTGAAGATTTACCGTTTGCAAGTTATGTTGTTTATAAAAAAAATGTGAAAATGATATTTTTATTAATTTTGATAAAAAATGAATGGCTAAGATTGATTTATTGGATCTATGCCAAATATGAAATCTATATGGATCTCAACTCCCTAATATTTGACATATAAATCCAACAAATCCAATAAACACAACCAAACATATGATTTGCATTTATTAAATCCAAAGCCAAGCAAACCCCACTTATCAAACGGGCCCTTAATTTAACTAGCAAATATGCATGTTTTGATGGAAGCCATTTTTACTTTAGTTAAAAAAAGAGTTCTTGAAGTTCGGGGTTTCAACAACAAACTCAAACTCAAACTCAAACTCAACTTAACAACATCAATCTTAGGTACTTAATTTTTACCGTACATCAGTTAATTATAAATTTATTTTACTTCCTTTTTAGATTGTGCCTTATTCTACTTCTTTTTCAGCCGACTTATAGAATAAGTCTCGTTTGTTACACAGGCTTATAGAGGCTTATGACTTATAAAATAAGCTATAAGCCTCAATAAGCCCAAGCCCATAAAAAGAGGCTTATAAAAGCTTATAACTAGTTAAATTACTTAAACACCTTTAAAAATATAATGAATTATCACGTAAAAGCTGAAAATACTTGTAAATTTAATTTGATGTATTTTTATGTGATTTTATATTAATAAGCTTCAGCTCCAACTAATTCGCCAAACAACTTTATAAAAATATAATCTTCAGCATTCGGCTTATACTATAAGCCCAAGCCCCAGTCTCATCTCCAACGCATTGCGCCAAACATACCGTAACTCCTACTTTGTATTCATACATATCATCCTACTCACAAGATCTCGACATGTGGCATGCATTTATTAGCGTCTTTATATTCGTTACCCTTTCATATTTTTTTTAGCAAAAATGAAATATATTGATGAAAAGATCAAAAGATCTCATAGAGATGATATATTGAGGAAACTAAAAATTACAAACCATTTGAAACTACTAAACCTTGAATGAAACTTGTGATGCGATGACGAAATTGAAGAACAAAACTACTAAACTGAGAAAACATGAAACACCTATGGTTTCTTCTTTCCCTGAAACCGTGGAGACTGACGAAAGATGATAGCATGGCAATTCTCAAATAGAGCTAACACAAGAAACTATGAATAAATCTGCAGCGATAAACCTTTATGTTTCTTTACCGTGATGAGCTAAATCTTGCAAAAACTCGTCAAATGTTCTGTTATTTTGAAAATCTTTTTGATTCTCGCAAATGTAGATGCCCAATGATTTTCCAATATTCTTCACTTTCTCACATATGTCATCAATTTCTTCCTATTCTGAGAAGTCATCATTCATAAAATCATTGAGAGACAGACATGTAACTTGTTTTTGTATTTTTCTTTATCTTTCTTCTTTGTGACCCCTGCTTCTTGAATGTTTTTCCTAGCCAGGTTGCAAATTTCATGCCCACACACCTCTACACATTGGTTGGAGCTTGCTTTATTGGGTAAAGTTTCAATGGAAACCATTGTTTTATGAATGAGAGGGTCGTGGATAACAGGAGAGTCACTTATTAGAAAAGAAGGACTAGTTGAATCTCTTTGCAACACAATGAATCTTACACTTTTTGATGCCAATTTAGATCGTTACGCTATATAAGATACTGGATTATCCAAAAGACAATTACATTATCAAGTACTTTTTTATAGAGTGCTTGCAAACCAACATCAATGCTTCAAGTAGCATAAACCTATAAGTGGCATATCAATTCGTATAAACACATCCATATCTTTCCTGGATTATTAGTTAAAGTTATCAATTACTAGTATTTAATGAAAAAAATGAAAGTAACTAGCTTAAGGATGTGTTTAAATTCCTTTTATTCCACCTTTCAATCTTTTGATGTCAACCACTTCAATCTTTTATCCCACATCGCTTAAATGAAAAAATTGTTACTAGTTTATATACAATAGTGTATATGAGTAATATGTTATTAGAATAATGTTATGTTTTCATCTTCTCTTTCATGACATGCTAAAACACAATCAAAAAAGTTTAGCGGTTTATGATAGAGGATTTGAGAACTTACATGAACTCTTAATTTTTTTTGTTTTAGTTTAGTTTAACTAACGATTATGATAGAGTATTTGAAAAGTTACATGAACTGTTAACTTTTTTGCTTTGTTTAAATTAGCTAGCAAACATGCATGTTTTGATGGAAGTCATTTTTTACTTTACTTCAAAAGAAATTCTCATTTTGACGGGACTGATAAAGTTTTTGTTGTTACCTGCATATATTATTTATTAAGACGAATATCTGCGTAAAGCGACGACGTATAGCAGCAAATAATCATATTTGCAAAAAAAGTTAGAAGTTAAAAACAAAAAATGATAAAAGTTTAAGGATTAAGAAATATTAAAATATTAATTTAGTTGTAAATGATGTTATCTATACTATATTATAAAGCATTTGGGACATTTCTAAAAAGGAAGGCTTAAAAAATTAAGATTCAATACTTGCTAATAATGACAAATTTTAATAAGTACATCTATAATAGCATTTGTTGCAACACTTTAAAGCACTTTTTTTAAACATGTTTTTTAAAAAAATAATAAAAAAATACAAAGTAATTTAATATAAGAAAAAAAAAACGTCCATAACAATAAATACCTAATAATTGTTATTTTTAAAACACCCCTAATATGTAAAATACATGTTATTATACATATTGTACAAACTAATAAAACACACAAATCTTCATGCAATTTATATGTAAACAAGCTCATGATACATATGGTTTTAAAAAACGGACCGGGCCAACGGGTTCAACCGAGAACCGGAGTCACCACCGGTTCGGCTAGCCCATAAAAGTCGTCCGAAAACGATATTGTTAAATCAATAGAGTTTAAAAATGCATATTAAAATACAATATTCAAAAAATATTATTAAATCGCAAGAGTGCCTCGAGAATCAACATATGCGTCTTTTAGATTTTTTTTTTAATAAAACTTACCGTTAAAACTAAAAACTTTGTTTTATAAAAATCGGACGATTTTTTTAAAGCAAATGATGCAAATGTGTAAAGTCCTAATTATATGATTATACACATTTACACATATCTATACTATATTATAAAGCTTTTGGGACATTCCTAAAAAAAAAGACTTAAAAAATTAAGATTCAACACTTGCTAATAATGGCAAATTTTAATAAATACATCTATAATAGCATTTGTTGCAACACTTTAAAGCAATTTTTTTAAACATGTTTTTTAAATAAAAATAATAAAAAAATACAAAGTAATTTAATATAAGAAAAAAAACGTCCATAACAATAAATACCTAAGTGCTAAGTGCTAATTATATATAAAAACCGGACGATTTTTTCAAAACAAATGATGCAAATGTGCAAAGTGCTAATTATATATATATTTGAATATTAATAATTATACTTTTTAAAGTAACCCACATAATTTATTGAATATTTATTTTTACTTTATCTTTATAAGTAATTTTTTACTTGTATCATCCATTTATGTGTGACAAATTTAACAAACATTATTTTTGAGAACTAAATTCTCTTAGTATAATGTAAGTGATTTTTAAAAGTCGTTATGGTGTTATTATTTAATGATAACTTATGACTACGGGCTATTGTCAACTACTTTTATCTCATACCTTTACAATATGCCTATTACCAACTCATTATTGTCACAACATTACGTGGATAGTCTACAATTTTTATATGAAAATTTTTGTTATTGCATAACAGGTTTCAAAACTAAAAGTATCGTCGTCTGTATATCTATTATATTGTCAAATAGAGATCTAAAAAAAATTCGCTGAATATTTTAATTGTATGGTGTCCGCCGCTGCAACGCTCGGATACCCTGCTAGTTAATTTTAATCAATGAATATAATAGTCCATTATCATTACTCAATTTTAAGCATTTTAAATTTTAAAAATACATATTATAGTTAGTAGAGAAGAGGTATGTGATTTGACAATCACTCAACCTAAATCCAGTTATGAAATATATCACAAAACTTGATTAAATGTATCACGCATATAACTTATTAATTTAAAGGGCAAATGGCACAAAAAGGCATCAAAGTTATGGTCCATTTCCAATTAAGGTATTCTACTTTTTTTCTTGCATAAAAAGGTACCAAACAAATTTTTTTGGCGGATTTGGGTTTTTTACTAACGTTCGTTAACTCATTTCGTTAGTATATTACATGTTTAGTCCTCGAATTTGTATAATCATTTCATGCAACATCCAAAAAAAATTTCGAATTGTTTTTTACATGTTTGGTCCTCGAATTCTTATAATATTTCATTCAACATCCAAAGAAAAATTTCCAATTTTTTTTTTTGAAAATTCTATTCGAAAAATTTTGAAAATTTTAAAAAATCTTATAGGGAATAAACCAGAAAATAAAACAAAAGCAACCCAAAAATAACTTCTTAAAAAAACATTCATTCATGCGAATACATTTGGCTACACTAATAATGCTGGTTCTTGTACGCAGCTTACACATTTGCATAGAAGTGTGCTTTAAATAATAAAAACACTTACTTGAAACTAGTAAATAATATATATAGATTTATGCGCATTCATTCGCATTTTTCTTCTCAGGGCTCGAGGAGTTTTGCCTCTTAAACCCTCACAAATAGTCTTCTAATAATAGTTAGTTTAATGTTTAAAGTTGGCCATATGAATGAGCCAAGTAAGACAATGGTTAATGACTGCTTCACTTGACTCTTGTTCTTTAAACCCTGCTGCTGACCAAACGGTTTAACTGTGTTCGTAAGGTCACCAAGTGCTTTCCTCCCACTAGCTTGCGCTTTCACCAATTGCTTCTTGACGACACCGACACCAACATCTTCCCCAATTGTGATCACATTCTTTTGGTTCTGCTTCCTTAATGGCTGGAGTGTAGATGGCTTCGCGGAGTTTGATATATCATTAAGCGCTTTTCTTCCTCCAAGACCCCCTTTGTTCTTTTTAACAGTAGATCCATTCATCTTAGCTCCTAAAAAACGAAGAATGGTTAATTTCATGACTAATAATTCAAACAAAAAATATTGCACCCTTTGGTCAAAAAAATAGATACAAAATAAGACACACATCAACATGTTCACTGTGTATTTCGCCAAAAATCCAAAAAAGATCAACATGTCATTAAAGCAAAATACTCAACTACACCACTCAGATTATATGGAATTGTAAGAAAAGAGCACACTTACCATCAAAGTGAAAACTGAAGTTCAAAACACACCCCTTTAGGGGCTGAAAATCAGCAGCAAATGCTCTCATGTTTGAGCTGAAAATTAGCAGCAAACGCACCCATTTAGGGGCCGAAAATCAGCAGCAACACCCCCTTTGGTGAACTAATGGTCATGATAAGCCAAAACCAAATGGGTTAAAGTTGGAGACTAAGACAAGCCAAGACCACCTTAGCCTAAGGAATGTCTAACAACTACAAAAAAATAAACTGAAAGCATAATGACCCGAGTGAGATGGAAAACTTAAGTCGAGGACACCAACTAGCCAAAACACAAAGTTTTTAAGTCTCTTTCCTGTTTCTTTTACCACCGATCCGCAACAACAATTTGCCACACCATTTTAACTAAATCACATCATTATCAACTCCTTTATCAATTTAAATCTTCACCAATATTAACAATAAGACTTCAAATTTATTAATAACAATCGAAAAAAATATATAATTCGAATTTTACAAATGAGATTACAATTTAACAAATTCAACAAGATAACAATTGGATAATCTTACATTAGATTTCGTGGGTCGAAATAGATGAACACCGAAAACCCAACGAGCTCAATTGGAGGAGTTTCGGGACGAATTTGAACAATTAACTTCTTGGGAAAGCCTTCATATGCATCCAATTGCAAAAACCCCAAGCTAATTTGGAAAAGCCCTTTCGATTGATATGAACCCTAATTTACAAAAGCTCTAATTGGGGTGGTGTTTTGTGTGAAACATGAAATATACCTGTAGAAGACTTTCTTATTTGTAGATGATAAAAAGGATAAAGCATCCTTGCTTACTTGACCTAGCTCATAGGTTGATCTCGTTCTTGGCTCTAGTCGCTTTCTCCCGCCTCCACGTACTCTCGTGAATCTGCATTGGTTACATGGAAATGATATATCATGCTTGAGGATTGAAGAGGAAAGGGAAGTAGGAAACTTTTTACTCCAGGCTTTTGGAGACAAGCGTAGCAGGTGAAAAAAAATAAAAGAGGAAGAGTAGTAGGGTGGGAGGAGAATAAATAGGGTAGGTTTGGATATCGCATGAAATCATTATACAAATTCAAGGACTAAAAATGTAATATACTAACGATGTGAATTAACGAACGTTAGTAAAAAACCCAAATCCGCCAAAATTTTTTGTTGAGTACCTTTTTATGCAAGAAAAAAAGTAGAATACCTTAATTGGAAATGGACCATAACTTTAAAGCCTTTTTGTGCCATTTGCCCTAATTTAAACTACCAATATCAACAAAGTTAGTAGCATTAACAAGATTCTAAATAAAATTATATCAGCAATATAGCTACATGTTATAATAATCTCTCAATTATTTGCAAAAGCTAACAAAATTTGAGCTCTTTGACAACATGAGTTTATTTGTTATCAATATTTGGTTTATCAAAAAGAACTGTTCCAAATTATCAATTTCTTACTAAAAATGGGTGAAGGCATTCTACCTAAATAGTAGACACAAGTAACCAATAAGAATATTAAAGATACCAGCCATAGACATAAAATATTTCAATTTTGACACAAGATATCTATTAGATTAAATATATTTACGAACGATTTTGACGGATCCAAACTAATAGCAATCCAATCCATTTCATGAATAAAATTTGACCTATTATCCAACCAACAAAACTACTTGTTACAAATAGCATCTTACTGTTGCATCGAAACATAAAAATGTTGACTAATCTCGCTAACATTGAACTTGGTAAAATGAAATGATTGAATAATTGAAAATTGAGATTATTCAATAATGCACATTGAATGTTGAGATTACGCGTTGAATTTCTGGTAGTAGATCCATAATCAAAGAAGTGTTTGTGATTTTTGCAGAAGAAATGAAACAATAGATACGGTAGAGCTAGGACTGTTATTGTATGAGGTCTACCCAGTGCTAGATGCAAAGATGCATAATAGATCGATATAAACATTAGGTTCACCACTTATTTGAATATTTTGGTTCTAGTTGTTAAAAGTATGGTTGAAACTAGTTGTTTGTCTTTTACAGTTTTTTATAAACAGTAAAAGGAATGAAAAAGTAAAATGAAGTGAAGTGAAGGGTTTTTTTATTTTTTTTATTTTTTTTTATTTTTTTTTTAGTAATGACAGAGTAAACCTTAGTTTAATGTATGTAAAGACTAATATGAGCCTATTAAAGGATTGAGCCATTTGCACATATATTCTTTCAAAGTTTTTTTTGCATGCATACAAATATTGTATCATATGTATCCAAAACTTGTAACAAAGATATATACACAATTATTCACCCTTTCGAGAGATATATGCAATTTAACAGCAACAAGTAAGAGCGTACATGTAACTTGAACAAATTATTTTACTCTTCCTCAAATTTAAGAACATGAGTTATGATTACTTTCTTTACTTTTCCTCATCCTAATAACATACGAACAAACACTTTATTTACTTTTCCTTTCCTTATTATATTTCAGGTAGAGAGCACGAAATTGTAATCAACTTGCCATTTTTTATTTTGTTGTGTAGCAATCCTTTTATTTCCTATTGTTACATCATACTGTTGAATTACGTATAATATATGTATATTGTTTCAATTTAACCCTTTCATTTATCAACATTCCTATTAATGGAAAGGGGTAAAATGATCACAAGATACACAAAATAGACGAAATTCAAAAGTAGGGCTGAGCATCGCGTCAAAATCAAACGAGACCAACCAAAACCCAACTGAGCCGATAACGGATTTTGTGGAAGACATGAACGAGAATCGAACCTAAGTGACTCAGTTCAGTTCGATTCATATTTTATATAGTTTATGTGTGTTTTTTTTCGATTTTGGCTCGAACCGATCTGAACCAAAACCAAATTCATAAATATATAGAACCAAAAACTGAACCGAATAAGGTCGGTTGAGTTTCGATTGGACGAGCTTGGCTCGATTTTCAATTAGGTTTGGTTTTCGATCTATTATTCAAAAGTATGATGTATACAATAGAAAAAAGAGATGGCTTTTTTATGTCAAAAACTTGAGAACGGAGTGTTTGCAAAAGCCGGGGAGTTAAATGAAAGATTTCGAAAAAAGAAGGGGGAAGGAGGAAAGTACAGAGAGACGGCATAAAAAGCGCGTCAAGAGACAAACAGAGAAAAAAAGAAGAAAAAGACTTCTTCAAGTTTAGTTTGGGGTTCAATTAACAAACTCAAACTCAAACTCAACTCAACTACATCAATCTCAGGTACTTAAATCTTTTTTTTTACCGTACATCACTTAATAATATTTACTTTATTATTTGATCTTTATTCATCATTTGATCATTTGATTAATAATAATTATCTAATTCTGTTAATTGATTGTTTATGATTATTGTTTTTTCGATTGTTTTTGTGTCTGTTGACTTTTATTGAATTTATGTTTATGTATGTGATCATTCAATTCTTGTTTCTGTTTTACTCTAGTTGAATTTTCGTTGCTGACGTGGACTTTTTGTTTTTTCTTCATATTTGAATTGATTTTATTTTATGTGTAAAGTATGATTTGTGATTCAAAGTGTATTATTTGATGCATAAATAAAGGTGGGATTTTTTTCGAGCGGAAAGTTTTGGTTTTTATGACGGTGATTGCGAATATTTTTAATGAAATTTAGTTAGTTAAATTAGGGGTGTTTGTTTTAGCTTATCTGTGGGCTTATTAGCTTATTTGATTTCGGCTTATATTTTCATAAGCTCAAAATTTCCGGCTTATTTTGAGACTTTATGGGCTTATATAAGCTTATTATGATATAATAATAAAATCATGTAAGCCCATAAGGTCTCCAAATAAGCCGCTAAATTTGAGCTTATGAAAATATAAGCTGAAAATCGAATAAGCTCATAAGCTCACAAATAAGCTTAAACAAACACCCCCTATACTCTAATATATGTGATCTGCGTTTCTTTAACGTTTCTGTGATTATGCCACCTTTGAGAATTAATATGTGATTATGTTTTGATGTATTTTCTTTTCTTTTATTTGGATAATAATTGCAGACATTTGGAGGGATTTTGTTTGCCGGCTAATGTTTTTGAGTCAATCACGGCAACAAAAGTACAGAACAAATGCCATCACTAAAGATGAAAATGAAGTCAACCACGGGTTGTCTAAGAGAAAAGAACGGCCTCCATGTCTGTCAGAAGTCGAGCAAGATATCTAAGAACTGTGCCTCACAAGTCAAGAGTTTCCAACAGGAAGCGCAACTCGATACTTTTGTATCTAACAAACACGATGGTAATGACTTAACTTAGTAGCTTCATTTGAAATTGATTTGGACGGATTTAGAAGTAGCGGAATCTGTTGTAATCGTTTTTAAGATTTTGTTTTCATGGATTTTGATTTCTGTGTGCAGATTCTTTCTGCAGTGAAGCAACTGTACAGGAACTTAGATGCGATGAAACCGACTGTTGTGAATTACTAGACAAAGACAATATTCAGGTTCAGAAATCACTCTTAAATTGCTTACCGAATGATCCATGTTTTTTTTGGGTTCATATCACTTGTTAGATGTCCGTGCAAGTTAAATAAGGTATGAAAATTTTGCAGGACCATGCGCAAGCCAATTGCTTGGCAACTATGGAAACTATTTTCTCACCTATCCTAGAATCCGTTGATAATGACAGTGAAGCAACTACTTCCGATGATAGAGGTAAATATAAATTTGTCCGGATGCATTACAGAAAATCGTATTCCAATTCCTTATGTAGCCATTAGTTTACTTGGCCCGTTTTTATCTACCTAGTCTGATGTTCTTATATATTGTTTCTCTATGTAGGGAGTGAAACGGATCATGAAGCGCCAATATTGGAAAATAAAGATAGTGACAGTAGCAATCGAAACTTATGTGAATATCAAAGTTGTAATGTCTCGGACTTCTTCATTTCAGACATGATTGTTTCTAGCTCACCGTATACAGAGGCTACATGTCTACCTGATTTCGGGTGTGATGAATCATTCACATTTTTTGACGATGATTTTATGTTGCTTCCTTTCCTTGAGGATAGCTTCGACACGTCCAATGAATCAGATGACAGCATAAACCGTACAGGATCTGAAATGGTTTCAGAAGAATCAAACTTATATATGGCAATTCATCAGCTGAGATCATGCAGCCCGGAGCTTGATTCAGATGTAAATACTTATCCTGAATGGGATCCAGCTGAATGTTTGGATCCACAAATGTTCATCAGAAATTTGCCCGACCTTTCTGAAGTGGAAACAAATGTGCCCCGCGAAAGAAAAACTGTAACACTAGTACTTGATTTAGATGGTACAGAACATTTTTATTATTTTAAAGTTTGCCTTGTCTTTTTCTGTTATTTGATAGAGTTGGCAATTTTGACCGTCTCCGTTAATTATAGTGTGTTGACTTTGGCATACAGAAACACTGGTCCACTCTTCATTGGAATACTGTGATGACGCAGACTTCACATTTCAAGTATTCGTTGATCTCAAAGAGTATACTGTCTATGTGAAGAAGAGGCCGTACCTTAGAGAATTTTTGGAAAGGGTCTCGGAAATGTTTCAAGTTTTTATCTTCACTGCCAGTCAGAGCATTTATGCGAAACAACTTCTGGACGTATTGGATCCAGACGGGAAAATCATCTCTCATAGAGCTTATAGAGAGTCATGTGTTTTTGCCGATGGAACTTATACCAAAGATCTAACAGTTTTAGGTGTTGATCTTGCTAAAGTTGCCATAATTGATAATTGTCCGCAGGTATATTCTTATGTTTTTTCACTATCACTTGGCTTTATTTTAGTTCCTGCCGGTTATTTTTGCCATTTTTTCATCATCCAGGAACTGCTTAGCTTGTCAAACATAGTAAACAATGACATGCGATTAATTATGTCCTGTCTTATGCATAGAATTACACTTTTAACTGACTTTTGACATGTTTCCAGTTATGCTAGTTTTTCTTATTCTACTCATATGACCCGTTTGGTTTTACTCTAATCTATCTGTAAGCTCTTCATAGCCTCATTGACTTTTTGGCGGTTTCAGGTTTTCCGATTGCAAGTAAATAATGGGATACCAATAAAGAGTTGGTTCAGTGATCCATCAGATTGTGCCTTAATTTCACTTCTTCCGTTTCTGGAGATTCTAGCCGATGCTCAAGATGTCCGTCCAATAATTGCCAAAAGATTCGGTAACAAGGAATAAGTGCCCTTGTTTTTCATTATTTCACATAACACCTCCATTTTCCGATACTAAATGCTCACTACCCCTCATTGTGCTCATAATATAGTTACCTACCAATAAAACCTTGTTCCATTTTCTTCTAGGTATCTCACTTGGTTTGCTGTCTAATTTGTGTCAGATTGTAGTTGCGGAAATTTTTTGTTTTCCAGTGTACAGTTATAGATTGTTAGAGACTGCATACAAAGTGCTTTATTGTGAAATATAACTATGAAGTGTGATTTTATGTTGATTCTACCTGCTGAGATTGCTACGTTAATTTTTTTTTCGCAACTGTTTTTTGGCATCATATCCTCGATTCTTGTTGGCGACATTATATGAAGATGTAAGAGTTTGTTTGTGGCTTATTTATTTGTTAGACAAACGTGTAATAGGAGAACACTTCCCTTAGACCATAAGTTCACATGAATTGTTCTGAAATATAACTATGAAGCATGGTTTTATTATGTTGACTCTAGCTGATGAAATTGCTACCTTCACTTTGCATAACCATTGTTTGGCATCATATCCTTGGTTCTTGTTGGTGACATACCATGTGCTAAGAGTTCCGTTCTTGGTGACACTTTAGCTTAGGTTTATGATATTCTTGTTAGAAAGACGATTGATAGGAAACCCCTTTCGTTAAATTATCTCCAACCGAGTCTATAGTTCCATGGGTTGGAGGGAGTACTGAGAGTAAAGTGATAGCTTTTTAGGTGCTAAAGGCAGAAATCTGAAGGCCGATTCTAGATGTTAAGGATGTTTAAGAAGTAGAAGTCAGATAGCTGAATCGTGAAGATTGTTTAGAAATTTAAGCCTGAATATATTAACTCTCCAATTTGCCCCTCAGAATAGAAAACATATTAAGATCGAAGTTCATTTTATATAGAAGTATTACTTGAACTAGGCTATGATACATAGGATCAGAACAGCATATTTCTGTGCTTGAAGTGAAGTTGAAGGAATGGGGTCTAGAGAAACTTCTGATCACATGGCGTGACAGTGTCTGTGAGTCTTGGAAACATCCTTTTAGCGAAATTGGTTACATTCTTCATGATTTTTGCATGCCAATGTGCAGGTCAAACGAAGATATCATTAATGGAGTGATACTAATTTGCCATTCAAATAGGTACTGTTCTTTTATTATCTACATAACATAAATATGCTAACTCCCCTACTTGTAGCAGTATTGTTGTTCTTGACACAAGCTGTGGTAAACTCACAAACAGGTAGTAGACGTTGTTGACTGTTTTTATCGATATTGACTTATAATTAACATGTAAATTGGTTCTGACTTTTTAAAACCACTAACGTGTTTGTTGACTTGTAGATTTAATAGATAGATTCGTTTTGACTACTAATTCTATACTGAGAGTTTTAGCAGGTAGATTTGTGTCGATTCTTTTCTTTTAGATTTATAATTCCACCCGTTCCCTGTTGTGTCTCTATTTATGTAATAGTGTATCAGCTATTCATCTACTATTAAAAACACTGGTTATGTAATAAGTTTTCACATATTCACTTTATGATCAATTTATCGTTGGTTGTAAATTATTTAAATTTCGGTCTAACTAATATTTACCAGCAAGGGTGTGACTGGGCTGAAAACATAAAAAACATTGAAGCTGCCACAAATTTTTCACGAAACACAGATGTGTGAGTTCTGATTCACAGCAGATAAGCTACGAAAGATCTCACATGTAGTTGCATTGCAGGTCTTCTTAGTGTTTTGATGTAGTCATTTTATCTGTTGTAGCTGTGATTGTAACATTTTTTTATATCAACATAAACTTTCGTAAGTCATCATGTTACGGCTCCTACTGAACGATGATTACATTAAACGTTTCTAGACAACAATAGATGTATCACGCGTCTTGCTATCTCTTGCATCTTCGTTTTCTTTGGCATTGATGTGACAAATCATGTGAAAACCAGATCTGATACAAAGAATTGTTGGTGTAGAAAGTAAAATATGATGGTGTATAAATTTCTCTACCAAACTAAATACTACGTATGTATTATTCGACCATCACAATAAGTTTATTCAAGTTCCATCTATAAACTATATGCTACTAAAATAGAAACCAGACAATCAAATCAGTTTATGTAACATACACATCATCTTTTATAGAGAACCTTAATTTAGAGATACGACTTCTGTTTTTTTTAGAACGACAACTATCTCACAATAAATACTCTTTTTGAAAGCATATGCACGTTTTTTTTTTGCGGTTTACGCTTTGGCTGATTTTATTCGCAATTTTTAAGATTTTGGAAAATATGAATGTTGAAATAATGCGTGTTACAAATCATGTCATGTACTAATATTAGGTAGAACAGCCCACAGAACTAGTAATATTGTTAAATAGGGTAAAGATGTAAAATCATAGTAGGTAAAAATATTACTATCTCTATTCTCTAACTTGGTGCAATATTGTTACATTGTTACCTTAAGATTCTTTTGACCTTCAAGTGTAAATTGATATACAATTATTATTGTTATTAACTTATTATGTCATTATTAAAACAAGAACAAGTCGCGAAACAAAATAAAAAATGTACGGAGTAGTTAGTTTTCTGATGTCATTGATGTTCTACAAAAATTAATATAGAATTGTAAACTATAAGGGTGTTTTTGGTAGAGAGAAAAGAAATTAGAGAAATGGAAATTGGACTTATTTTCATTGTTTGGTACAGAGAATTGAAAAAGCGGAGAATTTAGTAGAGAAATGGAGAGAAATTGAGAGAATTGGGTAGTGTAATTTGGCTAGCTCAATTTCCATTATTTTGGTGGAGAAATTGGAGAAATGGATTATTATTATTTTGAAAAAATGTTTTTTTTTTTTTTTTTTTTTTTTTTTTTTTTTTTTTTTTACAACTATAATTTTGTTAAATAATGGATTTTGTTTAAAAAAAAATACATATGTAAACAAATTAGGACGTGCAACATTAGATGCTTAAAATTGTTTTTTTTTTAAAATAAATACATTTTTAAAAAATAATTTGAAAAAAATATATTTTTAAAAAAAAATAAGGTTTTTTTAAATAAATACATTTTCAAAAAATAGTTTAAAAAAAAAACAATTTTTTTAAAATACATTTTTAAAAAATAACTTTTTTAAAAAATATTTTTTTAAAAAAATAAGTTTTTTTTTAAGTAAATACATTTTTAAAAAACATTTTTTTAAAAAAACAAGTTTTTTTTTAAATAAATACATTTTTAAAAAATATTTTTTTTAGAATTATTTTTTAAAGAAAGTACATAAATTTTTAAAAAATAAATTTAAAAAAAAAAGATATATTTTTTTTTAAATAATTTTTTTTAAATATTTTTTAAGAAT
This sequence comes from Chrysanthemum seticuspe, assembly GCA_019973895.1. NCBI lineage: Eukaryota > Viridiplantae > Streptophyta > Magnoliopsida > Asterales > Asteraceae > Chrysanthemum > Chrysanthemum seticuspe. The sequence goes on along the minus strand of BPTQ01000007.1, from coordinate 29,972,881 downwards.
TGTTATTTTGAAAAAATAAAAAATATATTTTTTTTAAAAAAATCAACAAACAAATATATGTGAGCCTTAAATGACAAAATGTTATTTAAATATATATATTTTTTTTCATTTCTCGGGTCAAGTCTCTGTTGTTACCAAACATTAGATTTGAACAAAATTCTCTACTGATTTCTATTTTCTGAGATTCTATTCTCTGCTTTATTTCATTTCTTTAAAATTCTCTCTACAAGTATATGCGTAACATAACATGTAAAGTAAGATAAGAGATTACCTATATATTGAACTTACACCCTACATAGTGTAGATTACAACTCTTCGAAATTGTGAGTTTGTGACCCATCATCTCATATTCTCATGTACTCATTTTCAACTATTTTACTAAAGTAGTAAACTCCATACTTTTTAACTATGTATGAAAAACTCACGAAGCTAGCCAACTCATGTTTGTTGAAAAAGAAAAAAAGTACACAACTTATGTTTCATGATCATTGTGAATTTATTTCTCTTTGAAACTATCAAAAAAGTTTAAGGGAATTGATCTGTATACATTTACAATTGACTGAGACACTCTAAACAGTACATTCAATACTTGTACTATATTAATAACCCGCTTTACCTGCTTATGCTATAGAGTGTGCAAATAATAAAGTGAATTACTGAAATGTGCAAATCATCTCCTAAAGCTTAAAGTTAAATACCACTCCCTATATATTAATTACATATCATAATTATCACCGTGAAAAAACAATTGGCCAAAATATATATATCTATAATACTCTCTCTGTCCCATAATAAGTATTCACTTTAAATATGTACAAAGTTTTAAGAATTTTCATTAACTACATTTTTCACCAATCAAATAATATATCTTCCTATTAAAACAGACGGAGATAGTAGATTATAAACCATTGGACCTGCTAAATAAGGAAATCTTAAAAGTTTAAGCCAACACAATTACTTATTATGAAATTGTGTTGGTTACAACATTGTAATATTCGTTATAATAATTTAAAGCAACTTTTCGAGGTTATTATAAGTCATTCTTCAAGAACGCACGAGGCTAATGAAGTAACTTTTTTACATATAGATGTTACAAGGCATAAAAAGAAATTCATTTATTTAGTTGAGAAAATTGTACTTACAGTTATATTTAGGGCAAATGGCATAAAAAGGCATCAAAGTTATGGTCCATTTCCAATCAAGGTATTCTACTTTTTTTCTTGCATAAAAAGGTTTCCAACAAAAAATTTTGGCGGATTTGGGTATTTTCATTAACTTCCGTCAAGTATTTATACATTGAAACATTTATAATTTGTGAAGGGCCAGATTGAAACTTTTGTAAAATTAAAAAAAAAAAAAACGTTATCTTTTTCTTTAAACCCAGATTTCCCCCAAATCTCTTCCCCAACTCTCCACATAAACCCTAATTCACTGTTCACAAAATTGAACCTTATTTTGTGTTCGTTAAGGTAATTAATACTTAATGTCGTGTTTATTTATCTTAATAATCTTTATTCATTGACCTTTGTGTTCATAATTTGCAGCTGCAGGATGGCTTCTTCATCCAAAGGAGGTACATTAACATTGGATATTTATTATAACGGGTATTTCAGTCTGAAACCTTTAACCTATCATAATGCTGATATGGTCACAACTACTCTTGATGTGTCCCTTTTAACCTATAATGAGTTGAAAATTTTTGTTCAAAACAACATAGCTTCAGTAGTGTCTGTGCTGTATTACTTTAGTAATGGTTTAAAAAGTATTAAGTCTGATGATGATGTTAGGTTGTTTGTTGAAAAGTGGCAAAGTAGTGATGAAGGTATCATAGCCTTATATGTTACTCATAAGAATGAATGTTTAGTTGAATACACTGGTGATTATGTTATTGTCATGTTAAACCCTACTAGTTATTACAAAGACTCAGACTCAGATGTTGCATCAGTTGACCATTTATCTGAGGGTGAAGAAGAGTTGAGGCAGGTTAGGATACAAAAAAGGAAGGGTTTAGATGAAAAGAACAAAACAAATGAAATTGTTGTATTTGATGAAAGTAGGCTAGTGTTGGAAAATGACAGTGATGTAGGTGATGAATCTCAAAAAGAAACAGATCCTTTATTTTCAGACTTAGGTGATGAATCTCAAAAAGAGAAACCTCATGTTGAACCAGAAATAAGCTTAGATGAAGATATGCCCATCAGTGATGAGGATGAGATTGTGTTTGACTCTAATAAAAGAGATTACCCTATCCATGTCCCAAACACACATTGGAAGTTAAAAAAACCTTTATTAGGTGAATTGTATGCAGACTTAGATCAAGTAAAAGATTGTCTTACATTTTATTCTGTTGCCAATGGATACCAACTTTGGTATGAAAAAAGTGATAGTGAAAAGTTGCTGGTTAGGTGTGGATTTGATGAAAAAGAGAGAAGAAAGAAAAAAGTTCCTAGAGATCCCAATAAGCCTTGTTGTCCTTTTAGGTTAAGAGCTGTGAAGATGCATGATGGCAATTCTTGGCATATAAAAACCCTAGTTAATGAGCATACTTGCAGTAGACAGTGTAATCTTGGTTATTTAGTGACTTCAAAATGGATTGCAAGACAATTTGTAGACAAAATCAGAATGTATCCTGATATGAAAGTGGTTGATCTGCAAGACATGGTAATGAGAAAATATAGGGTTAAGACATCACACAATCAGTGTAGTAGAGCTAGAAGGATTGCACTATATAATCTTAAGCAGAATATTGGAGATCAATATGACAGGTTGGTTGATTACTCTGGTGAACTTAGAAAGACCAACCCTGGTACCACAGTGCAGTTACGCATTGATCCTCTTGCAGATGGTACACACATGTTCAATAGTTTTTATATTTGTTTTCATAAGTTGAAAGAAGGTTGGAAAGCAGGTTGTAGAAAGATTATAGGTTTGGATGGATGTTTTTTGAAAGGGGTGTGCCAAGGTGAATTGTTGTCAGCTATTGGGAGGGATGGAAACAATCAAATATACCCAATTGCATGGGCTGTTGTACAAGTTGAGAATTCAGACACTTGGGAATGGTTTATTAAATTGTTAGCCAAAGACCTTGAGTTAGGAGATGGGAAAGGGGTTACATTTATATCTGATGGCCACAAAGGACTTTACCAAGCTGTTAGGAGAGTGGTCCCATTGGTAGAACATAGGTTATGTGCTAGGCATATTTATGCCAATTTTTCCAAGCTCTACCCTGGTGTTCTATTTAGACACCTGTTTTGGCAAGCATCAAAGGCTTCTTATCATCAGAAATGGTTAAATACAATGGAAGAAATAAAAAATGCAAGTCAAGAAGCTTATCAGTATTTAATGGATAAAGATCCATGGACATGGTCAAGATCATACTTCAAAGAAGGTATACGTCTTATTTTCCATAAATAATTCTCACATAAAGCTAGCAACACTAATTATTCTACACTTGTATTATGTTGACAGGAATGGATTGTGATGCTGTTGAAAATGGTATTTGTGAATCTTTCAATTCTCACATAAAGAATGCAAGGAGAAAACCAATAATTAGAATGCTTGAAGACATCAGATCTTATGTGATGACAAGGAATTACACTCTAATGAAGGAATGTCAAGATTGGAAAAGTGATATTTGCCCTAACATCATCAAGGTTTTGGATTTGCATAAGAAGATTCAAAGGTATGTACTTATGTTGATCAAATAATACTAGCATTAGAAACTCTGCTAACTTGTAGTATACTAACAGGAAGTGGAGTTTGAATCCAAGTGGATGGCATCAGTTTGAAGTAAGGCAAGGGAATTTTGAAGCCTTTTGTGTGGACTTACAAAAGAGGGAATGTAGTTGTAGGCAATGGTAGTTAACTGGCATACCATGCCCTCATGCAATCACAGCCATTTACTTCATTAGCAAGCAGCCAGAAGATTATGTGAGCAATTCATTCAAGGTAAGTACATACAAAAGTATTTATGAGCTCAATATTTTGCCAGTAGGTGGTATAGATATGTGGGAAAAAAGGAAACATGTGCCAATGAAACCTCCATTAGAAAGAAGGATGCCAGGTAGGCCCACATTGAATAGGACAAAGGATAGGTCTGAATTGAAAAAAAATAAACATGTAGCAAGGCCTCCAAGAACAATGACATGTCAAACTTGTGGTGAACTTGGTCATAATAAAAAAGGGTGTACTAAGGAAACAGGTGAACCATCAAAACAAACACCTAATCAACAAGGTAATCCACCCAAAAAGAAGGGCAGACCTATGGTCCAAGACCCAGTGAATGCTAGAACCCCAAGTTGTAGTAAAAAGAACAAATTTGTGACTGCTAGAGGTGGTATATGGATGGGAGGCACAAGTGCAGGTGGTAGCAGTGGAAGGGGTAGTTCTAGTAGATCAAATAGTGGGAGGGGCAGAGGAAGTGGTAGTGGATCAAGCAGGGGAAGGGGAAAGGGAAGAGGAAGGGGAAGGGGAAGTCATAGTGTAACAAACAGGGTAAGGCTGTAAATGTTGTTGATGTTGGTGATGCAGCTGCAAATGTTGATGTTGGTGATGCAGCTGCAAATGTTGATGATGGTGATGTTGCTGCAGATATGGATGCCAATCAGGATGAAACAGCAAAGCTTAAGAGGAGGTATGATGAATTTTGGAAAGCTCAATATAATTCAGAATATCAGCCCCCTAGAAGGACTTCTCAAAGATTATTAATGAAGAATTATAATAGGAAAATAAACCAGGACTGTAAAGGTCAAGGTCTCACACCAGATGAAGCATTTGAAGTAGACTAAGTATTTATTGTTTGTAAGAACTTAATATATGGTGTATAATTCTCTTAATGTCCAACTTGTTTGTAAGAACTTATCAGTCTCTTAATGTCCAACTTGTAATATCAACCTCTTTTGTAAAAACTTGTAAGAAATTAATATCAGGCTCTTATGGTCCATATCAGTTGCTTTTTTTTTTACTTAAAACATAAGCATGATACCATTGCATTCATAATATTGTAACTGCTTACAATATTCAACCATGATACAACAGATTTATTTAATGGCATTTTATCCATACATACTAAACTATGATACTACACCATACATACTAAACCATATTTTTTTTGCCCTTACATTTTTGACTGGCATTTGCATCTGTGGGTTTGAGACCAAATGGCTTGATATCAAGTGAATCACAAGTTTCCTTGTTTGGCAAGCCTAGCACCTTAACCCTATCAGCAAAAGCTTGTTTTGCATCCACTTTGGGGGTTGGCTTCATGTTTGCAACAACCTTCTTTGAGCTTCTAACACAAGAATCATAATCTGGTGGAAAATACTTAGACCATGGTACTGGGTATGATGCATCAGAAGATTCCCAATCAGAAGAATCACTGGAAATGCAAATGATTTCTGCAAAATATATATATATATATATATATATATATATATATATATATATATATATATATATTAAAAATTATGAGTTAAAAAGATATGAGAAAGCAAATTATGTAGTTAAATAAAAAACCTGGTTTCTTGTTTTTGCTCATTTTTTTAGTTGTAGGTTTTCTTAAAGGTGTGAGATGAAAATGAGGTGTTGCTTATGCCTTTATATAGTGTAAAAACAGTCAAACCATAACAGTGCTTGCATTTGATGCAGCTGCAAATGTTGAGAAAAAAATAGTGTAAAGCAACTCTGCAAAGTACTTTTATCAGCAATGTCCTTTTATCATGCCTGCAAACTAATACCAACAAAACCATGACTGCAAAGTCATTAGCTTGGCATTTGTGTCATTAGCTTGGCATTTGATGCAGCTGCAAATGTTGACATTCTTATCACTGCCTTTTATCAGTGTCTTTTATCACTGATTTTTCAATACATTGATCAAGCTTTTCAACAAGGGGGGCTGTCACTGACTTTTCAATACATTGAATAATCAAAGTAAGAAGCTTTTTATTACATTCAAAAGTAAAGCTTTTCAATACATTCAAAAGTAAAGCTTTTCAATACATACATTCATCAAACTAAAAAGCTTTTATAATCATCAAGAAAAGCATTCCTAACAGTACAAAGATAAGTCTAGATTGCATGCTAACTGTACACTTCAACACTTCAACACTTCAACTTCTTCTTCAAATCTCTTTTTTTCCAGCTCAAACTCCACAGCTTCCTTCTTCATTTGTTTTTCCACATCTGCCAATCTACCTTTGTAATGCTCAGTTTCAAAATCTGGATCCCACCAGTGAAAGAAATTACACTTCTTTCTTGCCTTATAGTTAGGACATCCAAGAAACCTCCTGCCTGGATTCTGTTCAGTCTAAGAAGTCCACTTACCACTAACATCACCACATTCGCACAACACACAAACACGATTCATCAAGTTGTCTTTTTCCCAACCTGCATTTCTTCGATTCCAGTATACCCAATTTGATGAGTTTGATGAATTAGATGACTTTGTCATGTTTTGATATTTGGAAACACACCGTTTGCCCTAATTTAATTTTTGGGACAAATGTGTTTGACCTAATTTGATTCTGGGGATGAAATGATTTTGGGGAAGAAATGATTCTGGGGAAACACATTTGACCGTGTAACAAATGTGTTTGACCTAACGGTTATAATAAAAAAAAAAGTTTCAATCTGGCCCTTCAAAAATTATAAATGTTTCAATGTATAAATACTTGACGGAAGTTAATGAAAATACCCAAATCCGCCAAAAATTTTTGTTGGAAACCTTTTTATGCAAGAAAAAAAGTAGAATACCTTGATTGGAAATGGACCCTAACTTTGATGCATTTTTGTGCCATTTGCCCTTATATTTAAAGATCTGAAAGAACATAGATATAAAAGTTTTAGCATATAACGATACAACACTTTTACAAATAGCATTGAGTTGAACAATTAATTGCAATATCAACTTACTTAATAGATATAATTGTACCGTGTCTATAAATAGCACATAGAAATTACCCCGTACTTAACATGTTTAACATTAGAAATGGAAGTTAGTAAGCATTGCAGTTTTTCAAAATCCTCGTAACATGTCTTTGGGCCATCCATTCTTTGTATCACCAAAATATTAGCAAGTAGCACCACCTAAAATTTTTGACAAAATTTAAATGTAGAAACAATTAAGGTCATGAAAATCCTAAACATTAATCATATGTAACCTCATACTTAAAGGTAAGTACCATTGTTTCCTCTTTTCTTCAAAATTAATATCACCCCGTCATCATTATTTTTTTTCAAAGTTTGTACAACACCGCATCATCACCAACTCTCTTACATGCCACTCCCATTTATAGTTTACACGACTTTATTTTACAATATTACTCTACACCAACTCTCCTTTAAGCCCTTTTGCCCTGCTATTAAACCCATCATCTATCATCATTTGTCGACACAATATCTTTTGGATGTAAAAGTAAAATTGTTTACCGTACGATTGTTTCTTTTCATCTTTGAATTTCCGCAATATCTCACTCAACAAATTAATAAATTTTAACTCACACTCTTTACATATATCACACCGAACCACCTAAAAGCATCCACAATCATAAAGTCTACGTCTTGGTTTATAATATTCATAGATTAACATTTAGATTCATATGCTTACTTTACAATTAACTTACTCCGTAATATATAAATAATGGATTCATAACCAAAAAACACATTAGTATTGTATATTATCACTAATGCACTATCAATCAATGCTGTTTACATTTAGCATACAAGTTGGGAAATCACAATTTAACAAACAGATTTTCCACCTACTTTACAAAAGTATATAACCCAAATTTAGAAGGGAAAAAAAAGAAAGAAAAAACTCATCCCAATTTAATTTACACGTAAATAAGATTTGTCAATCTTCCAAAAGCTAGCATTAAGAAATTTCTCTTAGTTCCTCACACTAAGATCTTCCTTTCAATTTTGTTCCTAACCTCTGTCCTCGGATCATCATTATTATCTTGAAAGTAGCAAAAAAAAAACAGGGGGAAAACACAACTTATACAAATAGAAAAGCTAATTTAACCGTTAGACAATAGTGTAGAATACAAGACCTCTTGATAGATCTTAAGCACTCGGAGATCGTTAGTGTTGCCTATGTAATCACAAGCAAACTAATAGAAGATCTCTACAACTTAGTATTTTGTAGCGGAAATTAAATACAAGTTACAATAACTAAGAACTCTTTGATCCTCTATGGATCTTTTGATTATAGAAACTCTATGTTTCAGATATATTACAAGACTTGAAAGACTTGAGAAAAGCTTATCTATTACATCCTCTTATGGTTCCTTTTATAGGCAAGAAAACCATCTAATCACTCACGAGCATTTTTAACGTATGCTCCTAATACAAACATAAAGAACGCATGCATCTAGACAAGCATGCAACTAATCATATTGTTTTACTCATCATATTGTTTATTCTGAGTAAGCTCTATATTATACGGCGCCAACCTATACATACGGAGCTGACTTTTCCTTCATACGACCTACATACTGTGCTTATCTCTCCTACGTGGATAACCACTTTCAGCAGAATCACGATCTGCATTATCACTTCAGCTGAAGTATAACTTCAGCAGAATCCCTTCCTTCTTCGGCAGAAACTTTTCGGTCATTACTTCAGCAGATCCAGTAGTAGTATCTTCAGCAGTTCCAGTAGTTTACCGTAATTCCCAACAATGCTCCCCTAAACTGGAATTTGACTAGGTTAAGTTCTAGTTTCCTTGATAGATCTTTATAATTTGTTGAGGATTGTGGTCGTACATCAGCAACAAAGATTCATAAGAAGAACAGCTCTATGATTACTGAACTGTTGTAAGGCAGGTCTTTGCAGCAACATATGACATCATGAACATCAAAACATATAAGTTTCATACTATTCTCATCACTTCCAGGTGTGTTAACTCCTGTGAGAGGTGAATCATTGAAAATAATGGGTTTGATGTCTCTTTACCAATAGCCATTACTACTGGAGTAGCCATATGTTTTAGTTCGAAAACCATGGTACATTGATAACCATCTGATTTATTGGCAAACCAGCAACCATATTAACGGATTTGACTTGTCTTTACCTGTAGCCGTTTGCTCAGGACTAGTCAATTCTTAGAATTGGTGAATTGAGAACCAAATATGGATTCAGTTGCCTTTACCACATGCCATATACATGTGGGCTAGTCAATTCTTGGATTCCAAAAAGGAATAGACCATGGTGAATTGATGACCATACAACCCTCAGCAGTTAAGCAGGGGTGGTTGCAGACCCTATGATTTTAAGCAAACCATTACAGCATCAACAGTTTTGTTGTGTCTTTACCAAAGCTGTACCCTTTGGACTAGCCAACTCTTTGATATACACAAGGTACATCAGGTGAGTTAAAAACCATCAGAATTGGACAACAAACAAAACTGCATAAAAGTTAGTTTTTTTTTTTTTTTTTTTTTTTTTTTTTTTTTTTTTTTTTTTTTAAACTAAGAATTGAAAAATTAACACAGGAAAAGACAGGTATATACATAACATAAATAAAAAGCAACAAAACAAAGAAATGTAGAGGGTACCAAGTGTCCTGATATGGATGAGGATGAGGCCTATTGCAGTTGTTGGAGTTGAGTCTTGATCAATCCCACCAATGTTAAAGCAGACTGTCTTTCATTGCCCACAGGATCTGGAGGAATTTCCAATTTCTGACTCAGCATCTTTTCCATAAGCCTTTTGGGCAAAGGATACTTTCTTTCAGAAAACATGCAGACAGTGATTCCACCCTTAGTCTCAAGCACATGCACACGGGGGAGAGGATAGAATCTCCATGATGCAAGTTTCCACCGATGTGAGTTTTCCCAAATGGAATGTGCTTTGCTATTTGGAATGTGAGAATTTAACAGGACTTGAAGATCTCCTGGTAAGAACATCCCAGAACCTTGTGGTTCCTTGTTGCAGTAATAGGTGGTAACACGAGTGAACAGAGAAAGTAAGTCTGCCCTATCTACCAAGTGTAGAATTTCCTTTAGAAAGGTGAATTCCATTGAAGTGGAGTCCCTTCGATGAATGACATTCATCTCATCATCCTTCAATTTCCAATCTACCACCTCATCTGAATTTCCATCAGGAAAATCAGCAGTAGAGCCCTCAATAATGAAAGTTGAGTTATCAGCTTCAAGATCTACTGGAGATCTTTTGGCCATCCTCTTAGACCTCCTACCAGGTTTATAGATTTCCCCAGAGGGAGCATTTTCATCTTGAACACTTGTGATAAGACTTGAAGAGGTAGAGGGAGACTTAGTTGGAATACGAAGTGCATTCATCCTGTGGAGCATCTTTATCGCCCTTTCTGTTTTTATTTCTGCGAGATCAGCTTCCTTAACTTTAGAATCTGCCAGTGTGACAACAGATGTCACTAATGAAGTGGGAGCTGATGCATCAGGTGCTTCAGGAGAATTGGAAGATGGTTCAGCAGATTGACCCTTGTTAGTAGAAGAAGCAACTTCAGAAGTAGCTTCAGCAGGAATGACTGGAGAAGTCACCTTGGGTGGAGCATCATCTGACTTAAGTCTTTTGGCTTCTTGAGCAGCTTCATTCTCAACAATCCTTTTCAAGTTGGTAGAATGTGTTGAAGATGATGATCTGTCCCTCATGATTTGGTTATATTTGTGAAATAGGACATGATCAGGAAAAGCCATGACTTGTTTCATTGTTAACCCAGAGTTGTACATTGAGCATTGGTTCTTCACCACCATTCTTATTTCAGCTTTAGAAGGAGGTTTGTCTTTGGCCTTCTGAGCTTTGATGGCCCTCTTTTGTGCGATAGCTTCTTGCTTCCTTTGTCTTCCCTGAGCCATCATTCGCTCCACATAATTGTCACTGAGGAAATCTCCACCTAGTATACTTTGAGCTAGAGAAGGTCTTGAAATGACTTTCTGAGTTAGAATATCCCAGTGTTCAGCAGGCATCTGAACCCTCATTGCATCCAGTTCTCTTCTTCTCTCAGGAGTTAAAGATGGAAAGTCCTCTGTTTCAAGTTGATGAGCCAATACTTCACTTTCCTTTGACTTCTCAAACTCTGCCAATCTACTTGCTTGACCTAGTCTTTCCTCCTCACTTACCAGGTCTGGACCAAGCTCATCTTCAGTTATTATATCTTTCCCTTTATCATCAGGCTTCTTAGCACAGTCATCTTTAGTTAAATCAACGACTGGAACCTCTGTAGTAGTACCTAAGTCAACATGTTGATGCAGATCATCAACTGGAGTGGTCATAGCAGCAATGTCAGACAGATCTGCTGGAGGTGAAAGGTCTGTTGGTTCTTGAACTGATGAAGATTGATTAGGATCTGAGGATACATCCTCCATTAGCACGTTAGCAGATGCATCCTTATCAACCCCAGGTTCCTTTGAAGCTTCAGAAGAAACCTTATGTGAAACGGATCTCCTTCTTCTTTTGTAAAGGACAGGTTCCTTCTTTCTTGAGGAAGTAGCAGCTACTGATGAAGGATCATTAAGAGAAACCTCAGCCAACATATCCAGAGACTCAAAATGAGGTACTTCTTGTTCTTCATCAGTGGAAACCACAAGCTTCCTTTTGGAGGTCCTCTTCTGTTTGCCCTCTAACTTCTTGACTTGTTTCTGCAGATCTTCAATCTTACTTCCAAGATAAGACTTGGTCTCTGCAAGCTCCTTTTTCAGACCAGTAACCTCAGCAGCATACCTGTTGACAAGAGCATAGACAGATGAGAGTGTAATAGGGTCCTCAGCTCCACCAGCAGATTGCTCTGTGGTAAGGGGAGCTTCATTGGACCTTTCAGTAGAATCGTGGTCATGCTCAATGTGAGGAAGATCTTCATTGAGAGGATCCCTAACAGGACTTGGTGTGGATAGTCTATTAAGATCTGATTCATCATGTGTAACAAGTGTGGGTGTTGGACTGGGACAAGGTGGTTGGTCATGAGCAACATGAGTTGCTTCAACAGTTGATGAGGGTCCCTCAACAATGTTAACTAATGGATTACCATCAGTAGCAACAGGTGAGGAAGGAGGATTATGAGCCACATTCTCCTCATCAGCAGCCTCATTACCTTGGGGAAACATGGCTGCTAGCAAGGGATGATGTTCCCCCTGAAAGTGGGTTCTCATAGTTGCAAACAATTTAGCTGTTAAAGAACCTATGGGATAGAAAGATTTGGTTTGGGTAGAGGTGTCTAAAATGATTTGAAGAAACCTTGGGTACATTAAAAATTTTCCCTTTTTCTTTTGAATATTTTCAACCAAGTTTTCAAAAATATACTTAGAAAAATTGAAAGTTACCCCTTGGGAAAGACACACAATACCATAACCCAGTTGTGTTGAGAACTGGTCCCATCCTCCGGTCTTGTTGCTCATGCATTGAAGCAGTGTGTGAACCAGGAACCTCCATTTAGGGCAGAGTTCCTTCTTCAGCCACATATCTGTTCTTGTTCCTCGATAGCCAACAGCTCTTAGCCCATTAAGCACATCTTCCTGATTAGAGTAAAATACTCCATCAGAATCTTCCAAGTGAAGCTTCCTCCTAATTAGGTCCTCTGTTACAATGTACTATGTTTCATCAATCACAACCCTAATCTCTGTCTCACTCCTCTTCTCAGCAGATTCCCAAAATTGAGTAATCAGTGATTCATATATCTCATTTGGAGAATGCGTTAGAGCATAACAAATCTTGGACCTTTTCAGGAATTCCACCATTGGTTCGTACAATTCATATCCCTTGCCATTTCCCAGAAATGCAACTTTGTTGTGATCATGTTTAAATTCAAGAGCCATGAGGGATATGAGTGTTTAGGGTTATGATTCTTGAAATGGTGAGTGTTTGTGAAAGCGGAATGAGAGGAAATTTGTTTGTACTGAAGAGAGTGATGGTGGATTGATTGTTTTTGCCCAAATTATAGTCAAAGAAAAATTGACCATTTGGTTGACTGTTGCTGACGTGTATTGCATCTTTGACCCAACCCAAAACAACATTTCAGCAGGAACACATGATCAATCTGCTGAAGTTATAACTTCAGCAGAATGCATCAAAGATAAGAATATCTTCGGTAAGTTTCTAGAATTACTGTGCCACCCACTTGCATTAAACTCATTGAATCTCGAACCCGTCTATAAAATGATCCCAATGTAACTCATCTCTTCATCAAGATCCCCAAATAATTACCACAAACCCTAGATGTAAAATAACCCCAATTAACCAAATTGCACCATGAATACCAAAACTGAGATCATAGATCTCACTTCCTCATCTTCATCATCCTCTTCATCATCATCAAGTGGTGAATCAAACCCATGGCAACATTACTTTCCTCAACCCTATCCACGACCAAATAAATCGCCCTTTCTCCCTTCTTCAGAAGATGACAGTGTAGTGAATCCAAGTGAATCTGCAGATGATTCTGATGACTCCTATAAGGAGGGAACATCTTACTCCCAACCTCCAGCACCTCGGTCTCAACAAAGACCTCGTGCCAGGAATCCGCCACTCCCCAAAGATAGAGAGGTGGTTCTTGGTCTCACTGCACCATCTTTTGGTGCATCAACACACATCGTATATTAGAAAGGCTTAGAGAGGGTGGATCGATTGCATTTTGGTTGAAATGAATAGATGAAGCACACAGGACACGTTATTTTTCTCCGTCATCCTGCGTGGTCATCGTCATCATCAATCGTTTGCATCAATCCATCCTCCCATTTTGGTCCTTAGCATCTTCGTCGTGCTGGTCATGCATATCCAACCAGCCAGTTAGACGGAATGGGTGGTTATGCAAGACCTACAAAAGCAAAGCCAGCATCTAACGCATATCCATCATTCACTTAGATTTCGGAATGAAAGATATACACTAGATTAGGCTTAGCTTAAGTGTACAGCTCGTATCTTGAAGATGCATAGTAGTAGGTTGACTTTATGTAAGCTGTAAGCTGTAAACTGTTTCTTGAATGAATGAATGAACAATTTGACTTCAATTTCTTTTCTTCAGTGGAATCAAATTATTTGCTTCAGTACTTTTGATATCAGAAGAAACTAGCAACACTCTTTTAGCTATCTTGACCATGTACTAATGAGCCACACTTGATGAATTTGATCTTGATCATGAAATGGACAAACTGCAATCCAGACAACTGCAAAACAGACATAACACAACACAAGAACAACACAGAAACAAGCTAACGAATAATTAGACAGTTAGTGTTAGTAAAGAATTATAAAAATGCAAATTAGAGAAAATTAAAAAGATAAAATGTATTAAATAAACGCTATCACTATTGGCAAAATGATGTTTTTACAAACTGTTTATTGAACAAAATATGACACAAACAAACAAAGATATGCAGAGTTTGCACAAATCCTCCCCTGAGGCATATGCCTCCCCTGAGGCCTATGCCTCCCCTTAAACTATGCAGTCAAGGGTTTAACATTCCAATATTGACCACGAGGTGTTGAAACCTTGGTCCATCAAACGGTTTTGTTAATAAGTCTGCCACATTATCATCAGTATGTATTTTAGCCACTTTTATCAAATGTTTTTCATATGCATCTCGTATAAAGTGGTGCCTGATTTCAATGTGTTTAGTTCGACTGTGAAAAACTGGATTTTTGACTATGCAGATGGTACTTTGATTATCTATATGAATTGTAGTGTTCATGAAGTTGTACCCATAGTCCAGCAATTGGTTCTGAATCCAAAGGACCTGTCCACAGCAATTTGCAGCAGCAACGTACTCTGCTTCAGTAGTTGAGGCAGCCACAATGGTTTGTTTCTTGCATTGCCAAGAAATCAACCTTTTGCCAAGAAATTGGCAGCCTCCAGTTGTGGATCTTCTATCCAGATTTGCACCAGCATAATCACTGTCACTATATGCTTCCAGCTTGAAAGGAGACTCTTTTGGGTACCAAAGGCCTAAAAGAGGTTGGCCTTTGAGGTATTTAAAGATCTTCTTGACAGCATTGAGATGGGAAGTAAGTGGAGTAACTTGATGTCGAGAACAAACACTCACTGCAAATGTAATATCAGGTCTTGAAGCTGTCAGATACATCAATGAACCAATCATGGACCTGTATAGATGAACATTCACAGGTAGATCTGGTTCATTATTTGCTTTAGTCTTTGGAGCTTCATAAGGTGTTGTGGCAGTCCTAACACCTTCCATACCAAACTTTTTCAATATGTCCCTCACATATTTATCTTGACAGATAAAAATGCCATCCTGTTTCTGCTGAACTTGGAGACCCAAAAAGAAAGTAAGTTCTCCCATGGCACTCATTTGAAATTCACCCTTCACTAGTTCCTCAAATTCCCTGCACCAAGCTTCGTTTGTGGAGCCAAAAATAATGTCGTCCACATAAACTTGCACCAGAATGATGTCGGAATAATTCTTCTTTAGGAACAGAGTTTTGTCAATAGCACCTCGCCTATAGCCATGCTTCAGCGGGAATGATGAAAGCCTAGCATACCAAGCTCTTGGTGCCTGATGTTAGCCATAAAGAGCTTTAACAACCTTGTAAACATGATTTGGGTGATCTGGGTCTTCAAATCCCTTGGGTTGAGAGACATAAACCTCCTCTTCAATCTCACCATACAGAAAAGCACCTTTGACATCCATCTGATACACCATGAAACCCATGTAAGAAGCATATGCCAAGAAAATGCGGATTGCTTCAACTCTAGCAACAGGTGCAAACACTTCATCATAATCAATCCCTTCCTCCTGTCTGAAGCCTTGAGCTACTAATCTTGCTTTGTTTTTTATCACAACACCCCGAGCATCTCTCTTATTCTTGAGAATCCACTTTGTCCCAATGGCATATTTTCCATCAGGGAGTGGAACCAAAATCCAAACTTGCTGATTGTGAAATTGTTGCATTTCTTCTTGCATTGCTTCTAGCCAGCTGGAGTCGTTAAGAGCTTGAGAAACACTTGTTGGTTCCACTTGAGAAAGAAAACAAGCAAACAGACAATGCTTGAAGTCTGTGTGATTGTCTCTTTGCTGGTTGGAGACATAAGAGAGAAAAGCAATCTGTCCAAATTAAGGACTTGTTATAGCCCTTCGAGTTCTAACAGGTGCCAGAAGATCACCTATAATGTTGGATTGAGGATGAGCAATATTGATCCTCTGAGTAGTAGTGGGGTTGACTTCAATAGATGAATCAAGATTAGTGATGGTTGGTTCAAATTCAGCATCATAAGAGGGTGAGGTGAAGATGCCAGCTTTGGGTTGATGATTTCCAAGATCTGAAGGTTTTGGAAAGCGTGTATGAGGTTCTCCAAAGTCTGAAGACACTTGAGAAGGAACATGAGAAGGAACAGTATAGCCTTCAGCAGATTTGTGGATGATAGGTGTGACAGAGTCAACTTCAGCAGACACCTGGTTTCTACTGATTCCTTCATTAGCCACCTCCCCATTCAGTTTCTTTGCTTCAAGCTTGGCAACAAATTCTTGAGTCTGAAGCCTAGCAAGGTCCTCAGCATAATGAGAGTCATCTTCATCACTCGTGTCAGCAATATCCTTGGAGGTGGTACCTGCAATATTGTTAGGGGAGAAAGAAGGCACAAGTATAGGTTGCTCATCATCTTCAAACTCATTTTCAGAGTCATCATCTAAGGGACCTGCATTGTTAGTTGGAGACTCTTGAGGACCTGCATTTTGGTTAGCCAAATGTCTGTTGTAACCCAGATAATCAGTTAAGTAGTCAAGATCAAAGGACCACGTATGACCCTGTCCTTGAACATTAGGCTTATCTTCCAAAAATCTCAGGTTCAACGTCTCCTCTATCTTTTTGGCTTGCAGATTGTACACCCTGTAGGCCTTACTATGAGCTGAATAACCCACAATATAACCATCATCAGCCTTCTCATCAAACTTTCCCAACGGATCACTGGTGTTCAGAATGGTCACTTGAAAACCAAAAGGTTTTAGGTAGTGAATGACAGGAACCTTCCCAAAGAGAAGTTCATAAGGTGTTTTGAGCTGTGGTCTTGTAATGGAGACCCTGTTTAGCACATAGCACGCTGTGCCAACAGCTTCAGTCCAGAACATAGTGGGGAGTTTAGAGTCTGCAAGCATCGATCTTGCAGCTTCTATCAATGTCCTATTCTTTCTTTCAGCCACCCCATTTTGTTGTGGGGTTCTTGGATTACTATAGTCCCTTTTTATACCTTTTGAACCACAGAGTTCTATAAGAATAACATTTTTAAACTCTGTCCCATTATCACACCGAATACCCTTGACCTTTTTGTTCAACTGATTTTCAACGAGAGTGATGAATTCAGTTAGTACTTGAGATGTTTCATCTTTGGTTCTGAGAAAGAAAACCCAACAAAATCTGCTATAGCCATCAGTGATTACCAAACAGAAGTACTTATGATCAATGCTTCTGACTTGAGTTGGACCAAACAGATCCATGTGAAGCAACTGAAGAGGTTCAGTAATGATGCTCATAGTATTGATAGCTTTGTAAGAGGCTCTGTGTTGTTTTCCTTTGTTGCAAGCGACACAATTATGATCATTGGTGAAAACTTTGGAGGGAAGACCTTCAACAAGACCCATTTTCGAGAGTTTTTTTATGGTCTTGAAATTCACATGAGCCATCCTCCTATGCCATTTAGTAGACTCATCAAGAGACGCTTTAGCCACCAAACAAGTGAGGTCACCACCAGGTTGAACTTCATTAAGGTTGAATGTGTATAAATTGTGAGTTCGAGGAACCTTCAGCAGAATTGAAGTTTCTTCTGGGAGTTTGAAGTCTTTAGACAGCACAAGACATTCATTCTCAGTGAAGAGAACTTTGTTCTTAGTGTCACAGATTTGTGAAACAGAGAACAAGTTGAAATGCTGAAGTTCCTTAACATAGTACACATTTTCAAAATCTAGATGAGGTGTCTTTATGGTGCCTTTCCCTGTGATACTTCCATCACTTCCTCCAAAAGTCACATTGCCTCCTCCTTCTATAGGAACAAAATTGTGCATCATATCCCTGTTCCCAGACATGCTTCTGGAACAACCGCTATCAACAATACCAATATTCTTATGCTTAAGGGGATGATCCTACAAACAACAAAAAAATATATATACAAACGGTTAGAATTCGATGGAGGTTCAAGTCATTACTGACTTGAACCTGCCTTGTGGATCACAGGTTCAGGGCATGAAGATTTAGAGGATCCACCATTGTTCTTGGTCCTCCATTGATAATTGGGTCCCTTGTTAGTCCAAGAACAACCTGCTGAGGGCTTCACAGCAGTGCTCCCATATCCCATCCCAGCATACATAGAATCAACATATGTAGGCCAATAACCATGTTTAAAGTATGGGCTAGTTGGTTGCACATAATGTGACAACCCGTACTTTCAGGTCATTTCTCGACACAGTTCATGTCTCATTATTTCAACATTTATAGTAAACTTGGTTTACTTGTTTCAAATTCGCGTAACCTTGGAGGTTTAGCGGCGAATTCATGATCATGACATCACGTACATTTTATATGGACTATGATTAGTCTACATTTCATTGACCTCATTTGCATCATGATAATTCATTCATGACATTTCATTTCACCTTCAACGCGTAATTTTTATATTTAATAATCTTTATCGCGTGAGTTATTATTTTGTATATTTAATCAATTACTTTCAAAAATGATCCCGAGGTATTTTTAAACTTACATTTAGTTTATAAAAACCATATTTT
Source organism: Chrysanthemum seticuspe (assembly GCA_019973895.1). Lineage (NCBI taxonomy): Eukaryota > Viridiplantae > Streptophyta > Magnoliopsida > Asterales > Asteraceae > Chrysanthemum > Chrysanthemum seticuspe. Next base: position 29,954,183 of record BPTQ01000007.1, on the reverse strand, counting down.
TAGTTTTCCTAGTGTTTCAAATTCATTTGGTATATTAATCGTTAAAGTTTAATTATTACGACGTTTTTCTTAAAAATTATTCGATAATTATTGTATCACTCAATTTTCACAAGGAATGTGTTTTTACAATTTTTATTACCTCAATACATTCTATTTTGATCTAATAAAAACTTACTTGTACCAGAATTCTACCATTTACCTTACAAGATTTATTTAACTTACACATTTCTTAATACTTCACATATATATATATACACAACACATTATATAAAAAAAAAATATATATTTGGGGAACATGATCCCTAAAAAAAACGCCCAAGGGAGGGTATGTATTTAATGTTGTATGGTCATTTATTGATTATGTCTACACCTTTTATAAAAGTCTTACTTGCTCCATTATTTCTCATTTTCTCATAGTAGCAAGTGTTGGTAAAAAAAAATTACTTCTCTCTTCTTTGGAGCTCCTCCTAACCGGCCATAGCATCAAGGGATCAAGGGAACAAAATTTTTATCAAGATCAAGTGTTTTTACAATCTAGTATATACTCTATATAAGGTTTTGAAATAAAAACCAAGAGTATTTAGGCTAATCCTTGTTACTTTCACCTCATCATCTTTACTTGTAAGCTTGATTATTTCATTTTCATGTTTTCTTTTTCATTTCATATGTTTCTTTTCATTTTTGGAGCAAGTATGCATGTTATGTGATTTATACCATTTATTTCATGATTTTAAAGTTATTATATACATATGGTCATCCTATAATTACTCCCATGGTATTCTTTGGTATTGATGGTGATTAGGAACCCATGACACCCTAAGAAGGTGTATGGTAGGATTAGATTAGCTTTGGAGTTGATTTGAAGGGATTAGAATAGGTTTTGTCCGAGAAAAACTATTTTCGTAAACTATATTTTGTGATCTGTCCTTAAATCGAATTTCTGGAAAAACCTACTGTTGGTACGACATTTTGGCCTTGATATTTAGAAAATATACTTTAAAACGAATCCGTGGCCTTTTGAACGGATAAAAACGGAGTTATAACGAAGCCGTGGTGAATTTTTAAAGTTGGACGACGAAATGTTTATTTTTCTGAAAACTCAGCTTGCTGTCTTTACATATTTCGGGTCAAAAACGAGTCTTAAGCTTCACAAATTATTTCGACTAGTCAAAAATATATTAGTTTACTTCGATACGAAGCTAAGGACATATTTTACGTAGAAAACGGATTTAAAACGACAAATATATGGCCGTTTTCATAAAGTTGCCGTAAATATTATTTTCTGAAAATTATATTATTTCTACGCTACAAGTATTTCATTAGCTATATCGTCCATGTTTGCGGCAGTTTTTAACTATGATGCAAAACTTTTTATAACGAAGTGTCTTCTAGTAAAATCAAGTTCATCGGCCATATTTTCCAAAACAAAAAGCCGTTTGTCAAGCGGAGTCATAGTGAATTATTTACGGATGTTCAAACATTGGTCGAAACTCATTTTCTGCACACAATTAGCAAAGACCACCATCTTTAGCCTTTGATATCTTTATGATCGAGACCTTTTGGACGAAAACTCCTGAACTGAAACTTTTAGATATCGATACAAACTTTCCAAAACCGTCGAGTTCGTTCTCTAACGATCGACGTACACCGTTTTACGACTACTTTTCCGGAGTCATTTTTGTTGATTTCATGATTTTTCCGACGACATTGTTTTGCGACGAAAAGTGGTAATTTCACCAAAAATCATTATAAAACCATTGTAGGATGACATTTTGACGTAAAAACATGTAAAGTCATTTTTGAAGGGTCAAGACGTCAAAAGAGTATTTTTCGACGACGAGTAATATTTTCAAAACCCGTAAATGGTATAAATAACATACGAAGTGCATGCATAACATTACATTGCAACTCATGACATATCATATCATTCGTCATAGGTCGCGGATAACGCATCTCATTATACCTCAGTGTACTCACTCTTGTCATCTCGTCAGTTTACCAAGTGAGTTTCATAGCCCCTGCTTTTACTTGTTTACATAACTGTTTTGGGGGAGATACATGCTCAAATTGTTTTCATTTACTTTCACAAGTACATTAACTTTTATGGATTACCGTGAGTTCCATAGCCCCTACTTTTACTTGTTTTCATAACTGTTTTGGGGGAGATACATGCTCATCATCTTTTAGGACATTCATATCTATTTTCAAACTACATGCTTAACTGAACTTAATGTTTAGTCATATCCTACATTATAAATCATTGGACTGAATGTCTTGGGATTATCATTGTGCTGAATGTCTTGGGATTATCATTGGACTGAATGTCTTGGGATTATCACTGTGCTGAATGTCTTGGGATTATCACTGTGCTGAATGTCTTGGGATTATCACTGTGCTGAATGTCTTGGGATTATCATTGTGCTGAATGTCTTGGGATTATCATTGACTATACATATCTTGGCAATGGGTTGTGAACACACAGGTTGCAAGTTTTGTATGGGCGGGACTTGGAACTGAGTGGATTCACAATGCCTTTGCTGCATAAACGATTTCTAAAGGCTTTACATTTCAAAACAAACTCTATGAACTCACTCAACCTTTGTGTTGACACTTTTTAGCATGTTTTATCTCAGGTATCTAAGGTATTCACTTCATGGCATGCATTTGGACACATCATGGAGTCGCGATGACGACGCGTCTCACTTGGGTTTTACGTACTTTAAAACATCGTTTGTATTGTAACAAACTTATTTCCGCACAAGTTGATTTACAATTGGGACCTACTTTGTAAACTCCGATTATTTTATTAAATCAAACGATGTATTTTCCAAACGACACTTTAGGTCGTTCAATATAACTGTGATTGTGACGCTATGACAGTCAATCCCCAGGAATTCCATTCCGCTGCAAAACAGGTAATTTGGGGGTGTGACACATAAGGTCTGTTGACTGAACCTCTCCAATGAGAGTCAGTATTAGATGCTTGTGGGACATAAGGTGGAATATTAGCAACATTGGTCCATTTAGATTTGTGTTTCTGGTGAGTAGCACATGCACCCAATCTTTGCTCATAAAAATCACAATCCTTAATCAAATGAAATTTACTTCCACATACAAAACATGTCTTCTTCTTGGAAGATTTATTCAAATAGGGAGATGTGATTGGTGCAAAACCGTCAAGTCTAATCACACAAGCTAGCCACTTGTGAATGGCTAACCGTAACAGACTTAAAACTGCTCAAACACTAATGCAATTAAGATCAGAGGAATATAGTGGATTCCTGGGTCGTTAAGTCCCACGGAGGATGAATTGGTGTTAAACAACTTCAGATGATAGAATGATCACTAAGGATAGTGATCAATAAGGATATTGATGGAAAATTATACCTAAAGAAAAGATTTACAAATTACAGCGACTTAAATGCAAATTAAGAAAATTAAAAAGTTAAAATCTATTAAATAAACGCTATCACTATTTTTACAGATCGATGAACGTTTATGATTTAATAAAACAAAATAACTTAAATAAACTATTTTAACTAAAACGTAAACTTAAATTACTTAAAAACGTGGTCTAAAACAAAAACGAGCGTTATTTACGAAAATGGCGCTAGAGCGCAAGCAAAAACGTAAAATTTATGAAATAAAAGGCCTACGAGTGTAAAACTAATTTTATTACAAAATATATGATAAAAGAAAATTTTAGAAAAAAGATTTATATTTTTTTGACTTTTATATTTTTTATTATGATTTAAATAAGTTTTTACACTAATTAAATGTTTAAAAATACTAAAACTTATTGGAAAAATCTGAAACTTTTTTATAAAATACTTATTACTAATACAAATTTATAAAAAATACAAAAACTAAAAAAACTTGATTAAATAAGCTGGTAATAAGCTAAAAGCTACGTTTAAGCTAAAATGGAAAAGAGAGGTTATGTATTTAATTGTGTAAACCTTGACAAGAAAGACCCAAGGGCGCTTATGGATCCAGGTACACACTCTAACACTCTTGTAAAGGGGGAGGTCTCAGGTTCGAGCCTGCCTACCCCCTTTTTGCTAACATTTTTATTTTTGATTTTTTCTTTTACAAACTTATTAAACACATGAAAATAAGCATATTTCTCAACTGTGATTTTTTATGAAAATGAGCCAATAAGCTGTTTGAGCTTAAAAAGCTTAACAGTTGGCTAGAAAATGAAATAAGCACAAGTTATTTAAGCTAATTTGATTTTTAAACTGTTGAATAAGCACAAGTGTGATAGAATTAAGCTAAGATACTATAAATAAGCTAATATGAATACTGAATAAGCACAATAACCACTAAATAGCACTGATTAAGCACAAATAAGCAAAAGCCTTATCTGTTTACACAGGAAATGTTATAAATCACTAGGCACTTTTAAGCTAGAATTTAGGTACTGAAATAAGCTAGGAAGTGAAAATAAGCATTTGGACTAACAAGTTGACCTAATAAGCTTTCCAAAAAGCTAAGTTACTCACTGTAATGTTCACTGATGAGCTTATAGGGAGCTTATGAAAAACTGGGTAACCCACTGAGTGATCAGTTGAACTAAATAAAATGGACAAAAATATAAGCCCTGAGCAGGCTTATCAAATAAGCTGCAAGTTGGAATTTTAAGCTTGGACTCTCAAGCCAGCTAGACTAGCTTTCTAAAGAACCAAGATACATAAGCTAAAGGCTACTAATAAGCTCTGTAGGAGCTTATAAAAAAGACAAGCTCAACTGGTGCACAGGGGAGCTTTTCAGACAAGGGGTCCAAAATAAGCTACAAAATAAGCTATCTATAAGCTACTCAAGAGTGAGCTAGTATTTTTATATTTTTCTTTAGCAGCTAAATATTATTTTCCCAAAAGGAATTAAGCTAAATCCTAATATTAAATCCTACACAAAATTATACATTTTATTCAAAAACAGCTTATAAGAAATTTGACTTTTCAGTTTATGAAGCAGTTTGACTAATTTGAACTTAGGATGATCCTAGATGACTAAATATGTTGTAATAAGCTACTATGAGATGAATTTAAGCTAAATTATCTAGTTATGAACAACTTTGATGAGATTTGATCTTAAAAACTCTAACAGTTAACAACTTAAAATAGAATTAAGGTGATTTTGACTTTTCTAAAACAAGGACTGATTTTATTGCTTATACTAACCTATATTGAACTAATATAACAATAAACAACTACAAACAACAACATAAACAACCTACTAATTCAGGTTACACAGTAAACCAAACAGGCCTTTATAGGACTGTTTGGGAGTATTAAACACAAATGCAAGTTTTTAAACCAATAAATCTACTTAATAACTTATAATAACCATATTCAAACATGATTAAGCTATATTTAACAGGAATTAAACACATATACTTGAAAATGCAAATTGCAAGAAAAGGCTTACAAGTTGAGTTCCTACCAAAGACTATGAACCAGTGATTGAAATCACTCCTAATAGCTTTCCATAAAGCATCTAAACCAAGAACAATCCACAGATTCCCATGCTTCAGTCTCTATCTTCATCTGCATTGATTTTTTATTTTCCACTAATTATTTGGAATTTTTGTGAATTTCTGAATTGTGAGTCTAAACTGGATTTGAAGGTTTCTAATAGCTTATAAGGGCTTTAGAGAAAGCTTATATGAGCTTTTGAATCCACTACAACAACTGACAACAACATTAACACATTTTTAGATTTTTAACTTGAAATTGCATAAATTTGGAAATGAAACTAAACCTTGAAATTGATGACTGCAAAAGATTCAAATACACTTAAATAACTTTAACAAAGCATTTGAAAGACTTAAATTGAACTGGAATTGAAAACTACACTATATCGACACTAAATTACACTACCTACTCTAATAATCCTTCTCCTCTGCTTCTTTTCTTCTTTATATTGATCCACTTGAGTCTTTGTCGACATTTGAGACTTTCCCACTTGATTGCAGCCCTTGGATCACTTGAAATCATCAAAATTACACTTGTCATTTTTTTGGCGGGAAAAGTCTTTGAAGCAGGTTATGTGCATTTAATGCGTTTTGGGTGATTGTGGAGGTGGAGGGGGGTTGGTAAGGAGCAGGTGGAAAGGTGGTGATGAGGTGGTAGATCATGTGGCAGTGATAGAGTGGATACAGGTGTTAGTGATGAAGGAGATGAATAGTGGCGCGCTTTTTATTCTTTTAAACACTGGATTGGGTATTGGGCTTGGGTGTTGGGCTACAGGTATATGTGTTGGGTATTGGACTGGATTTGGGAGTTAATAACAAGAAAGGGTCCGTTTGGTTTTGTATAAATAACAAGGACCATAAATGTAATATTCTGAAAGTTAAGGGACTGAGTTTGACAAGTTTCCAAGCTTATTATAAGGATCAAACCTGCCAAGTAAGAATAGTACAAGGACCATTTGAATAAAATTCCATTTTTTAAATGTCCAAGGACTAAAATTGCCAATTTTGTAATTCTAGGGACCAAACTTGTAATTTTCTCAAAACTTTTCTCATAAGGACCAATATTGTCAAATATGAATAGTACAAGGTTTATTTTGATTAATTTCCAATTTTGAAACCTTAAGGACTATTTTTGACACTTTTGCAAAGTTGAGGGACCAAAGTTGTAAATTTGTGATTTTTAAACTTTGAAGGGTTTATTTTGACAACTTTTGAATCCCAAGGACCTTTAATGACATTTTACAAGTTTTTGAATTACCAGGGACTAGATTTGACAACTTTTGTAACTTGGGGGACTAAAAATGCCAATTATGCAAACTTGATACGTTTTTCATCAGATTATGATGTTTTTGCATTTAAAACATATAAAACACTTGTTTGTGATATTTTTATCATTTTGATGTGTTTCTGAGTGTTTTCAGATGTTTTTGGCATTCTAACAGTATAAAAATGATGAGTATTTAGACACTCATCAAGATGTTTGATTACATGAAGAAGTACTTAAATTAGAAACATTCAAGGAATTGTTTTTAACAGACTGATTATTCAAAGATTTAAAAGACAAGTCTTCAGAAGAAACTGTCTTGGAAGTTGATTCCTCAACAGCTTCCTTAGAAGGCTTGTAAGTAGACTGGGGTGCAGGCTTGGGTGTAGGCTCAGGCTTGGAATGGTCAGACTTCTCATTTGAATCACAACTTTCATAGGAAGTAGACCCTTGATCCGATGAATTGTCACTGTCAGAGCAAGAGACAAAGTCATTAGATGAGGTATCGGGGTCTGGAAAGTCTTTTGACTTTTTGCCATATAGATGATGTGATCCATCAAAGTCAACAGTGATGGACAGGTCTGTGGGCATAAATTCACCTCTAATAGGTCCAGGGACAGCATGCATATTACCCTCTTTTACAAAGTTAGCTAACCCTGCTGGTGTGGATTTACGACCATCATACCTAGCTTCTACTCCCACATATTTTTGAAAGCCTAATCCTAAGCCAGAGGTTACAGATTGACTGTTATATAGTTCTCTAGCTAGATTATCACCTGAAATTAACCATTGTTTATTCCTACTATTTCCTCAGCTACCTTTTCTTTTAGCTCTAGGTTCTCAGACACAGCTTCATCCTTTGCTTTCTCAGACAGTTTTAAATAATTATTAGCAACTTCTAGATCAAACTGTAACACCTTTATCTTTTCTTCATAAGCTATTTGATTCTTTTGAAACCATACTTTTTGTCTTTCTACTGTTTTTAAAGCTAGTTTATGAGCTTCATTTTCTACATAGCATTCATCAAACTTAGGTTTCATAGCATCATATTCTTCTTTAAGTTCATTGTATCTTAGACTACAACCAAATATACAGTTGTGTACCTGAGATAATCCCATCAAGGCAAACTGATCATGCCTTTCATCCGAAGTACACCTTGCCAACAATCCAAGCTTATCAGTATCATGAGCTTCCTCATTCACAGGTTCATGTGCAGTCCAGTTGACCTGTTCATCCATGGTGAGGAGAGCTGCTGAAGCTCCAGCTTCCTGTTGTTTCTGCTGATAGGAAATGTAGTTAGCTCCATCTCCACTCTTTCTGTCTTTGCATTCTCTTGAGAAATGCCCCATCTGATGACAAGTGAAACACTTGACTTTTCTCCTATCAAAGCGAGCTGGTTCCTTTCCCTTGAAAGCAAAATTCCTTCCAGACTTTTCTTCAAACCTTTTGATGTCTACTGACAGCAATGCCACCTGTATTTTCAGTTTCATCTCCTCCATTTCAAGAGGGTCCAACTAATCAAAGTCTTCATATGCAAGATACTGCTGAGTATCATAATCAGCAACAAACGAATGAAGAACATCTTCCATCACACTACTAGTCTTAGTTTGAGAACATGGTGGAGTGGGACGAGTGTTATATGGTGGAATGGGAGTGCAAGATGATGGAAAGTAGTTGGAACTGGAAGATGATGGAAAGTAGTTAGAACCAGGAGCAGGTACCATCATGTTGGAGTGAGATGTCCCAACAAAAGCTGCATGGCTAGAAGAAGATGTACGGTAGGGAGTCCTGACATCAGGTTCAAGGGTTCTGAGTCTGTTATACAGCTCATCAAAGGTAAGCATGTCCAACCCTCCTTTAGCCTTGAGGGCAATACTTACATGTAACCATGATGGAGGTAAAGATCGAAGGAACTTTGAGTTGCAGTCATCATTATCAGGTTTTGCATTCAGCTGGTTTAGCTGACTCAAAATCCTATGGAACCTGTCGTATCCCTTGTGGATACCTTCTTCTTCGGAGATATTGAAGTCCTGAAATTGTTGTCTCAGCATGGACTTCCGCATTCTTTTTGATTCTTCATTTCCACCGAACCTTGCTTTGAGAGCCATCCATATGTCCTTCGCATCATCCATATGGTGAAAATCACACAGATGATCTTCAGGTATGGCTTGAAGCAGAATAGTTTTTACTTTATGCTCTCTCTGCATAGCTAGTACCTCTTCAGCAGTTTTTGGTGGAGCCATGATAAACTTCCCATCCCTGTCAGGAATCATTTTCTTTAGACTGTTTCCTTTCTTCACTACCTCCCACAGATTCCAATCAATATTGGAAATCCAGTTTTCCATTTTCATAGTCCAAAGTTCATACTCTTCCCTTTTCAAATAGGGAAATTTACCATTACTGTTTGAGAGACTGAGCTGTTGCATGGAAGTGGTGTTGGTGTTGTTTGTGTTGGTGACTTCAGTTTCATTATCGGATCCAGGCATGGTGAATGAATGTTTGATTGTATGGGGGTGAGAATGGTTCTTAGTATCGTAGAGACTTTCCCGAGGCTCTGATACCACTTGTAGAATACAAGACCTCTTGATAGATCTTAAGCACTCGGAGATCGTTAGTGTTGCCTATGTAATCACAAGCAAACTAATAGAAGATCTCTACAACTTAGTATTTTGTAGCGGAAATTAAATACAAGTTACAATAACTAAGAACTCTTTGATCCTCTATGGATCTTTTGATTATAGAAACTCTATGTTTCAGATATATTACAAGACTTGAAAGACTTGAGAAAAGCTTATCTATTACATCCTCTTATGGTTCCTTTTATAGGCAAGAAAACCATCTAATCACTCACGAGCATTTTTAATGTATGCTCCTAATACAAACATAAAGAACGCATGCATCTAGACAAGCATGCAACTAATCATATTGTTTTACTCATCATATTGTTTATTCTGAGTAAGCTCTATATTATACGGCGCCAACCTATACATACGGCGCTGACTTTTCCTTCATACGGCCTACATACTGTGCTTATCTCTCCTACGTGGATAACCACTTTCAGCAGAATCACGATCTGCATTATCACTTCAGCTGAAGTATAACTTCAGCAGAATCCATTCCTTCTTCGGCAGAAACTTTTCGGTCATTACTTCAGCAGATCCAGTAGTAGTATCTTCAGCAGTTCCAGTAGTTTACCGTAATTCCCAACAAATAGAAAAGCTGATTTTTTATTATTAAAAGCATATAAAGATTGTCACAAATAAGGGTGATTTGGTAATTGGTATAAATGTGTTTAGGTAGGAAATATATAATTTTAATAATAATAAAAAAAACTGACAGTGACAAGATAGCAAGACAATCCCAAGTCCATTTCCACATCCACCCTAAACTGTTCCACAAAGAGTGTTGACCACCATCACCTTGTCATTAAAATGATTTTCATGTTCATGCTTGTAGCAAGATATTGAAAACAATTTTAACATATATAATGTCCTAAAACGCTTGAGGTTTAGATCATGAACTATATAAGAATGCTATATATAATGTGTCTTAATAACTGAAAAACTATATTTTACATCTTAGACTGTAAACTTTGACACATATGTTAGAACAATCCAAGATTTATTCACAGAGGATGTACATATATATTGAAGTCTATATAAAAAGGAGAAATACAAATATATGAATATTAATATATGTATATTTTTTTAAATGCTTCTTTGTAAAGAAGATTAGATTTTTAATGGGGAGTGGAGATGATATCTAACCAGTGATTAAAGTCTAGAGAACTCGTTTTCTTGAGGAATAGATATAAGGGTACTTCAGTTACTTACCATGTTATCTTGAGAAACCATTCATTACTTTTTTTTCTTCAAGCAAAATACAATTTATCTTCAAGCATGCAACACCATCAATTTTCAAGATCCAACCTAATATCAAAGATGAAAATCAAAAGCTTGAGAAGCTAAAGACTAAATATATCACTAAAACAAACAAAATCTAACAAACAAATATAAATCTCATAAATAATAAGCAATGCCTACTCTAACCCAAAAAATGAAACAACTGAAGCTGAAAGTTCAAACAAAGTTGAAAGAATAAAGAAACTCAAAGATATGAACTTAGACAAGTCCAATAGCGTAAGAGAATAAGTTGTTATACATTACAATTTTTAAAAAATATGAAAAAAGACAAATGGGAAGATGATGTTGTTGGTCAGTAAGCTGAAGTGTTAAGCTTGTAACTTACGATATGATAATGATATGTTGGGTAAACAAAGAACTACGCTTTACGTTCATATGCGAGATCCTGCACACGGAATTTATGCGAGAGAAAGTAAGGGAAGTTAGAAATTGAGAGACGTGAAAATGATAAAAGAGAAAAATAGAGGCAAAGGTAAATAGAAAAATTGAGATAACAGTAGCATAATTTTCATCCGATGTGTCACCCCTTGGAGGCTTATTTTCATCCGACGTGTCACCCTTTGAAGGCCTAGTTTCATCCTACGTGTCACCCTTTGGAGGCTATACAGTAAAAAATGAGGTATTTTTTATATAATAGGTAAATTTGATATTTTGGATGTACATTTTTTTATGTAGTGTTTACTAGCCATACTAGGAGTTGGTAATTTATATATTAGTGGGCTAAAAGTTTATTGTCATAAGGAGATACAAATTGTGGATAAATGAAATTCTTCAAGATTAATGTCGTACGTATATGTATGTGTTAAACTATATATATAAAATCTATCATACCAAAAGGTATATGCAACCACCAGGATGGGTCCCGGAACGCTTATGAATTTTTATGTCGTAATGTTAATTTTGTTAAAAAAATATTGATTTTTTTTAAATGCATCCGGTCCCTAAAAGTTGTATTTGTAGTACTATTTAGTTTATTCTAAGTGCACATGATTATTCCGCGTCCTGGTTCCGTCTCTATATGCAAGAATACACAAACGAAGGTTAGAGATGCAACAATTATTGTAAGACGGTAATAATAGCGATTTGGAGTCTTGTTGATGCACATGAAGCATTTTATTCTAGGAAAATAACAAAAGTGACTACTCTTCGTTTATAATGAAATGACAAAATATAATACATACACTATGTTGACCAAACTATCCACTTTTTCGTCCATTTGCAATTTTTATTTATTTGAAATTTTGCTAGTTTATAAAACCTTTTCTATGGTACCTTCTCAGCGTCAATGTTACTAATGAAGTACATGCTACAAAGAAAGTTAATGCAACTTGGAGGGATAAAACAGTCAATATATCTCTTCATTGCTTAAGGCATCAGAAGTATTTGTATACATTTTAGTCATTTCAGCTTTGTATTTTGTACCTTAGCTTTGTATCTCTATCCTGTATAAATACTTGTATCATTTCCTTATTGTAACTAACAATTTCATTTTAATCAATAACATCATTTTTCCCTCCTTCTCTCATTTTATGAAATGGTATCAGAGCTCTGGTGAACCACCATCATCAACCCTAACAAACTGTCATAACAAACTCTAACAAACCTCAACACCACCGTAAACCACCGTAACAACTTTTCCCCAATTTTTAATCAATCAACTCTGATCAACACAATCATCATTAACCACCATTCTCATAACAAACCCACCACTAATCACCGTTACAACAACAAATTCCGATCAAACACCATGGTTAGACCACCACTTGCTACAACATAACCACCACCACCATCGATCAACACCAGAGATCCTGAAGATACAAATTCAATCAACCACCCTCTATTTCTTCATCAAAATGACCATCCCGGTCTAATCTTGATATCCAAGAAGCTTCTTGGATCAGAAAGCTACATTTCATGGAGGCGTTCAATGACTATTGCTCTCAATGCAAAGAACAAACTAAAGATCATCATCAAAGCATATCCTGAACATGATGGAGAATCACCACTAAGAGCACTCTGGGAACATAACAATGATATGATCATATCATAGATCCTCAATATAGTAACATATCAAATAAGTAACAATTTAAGTTTTGTCAATTTTGCTTCAGATTTATGGATTGAGTTGCAAGAACATTACTCCCAACTTGATGGTCATAGAATTTATCAAATAAGTAATGATATAGCACAACTGAAACAAGAAAATTGTTCAATTGAGGTGTTCTATCAGAAACTAAAAGGATACTGGGATGAAATGGATGCATTGGAAGCACCTTACATCTGTACATGCAACTGTACTTGTGAAAATGATAAATTGAATGGTGCTAGGGAGAATAGGAAAAGGCTAGTTCAGTTTTTGATGGGCCTAGATGAAAGTTTTGTAAACCTAAGAGGTCAAATTTTGTTGATGCAACCACTACCAAATGCAACCAAGGCATATGGTATGCTTAGATAGGAAGAAAAGAGTTTTGCAAACCTAAGAGGTCAAATTTTGTTGATGCAACCACTGCCAAATACAACCAAGGCATATGGTATGCTTAGACAAGAAGAAAAGCAGAGAGAATCACTCACACCTAAGTACATGACCCCCCACTGTTATGTTTTAATATACCACTGCTAATCACTCATCGCATGCCAACTTTGGACAGAACAGGACTCCTAACAGTAATGGCTACAACAAGAATGAAACAACCAATAGGAGAACACCTTTTAGACAAGGGGTTTACTGTGGTAACTGTAAAAAAGAATGATACTATAAGAATGAATGCAACCAACTAGTGGGCTATCCTATTGGGCATCCTTTACTTGGGAAAGTGAAGCCTGGTAACAAGCTAAAAGATTCTAGATCAAGGGCTGTAAACATGGCAATTGGATCAGATCGAGCATCCACTAGTGGAACTGCAACAAGAAAGGAAGCTCAAACTGATGCAACAGTGTTTGCCAAGATGGACCATTTGTAGAACCAACTCAACCAAGTAATGATGATGCTACAGGGCAAAGGTATCTGCACTTATAAGATATTTGTTTTTGCTAGATACTTTTTCATTGCTTCCTGTATAGCACACTTTAAGGATGCTTGAGTATGTGACCATATATGCATAACACTTGCTCTCATGTTTAACATCTCACAACACCTATTATTTTCTCACTCCCAAATGGTCATCAAACCATGGTGACCATCATTGGCTCTGTTAGAATAAAAGCTCAACTTGTCCTGCACAATGTCCTTTTTATACCATCCTTTGCCTATAACATACTCTCTATAAGCCAAATCACAAAGACAACTTGTCTCTCAGTCATTTTTAATCACTCAACCTGCATTTTTCAGGGACACAACCAGAAGATTGCCCATGGTATACAGTCTGATGGTCTTTATATCATCACCCCAGATACCACACCCTTACCTTCTTCCTTTACACCTTCTGTAAATACCATCTGTAAGGACATGAACCTATGTCACAATAGACTAGGCCATCCATCTGTAAATGTACAAAAGAAAATAAAGTCCTTACCTTTTACTTTGAATGATAATTCTCAGTTTCATTGTGATGTCTGTCCCATAGCTAAACAAATTGCCTTACCCTTCACTTCAAGCACTTCACATGCACAATCCAACTTTGAATTAGTTCATGCAGACACATAAGGACCATACAAACATCATACACTCAACAATTGTAAATATTTCCTTACTCCAGTTGATGATTTCTCAAGAACAACATGGACACACCTTCTTCCCACCAAACAACATGTCACCTCTACCCTCAAGAACTTCTATTTTTATGTTCACAATCAGTTCAACACAACCATTAAGACTCTCAGAAGTGACAATGGGATAGAATTTGTGAACCACTCACTCACTGAATTCTTACAACAAAAAGGCATCACACACCAAACATCATGCCCAAACACACCACAACAAAATGGAAGGGTAGAGAGGAAACACAAACATTTACTAGAAGTTGCTAGATCCATTCACTTCCAAGCACACTTTCCTATTCATTTGTGGGGATATAGTCTTTTACCTGCAACATATCTTATCAACAGACTCTCCTCTACCATCTTACAACACAAGAGCCCATTTTAAATGCTCTTCCAAACACCTCCAGACCTATCTAATCTCATAACCATAGGCTGCTTAGCCTATGTATCCACTCACCCACCCAACAAGTTTGCACCCAGAGCCATCCCTTCCATTTTATTAGGCTATCCTTAACACCAAAAGGGTTACCTTCTACTCTCACAAGAAACCAACAAAACCTTTGTTAGCAGACATGTTTCCTTTCATAAAGATATTTACCCCTTCCAAAAACCATCAACCACAACAGACACCCTATCACCTGCACCTGCCCCATCTTCTTCCCTGAACCAGTACCTTCACCAACCATCCTCACACCACCCATTCACCATCGTATACCTACCACAGAATCCACAAACATATCCACACAACCAATCCCTGAATCATAACACACAACACCATCAACTGGAACCCTATCACATCCCAACCTTCTACATCAAACACAACTCCAGCAGTTGAACCCACAACTTCTCAACCAAATCCTCCACCTTTAAGAACCTCTAATTGAGTCAAAACAATCCCAAACAAGCTCAAAGACTTTCATCATTACAAACCACCAAAATCTGCACATTCACTTCATACCAAACACCACACATCACATTTCATTAACTATTCTAACATCACCTAATCCTTCCACTCTACATCTAATTAATTCACTACACCAAGAACAAGAACCTACTTCATATTCTCAAGCATCTAAGAATCCCAAGTGGGTAAAAGCAATGGAAAATGAAATTCAAGCACTTGAAGAGAATGACACTTGGGAACTCACTACCTTACCACCATCCAAACAACCTATTGGCTACAAGTGGGTATTTAGAATTAAGTATAATGCCAATGGATCAGTGGAGAAGTACAGAGCTAGACTAGTGGCAAAGGGATACAGTCAAAAAGAAGGGATTGACTACACAGAGACATTTTCCCCTGTGGCTAAGATGACCACAATTAGAACCATTATTGCCCTTGCCTCTGTTTCCAACTGGCATATTCACCAACTAGACATCAATAATGCATTCTTGCATGGTGATCTCAGTGACGAAGTCTACATGAAACTGCCTAGTGGTTACAACAAACCAAGCTCTCCAAACACTGTGTGCAGACTAAAGAAATCATTATATGGGCTCAAGCAAGCTAACAGACAATCGTATATCAAGCTTAAAAACTTCCTTCTCTCTCTTGGATTCAAACAGAGCTACTCAGATACATCCATTTTCACTTACTTTACACCAACAACATCCTTAATTCTCCTCATTTATGTTGATGACATCTTAATCTCAGATTAAACTCCTTATCACAGATAGAGGATATCAAACACAAACTTCACAAAAAATTCAGCATCAAGGACTTAGGGAAATTACATTATTATCTAAGCATTGAGTTCATCAGAGGAAAAAAGGGAATTGTAATGACCCAAAGAAAGTATGCCTTGGATCTCATTAACTGTGCTAATCTAAATGATATAAACATGCAAAGACCCCACTGAATCCCCAAGTCAAGCTGCAGTATGAAGATGGTGAACCATTGGCTGATCCTTCTCAATACAGAACTATAGTGGGAAAACTTATTTACCTCACAATTAGCAGGCATGATTTAGCTTTTGTAGCTCATCTATTAAGTCAGTTTTCACAATCTCCTCACACTACTCATATGGAAGCTTTACACAAGGTCATCAGATACATAAAACTAAGTCTTGGCCAAGGATTGTTTTTCCCAAGATCCAATCCTCTATTTCTTCAACCTTACTATGACAATGAGTGGGCCAGCTGTCATATTTCAAGAAAATCAGTATTAGGTTTTGGCATCTTCCTAGGACACAGTTTGATCTCATGGCAATATAAGAAGCAATCAGTGACATCCAGGTCATCTACTGAAGCAGAGTACAAGGCTTTAGCTGACTACTCTTGTGAAATAACTTGGCTACAATCTCTCCTACAAGATCTTCACATCACCTCAACTGCTCCAGTTAGACTCTTTTATGACAGCACTTCTGCTATAGCACTAGCATCCAACCCAGTACAACATGCTAGAACCAAACATATTGAGATAGATTGCCACTTTATGAGGTAAAAGATCAAATCTGGGCAGATCCTACCAACCTACATTCCATCCCCTTCTCAAGTTGAAGACTTACTCACTAAACCTCTAGCAACCTATCCCTTTAACAAATGTCTATCCAAGTTAGGCATGTGTGATCCCTACTCGCTGCCTACTTGTGGGGGGGGGGGATAATGAAGTACATGCTACAACGAAAGTCAATGCATCTTGAAGGGATAAAATAGTCAATATATCTCCTAATTGCCTAAGGCATCAGAAGTATCTGTGTATATTTTAGTCATTTCAGCTTTGTTTGTATCTCTATTCTGTATAAATACTTGTATCCTTTCTTTATTGTAACTAACAATTTCATTTTAATCAATAACATCATTTTCCCCTCCTTCTCTCATTTTATGAAAGTTACATATTTTACATAGCATACAAAATATACACGACCATAAAAAGGTGCAAAACACAAATGACAACCCATCATATATTGAATGTATAACTCGTGAAGCAATACATGCAAATACAAGGCTTTTTAGAATATTTACAAGATAAAATAAATTTAAGAGTAAACTGCAAAAAATGTCCCTAAACTTTTCGATATTTTCTAGAAGTGTTCTCGATTTTTTTTGCGAGAAATGTCTCTAACGTCTCATTTTTTGCGAGTTTTGCCCTTGAACCGTTATTGTAGTTGCAAAAACCCGATTTTTGCTAACACTCGTTAGTTTTCTTCATTAGTGGGTCATCACGTGCGTTGCACGTGAGGGTATTTTCTTCACTTCACTTTTCCCGCCATCAAATCCACCTGACAAGCCCACTAGCACACCTAACTTTGTGTTGAGATACATTTTTTGCAACTAAGTTTTACTTCTTTCATTCTTATGTAACACGATTAATCGGAAATTATTGCACACCCACACCTACTGTTATTGCTCATCATCTTATTCATCTGAAAAATGGTTGTTTGTAACTGTGGTCTTCAAGCTGTAGTTAGAACCTCGTGGATGAACAGGAATCCTGGTCGTCGAATCTATTCATGTCCGACATACAAGTTTGACTCTTGATCAAAACAAAATAATGGTACATTTTAAAATTTGCCTTTGTTTTTTTCATTTTATTTAAATTTCCTTTATTTTATAGAACTCCAGCTGTCCGTTCATAGGTTGGGTAGATCCGCCTATGTGCCACCGATCTCTAGACATCATCCCTGGTTTACATAGGACTAGAGATGCTTTGAAAGATGTGCTTGCGTTAGAGCAAGTGCAGGCTGAATTTTAGGAGTACATAGCAAACGAGGAGGAGACCCGGGCAAACCAGGCGGAGCTTCGAGCAAAAATGGAGGAGAAGCGGGCAAACAATTTGAGGAAATACCTTATCATAAGTTGGTGTTCTTCGCTTCTTATGTTTACTTGCAAAGTTGACCATTTGGGTTAGGTGTGTATGAACAATGTCTTTTGTTGATGGTTGATTATGTAGTTTATGTACATTATGGTATCACAACAATGGTTCAAGTATCTTTAATTATCTACTTTGATTTTTGTTATTTATTTGGTAAGTAGGATTATGATTGTTTATGATTTGTGTTATTTGTTTGTTAAGTAGGATTATAATTTGTGCTATTCATGTCATTCTGCAAGTCCATAAATGTGGTTTAAAAGTCAAAGATAAACCTTTGGTTGGTCGTGGGTTGGATGGCTAACATGAGTAAAAGTTGTGGTATGTGTGTTCAGTAAGGTTGGATGGCTAACATGAGTAGAAGTTGTAATCTATTGTGTTCAGTAAGAATTGGTAGAGTAGAAGCAATAACAATTTAGGTGATTTGGTGAATTAATCTTTAATCATCTGTTAAAGATTCAGTTTTGATGATTTAGGTTTGGTTTTGGAGTTTTAAATGCCATGTTTGTCATTTGAAGTTTAATCTATGGTATTGTCATACTACGTGATGACTGCATTAGTATGTATATATTTGTTTGAAGTTTAATAAATGATTAAATAGATCAACAAAAAAAGGATTGATGGAGTAGGAGTGTATTGGTTATGTGTTGAAGATGAAGAATTGTCAGTGTTAGGAGTGATTTAGATTATCTGGTATGAGATTGTTATTGAGTTCAAGGGCTGCTATTTGATCGCAGTTGACTAAAAATTCAAAGCCGACCCACATCAATTTTGACTTATGTCAGTCAACATAAGTCAGTTATTACTTAACTCGACCCACATTATTGTTACAATAAATAGGAAACCAGACCCCTAAATCATCTCACCTAACTTATTTACTTAACCCTTGATTTATCCCCAACTTACCTCATAACTCAATTGGACTTTGAAAACCATGGTGAAAAAAGGTTACTCTATTTACTTGTGGTAGACAATCTGAATATTTTATTTACTGCCTATGTTACTCTAGTTTCGTATTTGTTAGTTCATGCCTATCTTTTTGGTTACTTGAACTGTGATTATAGAAACTAGACAGAGTCTGCTTCACTTTAATGCACATTAGCTGCAATGCTTGTTTTACTAAGATCTTCCTCTCTTCTGTCTTGAGCAAAAATCATTTCATTTTCTTCCTTTTAAATGTAGTAAACCATTGTATATTGCAGATGTGATTATATGGAACCAATCCTTTGGACACAACCGAAGCAAAAAATAAAAGCGTCTAAGTTTTCAACCTGATGGCAAGTATTTAGCTTGCTTTGAGAGGGTTCAATGGTTGCTTTAAATATAGGACTCAAATGGTTTAGAATAAAGTCCATGATATCGGGACATCTATAGATCACGGCCCATCAAATTAAAGCTAGAGGCTTTAAATTTGTTGAAACATGGAATTAATTTGCTAGTAAATTTCTTTATGGAACCGGCTTTCTTTGCCATCATGACCGATAGACTTGTTTTAACTATCATAGTCGATACATTTGAGCGTGCATTTATATGCAGTATAAGCATAAGTTTCTCCTCAAATGGGCCGTGATGTATAGGTGACCCGAATCTGTGACTTTATATTCTAAACCGGCCATGTGAGTCCTATCTTTGGAGAAACTGTTAAACCCTTTTGGCAAGCTAAATCTTTGCCATCTAGTTGGGAGAAAATAAAAGGGGTGTGGAACCGCTACCGGTGGAACCGAGAGGTATGTACACATTTTGATAATAAATGTACTAAATAGACTACTATCGTATACCATCTAATTCATATCATATTTCATCTATGAGTTTGAGAGTCCACAACAATTGCGTGTTGGGAGTCTAGGAATTCTGATGGGCTCATGCCAAATGAATAATTCACACAAAACCACGAAGCAATGAGGACTGATGCTGAGAAGTTCTATAAGAACTTGGGCGGAAGCCATACTGCTTTGGTCTTTATTCTTCTCGCGCCATCATTTGCTGCCTTGGTGATGATTCCTGGTGTAGGAATTCCAGTTTATATAAGTTTGGATGAAAACATAATGAATAAAGAGGCACTAAGTTTCTTTCTTTTGTGTAATTTTTGGATAAATCTAATTGGTGTCATCTCTGGTGTTTTATTCAAAATGGAGTTTACACACTTTATCGCTTCGGACTACAGTGTTAAAGAGTTTCGGTTTAGACTTCCGTGTGGTTTATTTCACGGAGTATGCTTTATGTGTGTATGCATACCGTGCATTCTTGGAAACACATGTCTAGCTACTATATTGTACCTGCAATCGGTGTTTTATTCTTTGGAATAATCCATTATCTCTTCAAACCATGGGTAAATAACAAAAAAGCGTCGCTAAAGAAAACCTGGAAACGCTTTTTAGGCAACTCGTAAGAACTAGTTATTTGCATAGAATATACTTATTCTGCCTAAATCTTTATGTTTATATTTTTTGTAATTTGCAGTTGGAAAATTTGGGAGCGATTTAGAAAATTTGTGATAGTCTGTATTGCTGTTGTACTTTCTGTCATCTATTGTGTCACCCATTCCAACACGTACTAAAACGACCCGCTCTAACCCAAATTTAGTAACTGATAAAACAATATGTTCTAACCCGAATATTGTAACGGTCATATTGCCAGATGACATTGGGATAAAATGATGTTTTTGGTTTTTGGTATGTTTTACATGCAGTCATAAATGGAACTCGTGCAGGGTGATTTTACTCGTAGTTATGATTGTGGCAGCACAACTTAAACACCAAAGAATCAATGAACTTGAAGACTAATTGCTACTTATTTTTTAGTACGCTGATAATTGTTAGTTGGATATTAGTAACCCTGAACTAAATCTTTTATCCTTACTCTGATTAATGTAGTTAGGGGTGGCAATTCGGGTCAGGTTCGGGTTGGCGGGTTCAGGTTGTTAGGTTAGCGAGTCAGAAAATCTCAACCCAAACCTGAATTATTTAAACCATCAGGTCAGCTATGTCAACTCTAACCTGTTTAGACATACCCCGAACCTAACCCATTTAACCCGTATTTATACTTGGGTTGGCGGGTTAAATAGGTTACACGGGTTAAATATTTAAAAGGGTTGAATTAGTTCAACGGGTTTCGGGTTGACCCATTTAACCCTTTTTATATACAAAAGTTGGCACATAACACCAAACCCTGAAGTGAATTTCATAATCCAAACAGCCTCTATTGTAGCTTCCGAAGCAGCTATGTATTCGGCTTCTGTCGCAGACATCGCTACTGTACTATGCTTCTTGCTCTTCCAGTCTACTGCTCCTCCATTAATGACAAAGACATAACCCGTCTGAGACTTCGTATCATCTTTATCACTTTGCTAGGACGCATCACAGAAACCTGTAACATCAAGCTCTGTATATGGATTTCCACCATACACTAGAAACATATCTATCGTATTCCTAAAATACTTTAGAATATGTTTAACAGCCGTCCAAATTCTGTTGATATCGACTGGTCATATTTTGAGCGAACGCCACATCTGTCCTTATGCATCTCACAGCATACATGATAGATCCTACTGCTGGAGCATAAGGAACTTTTCTCATGCCTTCCACCTCTGTAGGGGTTGAAGCACCCATATCGCTACATAAGCCATGCTTTATTTCCATCGGCAAATATCCTTTCTTGGAATTTTGCATATTGAATCTCTTCAATATTTTATCAATGTAAGCGCTTTGACTTAAACTAATTAACCGCTTTGAACTATCTCTGTAGATCTTGATTCCTATAATGTATGCAGCTTCCCCTAAATCCTTCATGGAAAACACTGTCAAAGATATGCCTTAACACTTTGAAAACTTGGAATGTCTTTTCCCATAATTAATATGTCATCGACATATAGGATAAGGAAAATTACATCACTCCCACTAACTTTGTGATATACACAGGGCTCATCAAGATTTTGAATAAATCCATACTTTTTGATTTCTTCATCAAAACTCTTATTCCATTACCTTGATGCTTGCTTCAGTCCATAAATGGATCTTTGAAGTTTGCATACACGGTTTGGAAATTGTGGATTCACAAACCCCTCAGGTTGCTTCATATAGATGTCTTCATCTAAGTGGCCATTTAAGAAGGTGGTTTTGACGTCCATCTGACATATCTCATAGTCATAGTACGCTGCTATAGCTATGAGAATTCTAATAGATCTAATTTCTGCTACAGGAGAAAAGGTCTCCTCGTAGTCAACCCCGTAGGTTTGAGTAAAGCTTTGCGCTACCAGACGAGCTTTATCGATGTGTACATTGCCATCCATGTCAGTATTTTTCTTATATAACCACTTACTTACAACTACCTTAGCATTTAGAGGTAAGTCAACCTCTTCCCGGACTTCATTTTCTTCCATGGATTTTATTTCCCCATTCATTGCAGCTTGCCATTTGTCTTTTTCAGGATCAGCCATAGCAGCTATATAATTAGAAGGCTCTCCAAGATCCCCTAATATAGTTTCCTCAACTTCTACATTAAGACATAGACGTTCAGGTGCACATGTAGTCCTTACAGATCTACGAATGGGAACCACTTCAACTTCCGGTGGAGGACCCAGACTATCAGGTTCTACCGGAAGTACGTTAGTGTTTTCAGAAGGTAATGCATCTTCATGATCATCTTCTAGATCATAAACTCTCCCACTAAATTCTTGAGATACGAGATCTTTTTCAAGAAAATATCCATACCTAGCAACAATTACTTTATTTTCAGATAGATAGTAAAAGTAGTAACCCATAGTTTCCTTAGGGTATCCTACAAAGATACACTTTACATATCTCTGTTGGAGTTTATCTGCTGAGTCATGTCTAACATACGCCTCGTAACCCAGACCTTTAAATAAGGCAAGTTAGGAGCTTTACCATTCCATATTTCATATGGTGTCTTATCAACCTTCTTGGTGGGAACCATATTTAGAATACGAACTGCAGATTCTAAAGCATAATCCCAAAAAGATAAGGGTAGAGTAGTAAGATTAAACATTGATCGCACCATGTCTAACAATGTATGATTTCTTCTCTCAGATACACCATTTTGTTGTGGAGTATATGGAGATGTGAGATTCTGGACAATTCCATTCTCAGCTAAGTAATCTTTAAACTCTTGGCTTAAGTATTCACATCCTCTATCGGATCGAAGAGCTTTAATCTTCTTTCCTAATTGCAACTCTACTTCTGCTTTGAAAACCTTAAATGTTTCAAACACCTCATGTTTATGCTTAAGTAAATAAACATAACCATAATGACTGAAATCATCATTAAAGGTTAAGAAGTAGCTAGCACTCTCTTTAACACATGTCTAAGTGGTCCACACACATCAGTATGAATCCAAGTAGATCAGACGCCCTCTCCATATTACTATGAAAAGGTTTCTTCGTCATCTTCCCATATATACAAGACTCACATTTATCAAATGAATCATCATTGATAATTTTCAAAAACCCTTCACGTTGCAGCTTTTTCATGCGAGTCTTGCCTATATGAGCAAGTCTACAATGCCAAATATAAGAAGAATTCAAGTCTAACTTCATACTCTTATTGATGCTAAACATCGAATTATTGTTATTGGATACATTCCCAATCATATCAATCTCAAACACACCATTCACAGTAATAGAATTAAAATAAAATACACCATTTAAAGAAACTGAAATTCCATTACTTGTGATAATATGAGTAAAACCAAGATCCAACAAAACAGAAAAGGAAACAACACCTCTAATAATAGAATGTGCATAATAGCAATTGTTTAATGACAGTACTAAGCCCGAAGGCAATACTAAACTAAACACTCCTATGGCTTCAACAACTGCAGGTGCTCCATTGCCTACATGCAGATATTGTTCCCCATAAGACAAATTCCTTTCCACTCTAAACCCTTGCAGTGTATTACAAATGTGAATACCACATCCAGTATCATATACATAGAAATTAATTTTATGACTTAGAGTAAATAATTCAATCATAAATAAGTTACCTGAAGAACTGGAGCCCAAGGACCCATAATTCTTCAGCTTATTTTTCCGCAAATCATCGAGATAAAGAGCACAATTTCTCTTCCAGTGACCCTCTACTTTACAGTAGTGGCAAGCCTGATCCTTCTCAGGATTCTCTTTCTTCTGAGGAGGGTATTTCTTTGGTTCAGGTTGATAGGCCATAACTTGTTTACCCTTATCAACCTTTCCCTTTCCTTTAGCCTTCTTGTTTGTACGCGGTTTTGGCTTGTTGATCCTACCACCCTGAATAGAAAGTACCTTGGGAGTAGGGGCCTTTTGAGGTAACCCTTTCTAGTAATTAATAAGCAATGCGTGTAATTCAGTTACTGTCTTCCCCACTCAATGCATATTGAAATTACGAACAAAACTATTAAAGTCCTTATTAAGGGCCTATTGAAAGTTCACAGCAATATCTTGTTCATAGATCTTGCCAAGTACTTGCAGTTGGTCCATGTAACTCTTCATTTCCAACACATGTGCACTTACGGGTTTACGTTCTCCCTGCTTACAGCTGTGAAGTGCATCAATCAAATCATAGATTTCAACAGCTTGTGGTTTCTCAAACATTCTTCTAAGTTCGTTGAGCATGTCAAACGGGAAGTAATTTTCAAACTGCTTTTGTAGAGCAGGTGTCATCATTTCTAACATCAAACAAGCCACTTCATTATGACGCTTGTATTCAACTTTCCACTCTGCTTTTGCCTCATCAGAGGCATTAGCTGGTGGTTCAGCAGGGCATGCCTTATACAAATAGTCCAGTTTATCAGCCACTCTACAGACAATTCTTAGGGAGCGATACCAGTCATTGAAATTTTGTGAGCCAGTTAATTTTTCTCGCTCAAAGAAAGTTTTGAACGCAGAACCTAGTGTAGTGTTAACGTTTTGAGCCATTTCTACAGAAAAAAGTTCAAATATTAGTATTTTTAATAATATAACTTTTCAATAAAATAAAAGACCCAAGGTAATATTCATATAACTATATAATTTTCTCGAAAACTAGGATCCAAGTTATCATAGTTCCATTACATCAGTTGATCTGCTAGTAACGAAAACACATAATAAGGTAATCTGTTGAACAATAATTGGCAAACCTTTTCCAATTCCTAGATCATTATGGGATTTACATTACCAACAACATTGTAATGTAAACATGTTTTATCCCCATCTTGTGCCATTGGTAAAAGGTCTCACTTACAACTCAATTTTAAGTCGTCTAATTTCAAGAACTGCAAATGTGTCCAGTTGAGGTCTGACTCAACATGAAGATTTACCTTTCTATTACAATCTCGCCAAGTTCTCACATGACGTAAATTGCAACTTCAAGTGTTCCTTTAACTAGATGGCACTAACTTAATTTTAAGGGTACTAGTTTTGATTATGGTGTCAAATCAATATGTACAAAGATGTCATGCATTCATCTTTATAGCATAGTTTTAGTAAAAACTTTTACCAATTTTTACCAAGCTAAATCAACAACGTTTTAATCGATGCGTTGAGACTTACAACTTTGCATTAAGATACTTCGTACATAGAATAGTTACTAGCAGGGTACCCGCGCGATGCGCCGGCGGGTACACTGTGACTAAATTTTCTAGCGAACAAATGTTATTTTATTTTGAGCTGCTTGATTTCAGATTTAAGTTTTGGAAGCTTAATTAGATTGTACATTGTGGTTAAAGAATTTATATTTTGGTGAAGGGGTGAATTAAATTGTGTATTAATTGTATGTATTGAATAGTGTGTTTTAAGTTTTATTTGTATTTGTACATTGTGCTTAGATAGTTGTATATATTTGTGATGGGGTGTATTAATTGTATTTATGTAAGAAATAGTATTTGCTTAAAATCAATTGTGCTTTACATAGTTGTACATTATATTTTATAAGTAGTATTTGCTTAAATTCTAATTTAGGAAATCTTAAACTTATAAATAGGAGAGAGGGTCATCCTTTCATTATAAGTAGTATAGATACTTGGTAGCTCCAAATATGATGCACAAAGTGGCGGAGAAGCGGGTCAGCGCATAGCATATTAAAAACCTTCTTCTTTCGAGTCGCAATTTAATGCGGACCCTCCTTAAACCCCTCACACATTTTGTCATAATGGGTGAGCCGTTCTAACCATTTAGTACAGTTGCATTAATCGACTAAAATTTGAGATTTTATACTTAAAACAAATCATATTTCACCATTGTTTAATCCAATTTATTTTTCTATTCAAAAAATTACCCTTTGCTTAAATCTTGTCAAACAAAATAAACAAACAAGTAAATAAAAAATAAACAACTAAAACAATGCGCACATAACTAACAATTAATATGCGTAAACAAGTAGCCACATGCAACTTATTCGATAAAACCTATTAATAATCAACTCTAGGTTAAATTCTGTCTATATTAACTATGGCTTTCACTTACTAAGGCAAGTGAGCCACATACATCGATAAATCGATTGCATAAGCCATAGTCAAACATATACCAAATTGCACATAATTGATTCATTAATATATATTGAGGTCTTTCCCAATTTAAGAATTATCAAAACAATACATGTGATAAATAACTTAACAGTTAATAATTCAAGCAACAATCCATGACAAAGATGCATGTCTCATCATGGATACAACATAACACTTATTCGATTAGTCACAAGATCGCATACAATTCCATGTCACATAACAATTATTCACGAATTAATTCACGTAACATATATAAAATTCTAGTTTTAATTATCAATTAACAAAACAATTTTATAAAACCTTAAAAAGAATTATAAATAGACTAATTTTTTTTATGGGCCGAATAAAAAAAATAATGAAAAAAATTAGGGCAAAAGTCCTAACCCTAGAATTAAGGTTTTGAAACAATAACCAACCCCTAGAATTAATCATATCACGAACACAATATAATATCCGTTTTTTTACGTGTTTAGTAATTAATTACTCATTAAACA
Organism: Chrysanthemum seticuspe; assembly: GCA_019973895.1. Classification (NCBI taxonomy): domain Eukaryota; kingdom Viridiplantae; phylum Streptophyta; class Magnoliopsida; order Asterales; family Asteraceae; genus Chrysanthemum; species Chrysanthemum seticuspe. Next base: position 29,927,044 of record BPTQ01000007.1, on the reverse strand, counting down.
AAGCTCGTGATGCCACTGTTGGAATTTGATAGTGTGACAATCATAAATAAAACACAATAAAAATCAAGTACACATGCGGAAGCGTATAGGAACATATAATGAATAATTAATTAACATAAACGTATGCGTACCTTTGATTCTAGCTAAACAAGAATCAATTCCCAAACTAGCAATTGAGATGACCTTAATTAGGGTTTATATGATTATAAGAATTGCCCCTTACCGTTTTTGCAATTCAATCCAAGATACTTACAATAGTGTGTAAGTACCAAGTTCTTGTACACACGTACTATAATGAATTAAAGTAAATGCTAGTTTATGTAACACAATACTTTTGTTTAAGTAAAATCAAGTGGATACCCCTTAGGGTTTATGACCAGTCGTTTGGGACTAAAAACCAAGAAAACATAAGCTTTTTTTTAGGTTATGTGTACAAGAGTGAATAACAAAGACCCTAAGCCTTGTATTTGAACTCATAGAAACTTAGGTGTGTTTAGTTCACCGTAATCCGGCGTAATTGGATGTAATTGTAATTTGATAACATTACATAGGCTGTTTGGTTCGCAGAATGGAGGGAATTGTAATTCAAATTACATTACGTAGGCTGTTTGGTTTGTGTTGTAATTGTAATTCAGTCATTACAATTACATCAAAGGAGGGAATTCAAATTACATAGGATGTTGGATGAAAAATTTTGAATTACGTTGTAATTCAGAATTTTATTATTATTATTATTGTTATTATTATTATTATATAAATATTAAATAATAATAATAATAATAAATATTTATTATAGTAATATTTTTATTATTATTATAATAATAATAATAATAATAATAATAATAATAATAATAACAACGTAAACGCGTCAAGTATGAGGGTAAGTGCGGGGATATTGGATATGGGTTTCTTCCTTTCTCATTCTCTTCTTTTGGAGAACTTGAGAAGGATATTGTGACTTTACTAAAACGGATCCGAAAGATCTCTGTGACTCAAGACATTGGGGCACGTGCTCCTGCTCATATTTTTAGTAGGATTAGTTTGCTATAGCTAGAGGAGTGGGGGCTCAAATAGTATCTCGGCTCCCCACTAATTTCTTGTAATTCCTATGCTTTTCTAATAAAGTGATGTTTTTATAATAAAAAAATAATAAAAAATAAAAAACAATAATAATAATAATAATAATTTAAATAATAATAATAATAAAAATAAAAATAATAATTACTACTATATAAATATTAAAATAATAATATTTATATAATAATAATAATAATAATAATAATAATAAATATTTATTATAAAAATATTTTTATAATAATAATAATAATATTAACAAAATAATAAAATAACAAAATATTATAATATTAATATTTATTAACATAATAATAATAAATATTTATTATAATAATTTTTTTATAAAAATAATAATAACATAAAAAAATAAAAAATGATCATAATATAATAATAATATAATAGTAATAATAAATATTTAATATAAATATTAAATAATAATAATAATAGTAAAATAATAATATCGAGGTGTTGTGCTCGCGCTTCGCTGCGGGTTATTTGGCTAGATAGTTTTGCAGATGATAGGTCACATAGGATGTTGTTACCTAATGACCGTTAGCGGGCATTAGTAGGACTAATGATAACGCTACACGCGTTGTTCGGGGTCAAAGGAACTTCCTTTTCGTCGAGCAAGTTTTTCAACACCCTAGGCAGTGAACCTAATCGTTGTAGTGTAGTATTAGGGTAAGCCACGGGAATTGATATCGTTCTCTAGGGGAATAGGAATGCTAGTGAGGAGTTACTATGCTAAGGTTGGGGTTGAGGAAGATTATTTTTTATCTTTTTATGTTTTTTAGGAAATGGAAAGGTACGAATCTCGGGGTTTGGATTTGGGGGGTTGGTATTTCTACCGATTACGCTATTATCTAATTATCTAATTAACTAAGGTGAGGGTAGTCTATGTCTAATTATTGTGTGCTCGTATGATATTTTAAAGATGTGTTTACTTAGGTTTTATTACTCCTTAATTATCTCCTATTGATGGTTGAATTGTCACGTCCTTATTTTTAATTGCGTTGTGTGTCTAAGGTCGTAAGGTATGCGTTTATCCCTAACCCTTTGAAACTACCAAAGGGTCTCATCTACAAAATCTCTAAGATTTATAAACTCTAACTCTAAGGTACTCTTTGGATGGTTTAGCCTACAACTACTCTAGGTGTTATATTCTAAGGTTCACAAAGATTAATCAAGCATTAACTACACAACGAATGACCTATCGCATTACTAGATCATTAACAATTAAGATAAGAGACAACCAATCAATATTCAATAGTTAAGTTTCATATTCCCTAAGCAAACACACAAGTAAATTAACCGGACATGGAGAACATGCAAGCATACACACAAATAATTGAAGACATAATTGAATTAATGAAGTAAAGCACTTATATTGGTGTAAGATAGGGTTTGGAACCCTAAAATATTGTACAAGACAGCCTTGGTTCGGTTTAGGTTTTTACTCCAAAAGACTACACACCTAAAACTGAAAAATTCGGATTCTATATATAAGATTACATTCGCGACGGCGTCACCTTATGATTTGTGATGCCGTCGGGTCGCCGTCATTATGGTTTCGTCTTGGCCACGTTAGTCTTGCGACGGCGTCACCTTATTCTTGTGACGCCGTCCTCTTCAGCCTCTGACGCCGTCTGGATCAAATCTAGGCCGTCTAAGTTGCGACGACCTACTCTTTTAAAGCCTGACACCGTCACTTGTAAATAAGCAATTTGGCTACTGAGCCGTCACAAAAGTGCTCCGACGGCGTCGCAGATAACACCTGACGCCGTCCCCTTGTATTTCAGCAGCTTGAGTGTCTCGATTCTTGACTTTGGCCATTTTCTTCGTATATCCGCGCCTTTTCGTCCAAATAAGTGTCATTCCAGCAATTTGCCTTCAAGAGACCTAAAAAGTGAAAAGGAACGATATTAAGTAATAACGGATACAAAAGTAATCAAATAAGGGCTTAAACGACGCATCAAAAATGTACATTTTAAAACCTTATCAAATATCCTTACACTTGGTATTTGCTTGTCCTCAAGCAAATGTGCTTTTAGCCAATTCATTTATAAGTTAGGGGTCATGAAGCATTGGTTTAGAACAATCCACAACACATATAAGCCCCACAAAAGTCATAACAAGCACGGAAATTACATACTAGCACCTCACATGGAGTGTTTGGGCACTCACATCTCTCGGGTGTATACGAAATATAACAAGTTGGAAATGGAAGATAAACACTCATTAACCGGTCCTAGTACATAGAAATGATAGGGATTTATAGGCACATCCCTACACTTGAGTTTTTATTATTCTAACACTTAATTTGACCTGAATTGAAAAGATCAAAACACTTGGAGTACATTATTAAGCAAACAAAGGGAATTTGAATTTAACATTCCCTTCCCGTCATTTCATAAAGTTTAACTTTTTTCATGAGTCCCAATCGTCCCAAAACTGTATACAAATGATATGACTCGACTTAGCAACTCATGCAAGCAACTAGATAATTGAACTAAGGGTTTTTAGGGTGATAACAATAATGCACTAAAAGTGAGTGCATACAAGGTAGGCTAAGGCGATTTGGGTGTACATTTGGGGGTGGGGTGTAAACAATGCTCTTTATTGATATTCCGGAAAAACCGAAACATCACGAGAACCGCGAAAAGGATAGGCTCTGAGGGGTTAACTAGGGGTATCATGTACTAAAAATGAGTACAACGCAAAGGTGTGGGGGAATTACTCAACCGATGTGGAAGAAGTAATTATATTACGGGTATCAAACAAGGGTTATCCTAATGCCTCTTATCATTTAGTTATTCCTAACTACACAAGTGTAGTTTTACTAGCGATCTCGGGATGCATCACAAAACAAGTTCTAGAATCTATTATACTACCGGTTCACACATTAAGCATTAAAGATGAATGCTTTAATTCCTACTAATCTAAGGGTAATCCTCACATTTTGGGTGGAATTTAAGTGGTAAAGGGTTTTTGTGCTAGTCATGTAACTTCCTATCCGTGAGACGCTTTTGTTAAGACTAATGGCCCACTCCTATATGTCATGAAAAATTTTAAATTTGGTGCCAAAATTACCCTAACTGACATTTTCTCATGATTCATTACACAAATACAATTGGACAAAGCAAATAATCAATGATAAGCATAGTTTCAAAGTTCCCATTTTATTTTCCCTCCCTACACTTAAACTGAACATTGTCCCCAATGTTCCCCGAAAGTATCAAAGTTATGATAATAGAAGGTAATAAAAAACGAAAGAAACTAATACTCCACTGATTAGCTCGGTAGGATCCGTGTGTGAAGTATTGGTTAAATCCTTTCCAAGAAGAATATATGCGTGAAAAGCTCCTTCCAACCTTATGTATCTTCTTCTTGATAAATAAAACCTGCACACTTGAAGAAGACAAACGAAACCTTCGCGTAAAATCGGCGGTAATAATATATATAAGACTCTACTAAACTAGGATATAATGCTTGTGGAATGGATGTTTACAAAAAATTTTTTGGAAAATTAAGACCTGAAAAATTCCAAAATTTATAAGTAGCTCAGAAAACGAGAAAAAATAATCTGTTGTTTTTACTCCTTCCTGACGCCATCAGGTTGCGATCCTGACGCCGTCAGGTTATCCTGACAAAAACTGGTCTGCGATTTTCTGGAAAAAATTCTGGAAAATTTACATCTTTAAAATCTGGAAAAATTTTCTGCAAAACATCCATTATGACTCGATACAAGCATTTGACTCGAACAAACACACATGCATATCTTTTAATTAGTTGTTATTCTCATGTTTATGTTTCTTTTGAAAATGTGTGTAATCCTCCCTACACTTATCCTTTATGTAAAATACCTTTATATGTTATTAAGACGAGGTTAAAAATAAAATAAAGCATTTTTACAAATTTAAACATGAGAATAGACAATCAATAAAAGATATATGACACAAACAAACAAACAATTAAGCATGGGTTGCCTCCCACGAAGCGCTTTTCTTTATTTATGAGTCTTGTAGCTAGACTCGTAGTCGTGCTCCTACGTTGTCTCGTGCACGCTTACGTGCTCATACTTAAGCCATTCCAATGTTCTCTCATTCTTTTTGTAATCATCTCCTAACTCTAGGCATTTTTTGTAATACCTCTTAGTTTTCTCATATGGGTACCTAAGTCCACTTTGCTTATCCCTTTCACTAAGCAATGGAATAGGGGTCATTCTATTACACGCCTCAATATCCTTGTGTTTAAACCTAGGATGAGCACGTGACATTTGGTAGATAAAGTCTTCAACTTCATCAGAGAATGTAATTAGACCATCAATCATCCGTTCATTCAACCTAGTCATTCTTTTGAAAGGTTTTCCAAAAATTACTTGAGTGAGGTCCTTATCAATAAATTCTCCTAAGTCTTCTAAGACCATGAACTCTACCAAATAAGCAAAACTTCCAACAAACACGTGCAAATGAGTGACTGCTTCAACAACATTGTTCCCTTGATAAGTTAACTCATTGATCTTGATTTCATTGTATAGGTCCCTTGAGATTAAGTTCAAAGGCAAGAATGAATTCAAGTAAGCATCGAATCCTTGTAATCCTATTTTGCAAGGGAATTGCATGTTAAAGGGACCATCTTTCTCAATTCTACACCTAGGGTCAAAACATTGGGAGGGGTCTTCTTCCATCTCAAAACTAGCTTCATCAATGACCTCCCCGTTGTCAAGTGCTTCACCGTAATCAAATTCCTCATCGGAATCTGAGTCATAGAAAGGACTTTGTTGTTGCCAATTTATCTCATCATGCCCTAGGTGATTTCCAAAATGGTGAACGGGTGAAGGGTTTTGTGGGATTGCATTCTCAATTTCAGGATTGGGAACGGGTAGTGTAAAGAATCTTCGGCGGAAGACACGTATCATGGTGAGTGATGGGTTTTACGAACAAATGTCACGAAGAAGGGGGATAGACTACAAGGAAGCTAAAAATGGGAAAAAATTTTACTTGATAGGAATCAAGCAAAGAAACCTAAACGAGGTAGACTCCTAACTAGCTATTCTATTCCCCGGCAGCGGCGCCAAAAACTTGATAACGCTACACGCGTCGTTCGGGGTCAAAGGAACTTCCTTTTCGTCGAGCAAGTTTTTCAACACCCTATGCAGTGAACCTAATCGTTGTAGTGTAGTATTAGGGTAAGCCACGGGAATTGATATCGTTCTCTAGGGGAATAGGAATGCTAGTGAGGAGTTACTACGCTAAGGTTGGGGTTGAGGAAGATTATTTTTTTATCTTTTTATGTTTTTTAGGAAATGGAAATGTACGAATCTCGGGGTTTGGATTTGGGGGGTTGGTATTTCTACCGATTACGCTATTATCTAATTATCTAATTAACTAAGGTGAAGGTAGTCTATGTCTAATTATTGTGTGCTCGTATGATATTTTAAAGATGTGTTTACTTAGGTTTTATTACTCCTTAATTATCTCCTATTGATGGTTGAATTGTCACGTCCTTATTCTTAATTGCGTTGTGTGTCTAAGGTCGTAGGGTATGCGTTTATCCCTAACTCTTTGAAACTACCAAAGGGTCTCGTCTACAAAATCTCTAGGTACTCTTTGGATGGTTTAGCCTACAACTACTCTAGGTGTTATAGTCTAAGGTTCACAAAGATTAATCAAGCATTAACTACACAACGAATGACCTATCGCATTACTAGATCATTAACAATTAAGATAAGAGACAACCAATATATATTCAATAGTTAAGTTTCATATTCCCTAAGCAAACACATAAGTAAATTAGCCGGACATGGAGAACATGCAAGCATACACACAAATAATTGAAGACATAATTGAATTAATGAAGTAAAGCACTTATCTTGGTGTAAGATAGGGTTTCGAACCCTAAAATATTGTACAAGACAGCCTTGGTTCGGTTTAGGTTTTTACTCCAAAAGACTACACACCTAAAACTGAAAAATTCGGATTCTATATATAAGATTACATTCGCGATGGCGTCACCTTATGATTTGTGACGCCGTCGGGTCGCCGTCATTAGGGTTTCGTCTTGGCCACGTTAAACTTGCGACGGCGTCACCTTATGCTTGTGACGCCGTCCTCTTCAGCCTCTGACGCCGTCTGGATCAAATCTAGGCCTTCTGAGTTGCGACGACCTACTCTTTTAAAGCTTGACACCGTCACTTGTAAATAAGCAATTTGGCTACTGAGCCGTCACAAAAGTGCTCCGACGGCGTCGCAGATAACACCTGACGCCGTCCCCTTGTATTTCAGCAACTTGAGTGTCTCGATTCTTGACTTTGGCCATTTTCTTCGTATATTCGCGCCTTTTCGTCCAAATAAGTGCCATTCCAGCAATTTGCCTTCAAGAGACCTAAAAAGTGAAAAGGAACGATATTAAGTAATAACGGATACAAAAGTGATCAAATAAGGGCTTAAACGACCCCTCAAAAAGGTACATTTTAAAACCTTATCAACTAACTGTGTAACAAACATCTAACATGAAGGACCAATTATGCAAATTTTGTTACATCGTTAGTTCGTAAGGGACCAATTTTGCTTCGGAAGTTACACCTCAGGGACCGTTGTCGCATTTTAGTCTTTTTTAAATAGTAAAAAAAAGTAACGAGCGTTAGTAGATAACGGACGTTAACTAATGATCGTTAACCTTGTAAAAGTAATATTTTACAACTATGATATATTATAATAATCATAATATTTTATACCTTTCTTTAAGATGAAGAATTCATTGCCAAATGATATATATATATATATATACATATATATATATATATATATATATATATATATATATATATAGGGGAGGGTTAATGTGAGATCAAGTTTAAAGTTGTAAAAATAAGATCAAATCTAAAAAACCACTAAAACATTTATAAATAACAATTTTAGCAATCATACACAAAAAAAATAATATTTTAATACAAATTAACATTTTAGCAACTAATAACCAAATGATACATGAGTTTGGACTAGTGATACACCTGATACACATTACTCTAATAAATATTCCAAATCCTGATACACATATAAAAACCTGATACACATTAAACTTCTAATCAAAGTGTATCACATAGGTTTCGTAAATTTTAAAAAGAAATCTATTGAAACTTTAACAATTGTAGTTGTAGTAAATAAAAAAATTATTTTTATTGTAAGGAGAGTATCTCTTGACAAATTTTAGTTCGATCTCATTTTAACAACTTTAAGTTTGATCTTATTTTATCTAGATTCTATATATATATATATATATATATATATATATATATATATATATATATATATATATATATATATATATATATATATATATATATATATATATATATATATATATAGGCTCCGGTTCCATTGAAAATATTTTTATTTTGAGAAGATTGAGAAATCTTCGTTTGAACAAATTGATTCATGTTTTTTATTTGATTCACAAGTAAAACCCAAACCTATATATATATATATATATATATATATATATATATATATTATATATAACAGGAGGCATTTGGCATTAATGCCACCTCAATGCCACCTCAATGCCACCTCAATGCCAAATAATCATTTTTCATGCCACATAAGCATTATTGGTCCAACTAAGCAATATTTTTATCCACCTAAGCACTAATTGTAAATTTCGGATTTTTATTAATTATTTTTGTAAATTTCGGAATTTTATTAAATATTTTTGAAAATTATTTATAAAAAAGGGGCCTTGCAAGGATTGAACCTTGGTTATTTAGATAAATAACAAGTGTGTTTACCACTTAGGCAACAAGTTATTTTGATAATGATGTTGCATATTATAATCTATAAATGCCTATAATTTTATTGGAATCCTATACTAAATACAATTTTTGAATTATACATATTTTTTCCTTAAATATATTTTCACAATATAGCCTTTTACTAATCACATACAGGAAAAAAAGATATACCTCTTTTCCTCAAAACCCTAATGGTAGTTTTATATGCTTTTTTGTTAGCCATATCTCGAGTCTAAATCCACCATCGGTGTTGAATTTGCTACAAGGACTCTTCAGGTTAGTTGTCAATATTTTTCGAGTGATGTATCTAAAATCTCTTTACAAATATCGTTTTACATTTATATAGGATATCATGTTGATATATATTAATCAACATGTTCCTTGATCAATTACATTCTGAGATCTCGAAAAGCCCGTGTTTCGCTGTGTCAAATTGTGTATACCATGTAAACTATTGAAATAGTTTTTGGTGTATTTTATTATGATGTAATCAGTAATCACCTAATCTATATAAGGTAACTCGATAAGGTTTGGTTAAACGCCAACCAGGTGCCCTAACTCGTCCCACAACCAATATCAGACAATGATCTCGGAACCTAGGAAGACAAGTTAATAAGCATAATTCAGTACGTAGAATAAATTTTCTATGATTGTGGTTACAAATTATATAATCCTCTTTGGTTGAAAGGCCTTAACCATAAGTAGAGTTGCGTTTTTTTTCCTTCACTAACTGGTGCATGCATATAACACTACCGATGAAAATTTGCATATGTATATTATCATATACGAACAATCATTGTATATACATAGGTACTTACTTCTTAAAGACACCAACATGGAGTATTTTAGATTCATTGTGTTTTACTCTTGATTTTTGACTGTCGCGTGAACATGTATACCCTGAAAGCACCCTGTTTTATCTCCATGTAGATTATCCGACTCATCAAATTACCCCTTACAGGTACCATGCATGATACATAACAACCTGTTTGATATCCCTGGTCGTGATGAAAAGACACCAATCCACATAGCCGCTTTATCTAGAAAACATGATATGGTTGATTTTCTGTATAAGGAGTCTCAACAAATGACTGGTGAATTCTGGACTGATGAGAATAGGGGTTTGGAGCTTATGAAATGTGTTGAGGCTAATCTATTCGGTAAGTAATTATTTTACATATGTTTTACCTTTCTAATTCTTTTATTCTGATCTATTTGAAAACTTCAATGCATGAATGTGGTCTATTTAAGGATTTTGGATTTTCTATGGTTTCGATAACCATAATATTGTAATGTGATTTCACCAACATTTTGTTTGTTTGGTTTGCTTGCTATATATCTTAATAATTTGAATCATCAAGCGACTATTATATTTGCTGTAGATGTTGCATTACAGATGGTGACCAAACATCCAGTTCTTGCTACAAATGGGAGTGTACTCATACTATTGGCTTGCCAACCTCATGACTTTGATCATGTTTTGCTCCCGGGTATCATCATTTGGCTCTTAAATTCATGTAAGAATCTCTAATTCTTAATATGTCGTATATTTTCTTCGCTGAAAATGTTCAAGGCATAAGTCCTTTTGACATATTAGATTTTATTTACCGATTCCTCCTGCTCAGCAGTATATTGTAATCACTGTAAAGAAGCCATTACAGCGATTTCAGTTGATTAATGATATTTGATATGAAAAGGTAATGGGTGTGGCTGGAAAGCGTTAGCTTGGTTACACTTACTAATATATTCGTATGCTACAGAATATCCTACCCTTTATGGTTTACCGGCTGATGTTCTTGAATCAGATAATCTACTAAAGGATACGAGAGCTGATATGTGATCTGCGCTAAACCGTCAAGTTATCTCACGCAAGCTAGCCACTTGTGAATGACCAACCGTAAGAAACTCAAAACAGCTCACACACCAAATGCAATTTAGATCAGAGGAATATAGTGGATTCCTAGGTCGTTAAGTCCCACGGAGGATGAATTGGTGTTTAAACAACTTCAGATGATAGAATGATCACTAAGGATAGTGATCAGTAAGGATTTCGATGGATAATTACCTAAAGAAAAGATCTACAAATAACAGCGACTTAAATGCATATTAAGAAAATTAAAAAGTTAAAATCTATTAAATAAACGCTATCACTATTTTTACAGATCGATGAACGTTTATTTTATAAAACAAAATAACTTAAATAAACTATTTTAACTAAAACGTAAACTTAAATTACTTAAAAACGTGGTTTAAAGTGAAAACGAGCGTTATGTACGAAAACGACGCTGGAGCGCAAGACAAAACGTAAAATTTATGAAATAAAAGGCCTACAAGTGTAAAATCAATTTTCTTACAAAATATATGATAAAAGAAAATTTTAGAAAAAAGATTTATATTTTTTTGACTTTTATATTTTTTATTATGATTTAATTACTATAAAACACTAATTAAATGTTTAAAAATACTAAAACTTATTGGAAAAATCTCAACTTTTTACAGAAAATACTATAATCGATTCTTAATCTAAGAAAAATAAGAAAGCTGTGGGTTACTGTGGAAAATAAGCTGGAAATAAGCTCAAAAGAGCTTATAACCATAACTGCCAAACGCCCTTATATATTTGATTATGTAAGCTATGACAAGAAAGACCCAAGGGCGCTTATGGTTCCAGGTACACACTCTAACACCCTTGTAAAGGGGGAGGTCTCAGGTTCGAGCCTGCCTACCCCCTTTTTGCTAACATTTTTATTTTTGATTTTTCTTTTTACAAACTACTTAAGCACATTGAAATAAGCATTTTTTACAACTAAAACTTTTAACAAAAACAACTGATAAGCTCAGTTAGAGCTTATTTTTACCAACAGTAAGCAAGAAACAAAAGAAATAAGCAAAAGGCTTAAGCTAAATTGGCTATTTAAGCTAGGAATTAGGCAAAAGGTGAATTAAGATAAGCTATATACTAATTATAAGCTAAAACAATAACTGATAAAGCATAATTACTCAAATTAAGCACCAAATAAGCTGAAACTAGGCAATAAGCACTTAAGACTGAACTAATTAATCAAACAGACTTGTGCAGACTTTGACAAGCAATTTAAGCTATGGGTAAAAGCTCTTAAGCTCAAAATAAAGGTTGGGTCAACAAGTTGGGTTGATTGGCTTTCTAAAAAACCAAAGTTCTTACTGTGGAGCTTATTAACAAGCTTTTGATAAGCTTTTGAAAAGGGGACCAGTTAACTGCTCAGCATCAGCTGAGACAGTTGGAGCTGAGAGATGGGACAAAACAAAAACTACTAGCAGCCCTAACTAAAAAGCTACAAAATGAAAAAATGAACTTGGGACATTGAAATGGCTTGGTTGGCTATCCAAAGAAACAAGTATCATAGGCTGAGATTAACTAGAAAGCTTTTTGTGAGCTTGAGAAAAAGGTGATAAAACTTGTGCACAGGGCACCTTTTTGAAATGGTGCCAGAAATAAGCTAGAAAATAAGCTATGTAATAAGCTTTTTAGAAAATATAAAAAATACTATATTAAAGCTAAGCAGCTATATTTTAACATCCTATAAGCTCAAATAATGAAACTCAATATATAATCTTATATAGACTAATCTATTTACTCCAAAAACGACCAAATGGGAATTTTGACTTTTTGATTAATACTAAAAGTTTGACTTAACTGAACTTGCAACTGATTCTATAGACTTATTATGTTATAATAAGTTGTAATAAGGTGAGATTAAGCTAGAGTACTAAATTTTAAGCTAATGTGATGGGATTAGCATTCCAAACTCTTAACAGTGAACTAACAAAATGAATTAAGAAGCTATTTTGACTTTTTACAAACTAAGTACTGGTTTTTATACTTGTACTGTTTTCTTAGACACTAGTATAACAGGTAACACTAATAAGCAATAATATAAACAACCTTTAACTCCATTTACACAGTGAATCCAAACACTCCTTTTTAAGGCAGTTTTGAATCTTTTCAAAGCAAAACCAAGATTAAGACCATGTAATTAATTGCAAACCTAATATAATAACTTACTAAGACCAAAGAAACATTAAATAACACAAATAACAACATAATATCAAGAAACTACACTCATACTAATAAAACTGTTAAAATAAGATTTATATGAACTACTAATTCTAATGAACTAACAACTGGTTTTAAGGTTTAATTTAACTTAATTACAACTAATGAACATGATCAAACAGAAATTTGAGCTAATGACTGCCTTATACAGTAAATTGCCAAAATGAATAAAAAAGCTTACAAGTTTGATCCAAGCTTAAACTGAGAACTGAGATGTATAAACACAACCTAATGCTTCCCCATAAGCTCTATACCAAGGCCATCCAGAATGTACCTTGCTCCAGCTTTCTTGTGTCTCTAACCATGGATTTTTATTTTTATCTAATTTATTTGGTATTTTTGGTATTTTTCTGTTATTATAACTAGAACTGATTTCAAGGTATCTAATAGCTTTTATAAGCTATATGGGAGCTTACATGAGCTTAAGAGTCCAAAACATTAACTTCTAACAACATTCAAATCATCATGAAATTTTTAAACTTGAAATTTTACATAAACTGAGAACTTGGATTAAGACTAAAATTGATGCTTGCAAAAGTTTTACAGTACACTGAAATTACTAAAAACAGTACTTTAAAGCTTTAAATTACACTAGAATTGGAAAGTTAACTAAAACGACCTAAACTAAACTAAATTACTCTACTCCTCTTCCATCTCTGCTTCTATCTTTCTTTATAATGACTTCTAGGGCTCTGTGGGTCCCACTTGGTCTTTCCCATCAATAATCTGAGCCTTTGGATGAGTCAAACTCATCCTAGCCTTCAAATCTGTTTTGGCGCCAAAAAGTCATAGGGCAGGTTTTAAGCATTAATTGGGCTTGGATTGGTGTAGAGGTGGAGGGGGGATGTGGAAAGGTGTTAGGAGGTAGTGTGGAAAGGTGGAAGTGAGCAGGTGTCGGGGTGTAGTGGTAACAGGTGGGGGATTTGGAAGGGATGAACAGTGGCGCGCTATTATCTGTTTTTTAAAAATTGGGTTTGGGCTTGGTAGGGATTGGGCCAGTAGCTGGTTTAGTGGATTGGATTGGATTTGGTTTAATAATAACAAGAAAGGGTCCATTTGGTATATATTAAACACAAGGATCATTTGTGTAATTATCTGAAAATGAAGGACTGATCTTGTAACATTTCCAAAGTTATAATAAGGACTAAACCTGCCAAATATGGTTAGTACAAGGACAAATGTTTAATAAAATTCCATTTTTAATAAGTCCAAGGACTAAAATTGTCAACTTTGAAATTCTAAGGACCAAACTTGTAATTTTCCAAAAGTTTATCATAAGGACCAATTTTGCCATTTATAAATAGTATAAGGTTTATTTTGATTATTTTCTTATTTTTAAAACCTTAGGGACTAATTTTGACACTTTTCAAACTTGAGGGACCAAAGTTGTAATTTTGTGATTTTAATCTTCAAAGGATTATTTTGAACAACTTGTGAATCCCAAGGACCTAAAATGATATTTTACAAGTTTTTGAATTACCAGGGACTAATTTTGACAACTTTTGAAACTTGGGGGACTAAAACTGCCAATTATGCAAATTTGATACGTTTTTCACCAGATTTTGGTATTTTTGCATTTAAAACACATAAAACACTTGTTTGTGATATTTTTATCATTTTGATGTGTTTCTGAGTGTTTTCAGATGTTTTTGGCATTCTAACAGTATAAAAATGATGAGTATTTAGACACTTATCAATCCCCCACACTAAGATATTGCTAGTCCCTAGCAATGATTTATGAAAAGTTAATGGATTTTATCTCTTTACCAAAAGCCATTACTTCTGGAGTAGCCAATTGTTTTAATTCAAGTAAGAATCTTGGTACAATGATAACCAAATGATTTTGAGCAAATCATAAGCTGTGAACGGATTTGATTTGTCTTTACCAGAAGCCGTACCCTTCTGGACTAGCCAACTCTTAGATAAATTATCAGAATTATCTTTGGTGAGCTGATTACTAATTATGGATTTTCAACTGCCTTTACCACAAGCCATAATCTTGCGGGCTAGCCAACTTTTCACTAATTAAAGATATGGTGAGCTGAACACCATACAATTTTGGGCAAATTGCAAGCCATAAACGGATTTGAGATATCTTTACCAAGAGCCGTTTGCTCCTGGATTAGCCAATCCTTATGTGGGTTAGACATGGCGGACTGATTACCATTTGTTGTGTTTAGTACATAGTACTTCCACTAATTAAAATTTTTTAAAATTTGGCCATTTTGGGGGAAAAATGGACTAAAAGGGTACATTTATGATCAAATTCGCCAGAATTTCCCCCCCCACACTTAGAAATGAATATTGTCCTCAATATTCAAAGTACCGGCTGTTATGCCGAAACTTAGAACGTAAAAAAATAACATTACTAGCTAAGTGTAGAAACACAACAATTATTCTCTTTTTTAATATTTACAATTTTCATTCATTTTTAAGGTCTATATACATCATGTGGGGCATCTCCCCCACACTAGGGTGGTACACACGGGTGAAAACCCATGTTTAGCTACTGTTTTTGATTACCGAGTCGCTAGCTTGACTCGACCCCGAATTAAATTGTTCATGGGGAAGTAAGTGGAAGAGATAATCTCCATCGGACTTTCATTCTAGATGTTTGTATAAACATTGAAGTACGTGAAAGTTCCACACCGATGAGATATACATAGAACCGGCTCACAAATGATAAATGAAAATGCCGGGGTCAAAGATAAAGTCTTCATTCCCGAAGGAGTGAAGAACAGGAGAAGCCACGGGATAGGTGAAGAAAAGAAAGAAAATCATGATGAAAATCATGACTAACTCATCTTCATCCATAGGAGAATTCATGATTTCTGGATCATGAATTTCATCATTTAAGCTCATTTGATCAAGACATATTCTGGGTGGGAGGGATGGGATTTTGATATCAAGCAAGTTCTCATGGTTGAGAACATTTCCCTCCGGAACACAAAGATCATTTATGTCTAGATCAAAGTGGAAGTTATCATACTCCGGTGGAGATATGATATGAGTGAATTCAAAGGAGAACTCCTCGTAAAGAGAATCATTCACATGAAGTGAATTTGTGAACTCTTGTTCCATTATGGGCTCATCACTATCCTCGTCAAAGATTGGATTGTTAGAAATCCAAGTGAATTCAGATTTGAATTCAAATAGAGGATTGGTGAAAGTAGCTTTGAATGTTTCGGGAACAAGGTGATTAACATTCTCTATTGGACTGTTAGGGTGAGAAGTGAGTGAACGATTATTATAAAGGAGCTTTTCAATTTCTCCTAAGTTGGCTTTGAAATCAAAGAGATCATCATCACTTTCCGATGAAAGTGGAATGATGTGAGTGAGTTCATCAGTAAACTCCTCAAAAAGAGGATCAACATCACAATGTGAAAGTGATGCCTCAACATTCTCAGTGTCTCCATAAGATTTACAATCATCGCTAAAATCGGAGAAAGTCTCAAAATGATCTTTTGAACACTCAAGAGGGGAAGGGATATCACACATATGGTCAAAAGTTCCCTGTGACTCTCTCGGGATTGGGACAAGGTCCTCAACACTAGACTTTATGAATTCGTCCGATTCCTTTTCAGGAACAGTGTCAAGATGCTCGTCCCCCATGTTCAGAGAGTGAGTGGGAATTTCGGGTGTGATGGCAGTTGTTTGAGAATGAATCTCAACTGTTGGAGTATCCACTGATGAATTTGATGAATCTTCAAGTGTATCTTCATCATCACTATCATCAGGAATAAAACGAAATTGAGAGCTAGATCTGGCTGCTTTTTCTTTTGCAATTAATTCCCTAATGGACTTTTCAAAAGCAATTTGGGAATTTATTTTAGCAGCCTGCTCTTCAGCTAGCAATTCTTCCATGGATTTCTCATGTGAATTTTGAATGACGGGACATTGTGGGAGTGGAGATTTGTCCAAACCGGAAGGTTGACATTGATAATCATCATGAGGACCCCCACAATATACACAAGAAAAACTGGGAACATTATGAAATGCTGTCTTACTCAACTCCTCAGTTCTTTTCACTGACTCCAGAAGCTCTAGATAAGTGTCTTGTTGAGTTTGCTGAGGAGTTTGAGTTATTTGGCACTGTGGAGGTTGGTCGTGATATGAATAGTCGTAATTGTTACAAGGAAATGGATTCCCTGTTTGACAATCAGAGCTGAAATGGGGACCTCCACAGTTCTCACAACAGTAAAACTGTTGAGTCTGGATTGGTGAATCATATGGATATTGGTCATAGCCAAAGTTCTGAGCATCATCGGAAAACTGTTCATAGACAAACGTGTTTCCGGATTGACATTCAAATCCTTGGTGAGGACCTCCACAAAATTCACAGCAGTATTGTTGATTATATGAAGATAAGTCGGGCTGTGGTGGGTAATTAGAAAAATTTGAGGGGTCGTTAAATGAGTTCGGATTAGGGTCAAAATCAAATGAATTCCTCGAACCACAAAACAAACAACTCCCGTTACGAATATCATTACCACACTGTACACACGTACACCAGCGACAGGGTGAACCAAAAAGAGGCTCACCACAACCGACACAAGGAATAAACGATTCTATTTGAGAATGAGAAGGAATCAGTTCATTCAAAGAATCAACAAAACCAACATGGTGATCTGAATGACTATTTAGACTCAAAGAACATTTTGAAAAATCCGGAGGTGGGACAAGTGGTGTGCTCTGAGAGCTAGCAATTTCCATCACTTTCGTTATGGTCTCCGGTTCTGGTTCTTGAGAAACGTGAAGATTAGGCAAGTCATTCTTGCTAGCCACCGGTCTAGATTCCGCATGTTTGCTTTTAACCGTAAATCGTGAAAGTGTAGGATCAATTTTAGACGGCTTAGGAGCAATCGAGGGATTAGATCTTTGGATAACCATAGGTTGGACGTATTTAGAACCTCCATTATCAGATGAAAGTACCTGGTCCTTTGTCACCCCGGTTTCTCTTTCTATTTCCCTACGCAGAATCAATGGATCATCACGAACAACACGAATTCTTGACATTTGTGATAAAATAGGAAGTTTTTCAACTTCGTTCCAGATTTCGTCGTAGTCGAGAGATTCCACGAGAATAGAAGAAATTTAGAATCAAATGAATAGAGGGTAAAGGGATAAAGAATCAAAAGGGGTAAGAGGGTAAAGATGAATATTTTTGGATTTTTGAAAAACATGCCATAATAACAAAGAATGAAAATATTTTTGGTGTTGTTAACACTTTAGAAAAAGTGTTAATGAACTTTGATTTTGAAAAACTTTACAAAAAACTGTTTACAAAAAGGTATATGTGCAAGAATGGATCTGGAAATGCTTAAAACACGCTTACAGCCTCCCCGGCAGCGGCGCCAAAATTTGATCTGCGCTAAACCGTCAAGTTATCTCACGCAAGCTAGCCACTTGTGAATGACCAACCGTAAGAAACTCAAAACAGCTCACACACCAAATACAATTTAGATCAGAGGAATATAGTGGATTCCTAGGTCGTTAAGTCCCACGGAGGATGAATTGGTGTTTAAACAACTTCAGATGATAGAATGATCACTAAGGATAGTGATCAGTAAGGATTTCGATGGATAATTACCTAAAGAAAAGATCTACAAATAACAGCGACTTAAATGCAAATTAAGAAAATTAAAAAGTTAAAATCTATTAAATAAACGCTATCACTATTTTACAGATCGATGAACGTTTATTTTATAAAACAAAATAACTTAAATAAACTATTTTAACTAAAACGTAAACTTAAATTACTTAAAAACGTGGTTTAAAGTGAAAACGAGCGTTATGTACGAAAACGACGCTGGAGCGCAAGACAAAACGTAAAATTTATGAAATAAAAGGCCTACAAGTGTAAAATCAATTTTCTTACAAAATATATGATAAAAGAAAATTTTAGAAAAAAGATTTATATTTTTTTGACTTCTATATTTTTTATTATGATTTAATTACTATAAAACACTAATTAAATGTTTAAAAATACTAAAACTTATTGGAAAAATCTCAACTTTTTACAGAAAATACTATAATCTATTCTTAATCTAAGAAAAATAAGAAAGCTGTGGGTTACTGTGGAAAATAAGCTGGAAATAAGCTCAAAAGAGCTTATAACCATAACTGCCAAACGCCCTTATATATTTGATTATGTAAGCTATGACAAGAAAGACCCAAGGGCGCTTATGGTTCCAGGTACACACTCTAACACCCTTGTAAAGGGGGAGGTCTCAGGTTCGAGCCTGCCTACCCCCTTTTTGCTAACATTTTTATTTTTGATTTTTCTTTTTACAAACTACTTAAGCACATTGAAATAAGCATTTTTTACAACTAAAACTTTTAACAAAAACAACTGATAAGCTCAGTTAGAGCTTATTTTTACCAGCAGTAAGCAAGAAACAAAAGAAATAAGCAAAAGGCTTAAGCTAAATTGGCTATTTAAGCTAGGAATTAGGCAAAAGGTGAATTAAGATAAGCTATATACTAATTATAAGCTAAAACAATAACTGATAAAGCATAATTACTCAAATTAAGCACCAAATAAGCTGAAACTAGGCAATAAGCACTTAAGACTGAACTAATTAATCAAACAGACTTGTGCAGACTTTGACAAGCAATTTAAGCTATGGGTAAAAGCTCTTAAGCTCAAAATAAAGGTTGGGTCAACAAGTTGGGTTGATTGGCTTTCTAAAAAACCAAAGTTCTTACTGTGGAGCTTATTAACAAGCTTTTGACAAGCTTTTGAAAAGGGGACCAGTTAACTGCTCAGCATCAGCTGAGACAGTTGGAGCTGAGAGATGGGACAAAACAAAAACTACTAGCAGCCCTAACTAAAAAGCTACAAAATGAAAAAATGAACTTGGGACATTGAAATGGCTTGGTTGGCTATCCAAAGAAACAAGTATCATAGGCTGAGATTAACTAGAAAGCTTTTTGTGAGCTTGAGAAAAAGGTGATAAAACTTGTGCACAGGGCACCTTTTTGAAATGGTGCCAGAAATAAGCTAGAAAATAAGCTATGTAATAAGCTTTTTAGAAAATATAAAAAATACTATATTAAAGCTAAGCAGCTATATTTTAACATCCTATAAGCTCAAATAATGAAACTCAATATATAATCTTATATAGACTAATCTATTTACTCCAAAAACGACCAAATGGGAATTTTGACTTTTTGATTAATACTAAAAGTTTGACTTAACTGAACTTGCAACTGATTCTATAGACTTATTATGTGATAATAAGTTGTAATAAGGTGAGATTAAGCTAGAGTACTAAATTTTAAGCTAATGTGATGGGATTAGCATTCCAAACTCTTAACAGTGAACTAACAAAATGAATTAAGAAGCTATTTTGACTTTTTACAAACTAAGTACTGGTTTTTATACTTGTACTGTTTTCTTAGACACTAGTATAACAGGTAACACTAATAAGCAATAATATAAACAACCTTTAACTCCATTTACACAGTGAATCCAAACACTCCTTTTTAAGGCAGTTTTGAATCTTTTCAAAGCAAAACCAAGATTAAGACCATGTAATTAATTGCAAACCTAATATAATAACTTACTAAGACCAAAGAAACATTAAATAACACAAATAACAACATAATATCAAGAAACTACACTCATACTAATAAAACTGTTAAAATAAGATTTATATGAACTACTAATTCTAATGAACTAACAACTGGTTTTAAGGTTTAATTTAACTTAATTACAACTAATGAACATGATCAAACAGAAATTTGAGCTAATGACTGCCTTATACAGTAAATTGCCAAAATGAATAAAAAAGCTTACAAGTTTGATCCAAGCTTAAACTGAGAGCTGAGATGTATAAACACAACCTAATGCTTCCCCATAAGCTCTATACCAAGGCCATCCAGAATGTACCTTGCTCCAGCTTTCTTGTGTCTCTAACCATGGATTTTTATTTTTATCTAATTTATTTGGTATTTTTGGTATTTTTCTGTTATTATAACTAGAACTGATTTCAAGGTATCTAATAGCTTTTATAAGCTATATGGGAGCTTACATGAGCTTAAGAGTCCAAAACATTAACTTCTAACAACATTCAAATCATCATGAAATTTTTAAACTTGAAATTTTACATAAACTGAGAACTTGGATTAAGACTAAAATTGATGCTTGCAAAAGTTTTACAGTACACTGAAATTACTAAAAACAGTACTTTAAAGCTTTAAATTACACTAGAATTGGAAAGTTAACTAAAACGACCTAAACTAAACTAAATTACTCTACTCCTCTTCCATCTCTGCTTCTATCTTTCTTTATAATGACTTCTAGGGCTCTGTGGGTCCCACTTGGTCTTTCCCATCAATAATCTGAGCCTTTGGATGAGTCAAACTCATCCTAGCCTTCAAATCTGTTTTGGCGCCAAAAAGTCATAGGGCAGGTTTTAAGCATTAATTGGGCTTGGATTGGTGTAGAGGTGGAGGGGGGATGTGGAAAAGTGTTAGGAGGTAGTGTGGAAAGGTGGAAGTGAGCAGGTGTCGGGGTGTAGTGGTAACAGGTGGGGGATTTGGAAGGGATGAACAGTGGCGCGCTATTATCTGTTTTTTAAAAATTGGGTTTGGGCTTGGTAGGGATTGGGCCAGTAGCTGGTTTAGTGGATTGGATTGGATTTGGTTTAATAATAACAAGAAAGGGTCCATTTGGTATATATTAAACACAAGGATCATTTGTGTAATTATCTGAAAATGAAGGACTGATCTTGTAACATTTCCAAAGTTATAATAAGGACTAAACCTGCCAAATATGGTTAGTACAAGGACAAATGTTTAATAAAATTCCATTTTTAATAAGTCCAAGGACTAAAATTGTCAACTTTGAAATTCTAAGGACCAAACTTGTAATTTTCCAAAAGTTTATCATAAGGACCAATTTTGCCATTTATAAATAGTATAAGGTTTATTTTGATTATTTTCTTATTTTTAAAACCTTAGGGACTAATTTTGACACTTTTCAAACTTGAGGGACCAAAGTTGTAATTTTGTGATTTTAATCTTCAAAGGATTATTTTGAACAACTTGTGAATCCCAAGGACCTAAAATGATATTTTACAAGTTTTTGAATTACCAGGGACTAATTTTGACAACTTTTGAAACTTGGGGGACTAAAACTGCCAATTATGCAAATTTGATACGTTTTTCACCAGATTTTGGTATTTTTGCATTTAAAACACATAAAACACTTGTTTGTGATATTTTTATCATTTTGATGTGTTTCTGAGTGTTTTCAGATGTTTTTGGCATTCTAACAGTATAAAAATGATGAGTATTTAGACACTCATCAATATGACTCAACCGTAATCTTTGTTTATTTCTTTTTTGCGCAGTATGTATGGCTTCCTCATCCTCTTTAGCTAATTAATACATTTATTATCTAATATCCCACCGTAATTGAAAATATT
Organism: Chrysanthemum seticuspe; assembly: GCA_019973895.1. NCBI lineage: Eukaryota > Viridiplantae > Streptophyta > Magnoliopsida > Asterales > Asteraceae > Chrysanthemum > Chrysanthemum seticuspe. The sequence goes on along the minus strand of BPTQ01000007.1, from coordinate 29,904,651 downwards.
ATATAAATTTTAGCTAATTAATACATTTAATTAATTTTAGCCGCAAGAACATTGCCCACGTGGTCTGAAGGAGACATGCCTCCAGTCCCGAGCTTAGAAATAAAAGCTGTGAAAGTCCTACAAGAAGAATACCAACAAATTCTTACGGAATTTAGCAACACTTCTAAGCAAGACCAGAACATACTAGGTAACAATTTCATTTTTCAACTGTGTATCTGTTTATCATTGACAGAAAAAGTTTTTAAATGGGTCCTCGCTAACATATTTTATCTCCTTTTATGACTTTAAAGTATTATGAAGACAAAAAACTTCTATCACATAATTATTCAGTTTGTTTTCGTAAGCAAATAATCAAAATTTGACATGTGTTTCTAAGTTTCTTATTTTACTATTTGATAAAATAAACTAATCAATGGTTACGGTGGGTTCTTTTCAGGATTTGAGACTGCCTTGCTCAGTTATATACCAAACATATCAAAGTTGTCCGCCAGAATATAAATAGGTTTCGTGCAGAAAGTTGTAGCATTAGGAAAATCCCTTCAAATATGTCTTGCAGAAACACTCAAATATCTGGTGTCGTGTCTAAAATTGTCTTTTTGACAGTACTCATATGATCTGAGAGGACTAATGACGGTTTATTTTAACAGAATGAGTAAACGTTACTAGATGAAGGATAGGCATAGTCATTTGAAAGAACACTGCCTAAAGTCTGACGTAGATGTTGTTTGATACGTTAATATGCCTCTGTTATATCAACTAATATAGCTCATTGAAGTTCTAATGGGGGTTATGTTCAGTTCAGCCTTTCTCAAATTACTCATGTTGCAGGTTAGTGCTATCAGTGTCGTGTATTCACAGTCAGAACTTCTGCAAAAAGAAGTGTTTTTGGTAGAATTGGTGGATGTCATCTCCATGTCAAAGGAGTCAATGTCACATCTCAAAGCTGTTTATTTTCTTCGTCCAACATCAGAAAATATTCAACATTTGAAACACCAACTAACTAAGCCTAGATTACCATATGTATTCGTTAAGGTAAGATATTACACTTAGATAGGGTATGCTATGGTGTCACTCAAAAGGACAGCAACCAAGTTCTTTTGGTTCTATCTTATTAACTTTTTCTCCTTCCTCTATTTTACATTCTACAGACTTCTTCCTTTGAAGGAAATAGTTTTTATGATAATAATGTAGAGAGATCAATACTTTTTCCGACGAGTCTATAATCCAAAACCAATGAGATTTGTTGACAACAAAATGGCGATGATAAAAGTACCATGAGATGCATCAGATAATGGATTAGCGATTGTGGGCTTATGAGCTTATGCGATTTCGGCTTATGCATCTTAAGCTCAAATTGTCCAGTTTATTTTTGGGTTATATAAGTTTACTATATCATGATAAGCTTACATAAGCTCATAAACCTCGAAATAAACCAAAACAATTGGGCTTATGAAACCTGAGCCAAAATCAAATAAGTTCATAAACCCAAAAATAAGCTTAAACAAACACCCCCTAGGTTGGTACGCCAAGGATATATCCGCAAGTTACAACTGCCTTCTATAAGTCAAATAACTAAACTTTTGACAAATAGCCAAAATGGTCAACGTTAGCGATTATAGTTTATAGTTTTCTTGATACTATTTTTGTACGTTTCAATCAGACCAGGCAACTCATTCTCAAAGCGTTTCAAAAACCTCAGAAATTTCGGCTCGGTATATTGTACAAGTGAAGCAAAATACGGCGTAGTACTAATTAATAACATAACGAATATACTGATTCAGAATATAATACAGGTGGCACAAAGTGCAAATCGACGTATGGGAAGTGGAAGTTGACATATGGAAATGGCCAAAGAGGAAAAAGAAAATTGTTTGTGATCGTTGGTAATGGAAATGTGGCTGCTGTTTGGTTTGAGAAAAAGGCAGCAACATTGGAACACACTGATGTGATTAAGAGCAGGGTACTAAGGAAAGAGGGTTGTGGAGTGTTGACCTTATACGCTGAAGTATGGTTCGCTTTAGTTCGGTTAGAAAAGGGTATTTGGGCTTTATAGAGAGAATGGGTTGGGACTGACCGTGCAACTAGGATAAAAGAAGTGGCTAACGTCCAAGGAACACATGTACTTGACTTAACTCATGTTGGTACACCTTTTGTCTCGGGTACAATATTTGTGTATGCTACCTACGGAATGACATATTCTTTTCGGTATAGCTCGAGAGGCCGGGCCATTTTCTCATGATCCGTTTACACATGACAGCCATGCAAGCACATGAAGCAGAGGTATTTGACACACCAGTTGACAGTATATTTTCCACATTAATTTTACTTCAGGTTGGTTCATTCTTGGGAAACTTGCAGGCCCGCCTCTCGAGTATTTCTCATTGGGTAACTATGATCACATTTGTCGTTATTGTGGGGTTGTTTCTCTCATTTTGCTTCATCTTCTAATCAGTAATATTTTTATCAAAATTTATGATATTTTCAAAATGTGATGAATATTGCAATGATTTGTTGGTTACAGTTCACAGATCGTGCGTTAAAAAAGTGAAGGCTTTAGATATAAACTCGAGTAGTTTATATTTTTGTGGAACAAAATGCTGTGAGGTATTTTCATTCATAACATGTTTGTTTAACTTGATTGATTAGATTTCATAATATCTTAGTTGATTAAGTACATATATTCAGTGTGTTCATTTCTCTATACACCATCAAGTACCTAATACTTTTGTTAGGAATTAGAAAATTCCATAGTGAAGAGTCGGTCACCCCTAATATTATCTAGCATAAGTTAGCTCGTAGACATATCGTTATTTACGTTATTTAGTTGTTTATTAGTTAGTTTGTAGCGTAGTTTAGTTTAGAGCAACACCGTGGAGGAAGGACGGGTCTTTACCCACTGTATCCCTGATCCACAGGCCGATAGGAGGTCGTTATGTCTGTAACTATAAATACCCCTTCCATCCATGGAAGGGGTGGTGCTTTCAATCTAATATTCTACATTTTGTGAAGTAACTCTCTACCAAGAAAACACCCAACTCTCTAACTTTCTCTCTCTAATGGCTAACATGTATTTTGATCTCCCAAGACCACCCGAATCATCAAACACATAAATATACGATCCTACAATTGGTACCAGAGCCAAGGTTTTTGTGTTGTGTTGATTTATGGTGGTTTCGTACCATGCTTAATGTGTTATTGATGTATTGTGGTTTTCACTGTGTTGGTATATTTTGGTAAACTGATTCGATACTGTTTTGTTATGTATCTGTTTGGTCAAAATGTATCTTGGTCCATTCAAAGTCCTCATCTGTCTTGTGTTCTTTTGTCCAAGTCTGTTATCTCAACTCACTGTTTTTATGGTCAAAATGGCATCTGTCTTGTTCCAATCACTGTTTTTATGGTCAAATGAATATCTGGTCATTCTTTTGTGGTCAAAACTTGGGTCAAGGAAGCAGTTTTATGCAAGTTTTCTGGGTTGTGCAACTTATTCGGAAAAAATGGTCCTCATGTTCATCATAGCGACTTGACTTATGTAGCTACTTGTTTTTTTAACAAGTAGCGAGTTGTGTTCTAAAATTGTAGCGACTTGCCTAGCGATTTGATATTTATCAAATTAGTGACTTGGTTTAAAATCTTTGCTAGCGACTTGGTTACAATAAATTGTGGCGACTTATGTCAAGAAAAATGACCTAGCGACTTGCTTTTGAGCATGGCGACTTGCTTTTGAGCATAGCGAGTTGTGTGACTTTAATGACCTAGCGACTTATCAGTTTTGGGTAGCGACTTAGCTAGCAACTTGTACAGAAAAGAAGAGATGAAGAATGAATTGACCTCGACCACAAATAACTATTACCACAAACGACTCGACCATGCATACCATATACCAAATCTACAACACGACCTCAGTTCTTAATCACATCATCAGTCCTTTAATATTGACAAGATATGAAAAACTAACAGGAAACATTTCAGATTATTTTTTATCTCAGTTTATCTTTTTCGTGTGATACAAATGTACACAAAGACACATGTAGGTCTTACGAATTAAAGAGTACATCACTGATCTATACAAATGTAAACATTCGAGCTTAAGTTCTAGATCTCAGCTTGTATGACTCGTGGTTCTCAAATGAAACACCAAGACTATCAAGAGTCTTTATCACGAGTCACTTATACCATCATTGATCTCAAAATTGTGATAATATTCGAATTTAAAAGATATGAGTTATAACAAGAATGTTAGCCTCATCCCTTGATTCGTTTAATTGGAAATAAAAACAAAACGTCTTTACACATTTAATACCTACCTGAGACCATTCTTTGATCTTGAAGCCGTGTCCTACACCTCATACCATCCCTGTGGCTAAGTCGTATAAATAGGTCTAGCCATCCCTGTGGCCTTGTTCGTAGTGATCAATATCTAAGGACTTATATGGCTGCTACTATGTGATGTTATTAGGAAATGATGATTTAATTGTGTAGATGGTTTCTTCTGGGATGTTGCGTACTGATGAAGATGGAGTGGCGAATTATTTTTTCTCAGATTCTTTGGGAGAAAAAATAGGTAAGAGGCGCTCTTGTGATAAGAAAGTATTTTAGGGTTGAGATATTAGGGTTAAAGTGTGGTTTTATCCTGACTTATATAACCGAATGGTATAAGGCTTGGTGGATCGGAATTAATTTTGCTCGGGCCTTGCATTGAATCCGATTTGGGCTGTTAGTAATTTGGATCAAGTACTTGGTTGTGTTAAGTATTGGAAGTGGGCTGGGATGATTGATCGTAGTTATATGATCTAATATGATGGCTGAATCGTTTGGCTTGATTAAAGAATAATGACATCCGAATTTTTTTTGTGCTAATTTAAAATTTAGCCACACTTGTGATATCATTTGGAGCTAAAGAATTGGTATTATCTTTGGTATGGTATATTTTAACGGAGGATACAAAAATTCATGGCTTGAGCGAAAAAGTGATAAATGACCAAGGGGTTGTTTGGACGGTATTTCTTTCTTGGTTTTAAAGTGAAGTTTTCTGGGCGTGTTTACTTATTTTAATCTTCTTTCTTTCTACCATTTCGCGAAGATGACTTGTTTGGGCTTTTATAGAGTGTGATAAAGACTTGGCTATTTAGTTACGGTTGTGATTCTTTCTCGCTTAACCCACAGCGTAGCTATCACTTCGGTGTCTCACGCAGTTGAGGATATGTCAAGAGGTTTTTGTACATTGGGTACACCGTTTCTTTTTCACGTGGATTAGTACAAGTTTAAGTAACAAATCTGGGGAATTTTACTTCATGATCAAGTTTGACATATCAGGTTTACTTCACCAATTGGTCACACCAACAGCCGACAGAAGCGTGAATGATGTGTTTACCAAAGTTTTTTTGGATGGTTGATGAGATTGTTGATGTTGGTTATTGAACCGTTGATGAACCGCTGAATGTTCCCCTAAAACCGATATTCACCGAAACCCAAATTGTCATAACATATTCAAGATGATATTGTTTGCGGTTTTGTCTTGATTTTGTAAAATCCCGCGAAAGAACCTATTTCTCGGTTTAAATCATAGATGTAAAATCCCGTGACAATGGAAACATCCTGGTATTAGTAAAGTGCATTTCCGGATCTATCTTACGGTTTATTCTTGGTTTTGTAAAATCTCGCGAAAGAAACTATTTCTCGGTTTAAACCATAGAGTTGTAAAATCCCGTAATGATGGAACCGTCCTGGAGAAAGGAAAAGTGTATTTCGGGGTCTCATTTGATGCTGGTGCTACGGTTTCTGCTTCGAAGAAGGGATAAAAGGGTGTACTTCATGAATTGGATGTGTGTTTGGATATTCGTCATGGCGGTTTGGTTACTTCAAAGTTTTACGGGGTTATGCTCATTAATCCATGGTCGGGATAAAACCATTATCAAAGTTCATTCAAATGTCAAAGAAGGCTAGATTTGAGCAGTTCAGAAGATGTGACATCGGCGTTAATTCAGTATTATTTATTTTAGGTTGAAGTGAAACATCACGGGCGAGTGTACTTAGTATCTGAAGGTATCGGGGATGGTTGGATGAAGATTCTTCGAGATCCTTGTTCGAGCGTATTATCAAAAACGAAGACTTGGAAATCTAGTTATTGTTGGGTGACTTTTACCTCTTCTTTTACCACTTGGGGGAATTGGGCTCTTATCACCTCAAAATAACTATCACTTAAAGGAGTTACGTTGTAGTGCTCAGTGTCACATTCAATTGTGGATTTTCAAGAGGTAATGTACGTCTATTACTTGATGGTTGGTTGGGTGAAGAGTATAGAGTACTTAGAGATTCAAATGGGCATGAAGTCTCGGCACCGCTCTTTGTTACATATGTGCAAGTTTAAGTCACGAGTTCAGGGTATTTTACTTCAGGGTCAAATTCATCATATTGGGTTTTCTCCATCAGCTGTCACTACAAAGAGCCTACTGAATGATAATGGGGCTGATTACATGTTTTGCTAAGAGAGTTGAAAAGAGAGAAATTATGACGTATGTACACAACAGTTCATGCCTCGTACTCTAAAGAAAAGAAAAGTGTACGTTTCAGTGCGCTTTATCTTCAAAAGAAGAGAAATCTTCTTATGACGTATGAACACAACAGTCCATGCCTCGTACTCTAAAGAAAAGAAAAGTGTACGTGTCAGTGCGCTTTATCTTCAAAAGGAAGAGAAATCTTCTCTATTATGACCATTCTCATCAACATGCTTCATACTTTTTCCATGCACTTCAGTCATAAAGTGAACCGGGCTACCACTGATTATTTTCTTATTCCACTTGCTCAACTATAATGAAGATGGAGACATCATGTGCTAATGTTGCAGGGGAGAAGTGTGAATAAACTACATTTGGATGATTTTCACTTGTTTAATCAAGAATGGCATCTTCGTATGCAATTCTTGAGGGGGAGAAGAAGTATGATAATACTGCATGGTTGATTGTAATATGAGAATATATGGTCATACGGCTCCTAACTCATGTAAGAACTGAGCTTCTTCTTATCGGGTCATCTTTACATGGAGTTTCTTCTTAAGAGCCGTTGGTTGACATCTTCACTCAGATTGATGAGTTTATCGACAAAGTGCTTCCGGTTAATGCTTCACGTACACATCAACATGATGATTCCGAACAATCTCTCTGTTCTTGTTTGATGTGATTGGTAGTTTGGTGTTACCATCTTATGTGTTCGTTGTAGCATGATTGCTGATTTCCTTGATGAACATCTTTCTGTTCTTGTTTGATTGGGAGGGATTTTAGTTAAGGGGATTTGCAAGATGTAAGTTGATTGGGATGCTTTTTGGTGATGTTCTTGTTTTTGGTGAGTTGAAGATGTTAACTATCTATTCCCCAACTGCACAATCTTGAAGAAGGTCGAGTCTACAGTCTGTTCTACATTTTCTGCTACATGTTAGAAGACTAAAGACGAGTTGCAGTTAACGATCTAAAGACTTCTTCTTAATTTGGGCATTTATCAAACAGATTGTCGGTTTAGGGGAGAGCACTAATTGGGAGAAAGTTATAAGTCAGATTCAATTCCCAATTAGACGTGCTCATATTCTTTAGCAGTGACTACTCGAGACGTTGATATTAACTATTGTTGGACATTTGACAAAAGGTGATTACTTCGGAGTTAATCATTTATCACTTATTTGAGATTGAAGTTGAATTTCGCAAAGGCGTGTTCTTATTTGATAACTTGCTCGGGCTTAAGAATTTGAGTTGAAGACTTGGCTTATCTAGTTACCAGCAGTCGAGGTGGATGGTTGAAGACCTGGTTAACTATCACTATTAGGAGTTACTTTGTTTTACTCAGTGTCACACGCATATGACGGTGTGGATAAACGCAAGAGGTGTTAATGTCTCATACTTTGTTTGGGTAGTGAGTACTTAGAGATTTGCTTGAAGCATAAATTCTCTACACCGTTCTTCCATCATTAGGTGCAAGCTTAAGATACAAATGTGGGGAAGTTGACTTCAGTTTCAAGTAGGGTATATCGGTTTTTCTTCTTCAGTGGTCACTTCAAATTGTCTACATAAGGGTTGATAAAAATAGTCAGAATGAGTCTTCAGCAAGTTGATTCTCACAAAGACTTCAAGCGATCTTCTCAACAAATTTCAAGTATTTGGGCATTCAAAGAGTTGCTGATTCTGAAGTATCAAAACTAGAAAGGGGGAAGGAGACAAGCATCTAAACGCGAGTAAACTTGATGTACTTAATAATTCTAAGAAATTGAAGATATCCCGGGAAGACAAATGTTATTACCGCAGAGAAACTCAAGGTTTGACTCATGACGAGTAAACTTGATGAACTTAATTCTTCTAAGTGATTGAAGATATCCCGGGAAAACAAATGTCATGACCGCAGAGAAACTCAAGGTTTTACTCATCAAGGCGTTTAGTGTTAGTATTTCAACTACGTGGGGGAAGTGTTGTTAGATAAAGTTTCTGAAGATAAAAGAGGTACACTAGTGTGTGGTGATTTTGATTTTATCACAATCATCAGGGGATAGAGATTGTGTACATTGGGGATGCTCAGCTGTTTTACCTGAGGGCTTAATCTGTGATTCAGAGATATAATCACTTATTCCGGTGTTGACATCCGCAGAGATTGTCACCCGCAGAGATAATCAGTGATTCGGCCTGCTTCTTCAATGTTATCAGTTATTCTCTCTTTGGGCATTCTGGTACTTCGGGTTCTTGAGCTTCATACACTTTCTTCAGGGGAGAGAAAAGTATACATCGGGGTTATTCTTTGGCTATTGGACTTAATCTGCTACTTCGATGGTATAAGTTTCTTTGTCTTCGGGTATGTGTATTCGGGTTCGTGAGCTCTAGTCTAAGAGATTGACTGCATCAATTCAACTACTTGGGGGAAGGGGTCTCTTGACACCTTTTTGGAATGGATCGCTTCAGACGTCAGTTGAAAGGAAATTTGAGAAGTGTTATTTATGTGTGGGATGAAACGTTGCTGATGTTCTACTGGATGATATAACCCCGAATGGAGAATCTCGATTATCGGTCTTAATAGGAGCAGCGGGATTTATGATAATGGTGTGCTTCTCTGTGCACCTGGCTAAGGAAAGCTTGAAATAGAGCTTCGAATCTGCTCATCCAAAGGATTTTCGGTTTGGGGGGAAGCTGCCAGAGTCTCACTTTCAGATGGTTCAATTTCTTTCTTCAATGCAAGAGCCTCGAAAGCTTTGGTGGTGAAAGTTTTAGGGATGATGACTTCTATCTTCTACAACGGGGCTGTTCGATATCCTTATCTCGGTACTCGTATCATCATCTTCTTAAACTATATCATCTAATCTATCCTTGTAAATTCTTATTCGAAAATCAAAATACAAAAATATAAAACCAACAAAAAGAAAATAGAAAAATATAAAACCAACAAAAAGAAAATAGAAAAATATAAAACCTTCAAAAACCATAAAAATCAGAAAATTTGAAAAAGACCAAAAATATGTTTTTCTCAAGACATGTCTTCTGGTATCGATAACATCTACGGTCTTAGAAATGTCATTCAATAATGGCACGGGACCATAGATGAAGTTCGAGCAGGAGGTGTAAATATTCTTTTTCAAAACATGTCACAAATCAAATGGCTTGCAGTTACTTCAGACTGTAACCCGTGCTTAAACCATGGCTTGCTATTATTCCAGATAGCAACCCGTTCTTCAAGAAAGGAAAGTGTTGCGCTTAAACTATTTTCAAAATATTTCGTGCACTTATCCTAAAAACAAAACAAGGAAAGTATGTCGAAGGACTGCTGTTCCTACACAAACGTTTTTCCGTCTAAAAATTTTTCAGAAAAATATTTGTTGTTTTCAAAAATGGTGGTAAATGAGTTGCTTGAAAAATCAATCAGAATCAGAGTTTTCGTATTAATTTGCAAGCTCAATCAATGACTTCTGCTCTTTTAAAGCTTTTCATAAAATGAGTCATTGATTGAGGGGGAGAATGTTTTTCAAATCTATATCATCTAACGAGCTTTCTTAATTATCCTACGTGCTTAATTAAAAATGATACTTGCCTGTGTCGAAGGACTAGGAATTTAGGATATGATTGTTAGGTTTAGATGATTAGAGTTTGATTAACATATAAACCCCATGCCTTATATGATCTGATTGTTATGTTGAATTGACTTTTATTAGTCGATTGTTGTTTGGGTGATGTCGACCACCATATATTTGTATGTGTGTTCACTAACGTATGCAGGTATATTGGTATAAAAGAATGTTCCCGATCCGGATCCCACAATTGAAGATGATTGGATGCCGCAAGGAAAGGGTAACGATATCTTGGGTTGACAAATGAAGAAACGGAGCTTAATTGGACTTCAATGGAGAGTTGGCATAAATGCAACGTAAGAGGTCTCACTGCATCAGCAGATGGTTTTCTTCTAAGTGATTGAAGAAATGGAGCTTAATTTGACCTCAGTTGGCATTCAAAATGCAACGTAAGAAGAAGTCTCACTGCATCGGCAGACGGTTTTCTTCCAAACCCTACAGCAACAACAACAGAAGCTTCTCAACCACCTAACGTATCTTTGTGCAGGATACCATTTTTAAACAATTTTGAATAAATTGGATTAAATTGTTTTGAAAATGGAAAATATTATTTTGAAAATATATTGGACTAATTTTTGAAAATCACCGGACTTCATGATCATCAAAACCTAAGTCACTCAATTATTGACTTCTGTCATGGATTGAGGGGGAGAGTGATTTAAAATAAAATATTTTCAAACGATGTTTCTTCACAAAAGTTCCGGATTGTACAATATAAGTGGTGATCTAAAGATTTAATGTTATGTCATGGTATGATTTTTTCTTTAGAATCAAGGTCTTTCAAAATGAAAATTTTTCTGTTCTTGTTTGATTGTGAAATTGTTTTGTTTTACTTAAAAGATCTCTTAAAAACTATCATACCTGACACTAGCAATCTTTAATGTCTTAAAATGGTCCTTATCTGTCATCTTTCAAAATTGAATCCTGCCACGTCTTTCCCCAAATTTTTCTAAATGATTTAAATCAGTTGGGATCACAAATCTCAAATGGTTTGATATTTCTGATCGGGGTAGAGATCGTGATTTAAATCTCAAATCTGTTTAAATGGAATTGGTTTTAGTCCTTTAAAGGCACTCCTGCCTCCATGTGCCAAACGATTTCATACACAATGCACATGTTGAGGAGGAGGATTTATCCAAAAACATGATGAGTATTTAAACCAGGCCACATTTTCTCCAATGTTTTCTAAACCTAATTAAATCACTTGGGATCCAAAATCTCAAAGGATTTGATATTTTTTGATCGGGGGAGAATTTGTGATTTAATAATGAAATTTGATAAAAGGTGATTGTTTTGATTTAATTGTGCAGGCTGTTCTCTCATATGTGCTAAACGCTTTCGAATCTCGAAGCACATATTGAGGGGGAGCAAAACCATCGAGGTACAAAAGTTTTTTAAAAGAGATTATAAAGTACCTTGATTGTGTTTTCAAATGGTTTTATTAATGGATTTTGTGATTGTGGATGTGCTTCAAAAGAACTCTTGCCTCTATGTGATAAAATGTTTTAAAATATCCTATGCACATATTGAGGGGGAGAATTTTACCAAGAAAATCAAATGGCTTTTTCGTATGAAAATTGTGATCAAAGAAAATATTTCAAAGTCCTCTTGCCTCCATGTGCCAAACAATTTCTAAATCACACGCACATGTTGAGGGGGAGGTTTTCTAAATGATCAAAACTATTAAGGTACAAAATGCTTTGATCTCGTATCACAAGTACCTTGATTGTTTTTCCAAATGATTTTTCAATTGGTTTCATGAAGGAAAGAACAATACCAAAAGACCGACCAATTTACTTTATGCATGGAGTTATAAGGATGGTTAGGTTAGGTATTTGTTCCCACGATCCGCCAGAGCCGGAGGGATCTACCCAGGGACAATCCACTAGATAGTGTAGAGTCCTTAGGTATGATGAAAAAAGGAGAAAAATGAGAATATGGGAAGAGTGCGGACTGAGACAGAGCTGGTACTGGAATAAACCCAACAAGGTTCTAGTTATGAAATCTCGGTAAGCACTGAAGGGGTTGAAGAATGAAAAAGAACTGAATGTGAAAAAGGGTGAAAAGAAATAGCCCTCCATCAATTCAACCTTAGGGCAGAAATCGGGTTCAATACATATGCTACTAGTTGTTACTAAGGTAACACTGGTATTGAAGACAAGACGTCATGGACCCAGTGACGCACTGCACTAAACTTCCCAAGCCACTCAAGTTCCTCTTAAAAGGGCTTGTTTCATTTCTCACGGGGAACCGAAATTATCTATCGACTTTCTCTTAGAGATTGTTGATATTGAAGAAGGAGACCCTCTCCCTAGTCTCCGACACAGGAACCAAATGTGCACTAATTGAGTCTAGAGCCAAGAGATCATCCATCAATAAATCTCATTAGGACACTTTCAATAAAGACTCTCTGTTTCACACAATGTGGAAAGAGAGATTATATATTGAGAGTCCTACGCATTATCCTTGTGGTATTGCCAGAACATCCGAGTGATATGAAAATATTCACGATGAAGATGGAAATCCTTCTAGAGCCAACATCAAACAAGCTCTTGGTGGGTGACATGTGAGATTTTGCAAAAGATCAAGCTTGTGACAACTGGATAGAAACAATGGGGAGATTCACTTGTGAATCAACCTTGGTCCAGGAATGGAATTGACGAATACTTTTGGAAAAACCGTTCGATGTGCAAACCTTCTTTTCTCTAGCACGTTGAATGTGTACTTATGTTTTCAAATTCAAAAAGTATCTCTGATTGAAAAATACTTTTAGAAAAACCGTTCGATGTGCGAATCTCTTCTTTTCGCTAGCATGTTGAATGTGTACTCATTCTCTAATATAAAAAGTATTTTGTTTGAAAATTGATCTTTCTCATAAAACCTTCGTCGTATTGCAAAACTCTTTCTTCATGCAATACGCGATTGTTTTTCAAATCATTTTTCATCAATCAGTGAATCTCAATTTGCTGGTTCACTCACTCCGTGTTGTCTTCTTTGAGACGTTCCGGTTTGAGAACAGCTAGAACAGCTGCGAAACCCTGTCAAGGAGATTCTTAGGAATCCTACCTGATCACAGGCAGTACTTGTACTGATCAACGGGGAACCGTGGGCCGTGTACCTCAATTCAACGAAAGTGATCAAAGACACTTTCGTGTGTTTTATTGCTAACTGTTGTTTGCAGGTACATTTGGACGGTTGCAGCTGATCAGAATTAAGGAGTCAATCCAAAGCCGCATGCTCACAGCATCCACACTTAATTTGAAGAAATCATGACTGGTGCATATCTACATAACCTGGCTCTGATATTTCATACTATGCTTATGCTTCGCTGCTGCAAATATCATGAACCAGTAAGGCTTCCGCTACTCTGATGGAAAGATGTCATGATTCAAAAGTGTGAGCATGTCGGTCCGAAAGTCACAACTTCACATGCTGGCAACACAACTAAGGGTGATCCAGAGATTTACTGTGGCTGATGATCTCAAAGAAAGCTCGAAGATCATCAAAGATGTGGATCAGTTCAAAGACCTCCACTGAAAGTACAAATCAATGCGGACTTTGAAGAATCGCTACTAAAGCACAAAGATTGCGAAAGTGAAGAATTCAAGTCTACGAGCTCAAGAACAATGTCTAAGAAAGAATGCTAGGATTCAAAATGTATAACATGGGGTGACCTCCCTTAGGGGGAGATTGTTAGGAATTAGAAAATTCCATAGTGAAGAGTCGGTCACCCCTAATATTATCTAGCATAAGTTAACTCGTAGACATATCGTTATTTACGTTATTTAGTTGTTTATTAGTTAGTTTGTAGCGTAGTTTAGTTTAGAGCAACACCGTGGAGGAAGGACGGGTCTTTACCCACTGTATCCCTGATCCACAGGCCGATAGGAGGTCGTTATGTCTGTAACTATTAATACCCCTTCCATCCATGGAAGGGGTGGTGCTTTCAATCTAATATTCTACATTTTGTGAAGTAACTCTCTACCAAGAAAACACCCAACTCTCTAACTTTCTCTCTCTAATGGCTAACATGTATTTTGATCTCCCAAGACCACCCGAATCATCAAACACATAAATATACGATCCTACAACTTTCTTTCCTGATAGATCCATATAAAGCTAAACGACTCTTTTGGAAAAAAGACTCAACTCCAGGATGGGTTTTCGTTTAGTCTTCTTAAGAGTTATGATGTCAGAAAACGTTTAAACAAAATCGATCCCATCAAGGCTGAATGCAAGACAAAACTGGCTAAGGCGTTTGACATCCTGAATAAATGTTTTCTTTGTTTTGTTGATGACAACAACCACACAAATGTAATCCAGCATCTCGTGTATAATCGGGGGTAAGTTTCTTAATGATAGTCATTTATTCAATCTAATATAGGGATCTCTGCGAGTTTACTCCCAAGAATCTTGTCCTCAATCTTATATCAATACGGTCTTTTTTAGTATCCGGATGTCCTAATTTAGTATGGCTACGTGGCTCCTTTTCGTTGTATCTTTTTATGTGTATCTGTTAGTAAATGACAGCCTAAAGCCATATTTTTGAGAAGTTGAACAATAATTAAGAAATAAAAAAATAAAAGATCATTACGACCATAGTTGTCTCATTTCTTGAACTATTTTTTGTCAGATCACACATTAGGAGACTCAATTATCCAGGCTTCTTTACAGCGATCCTGGAGAAAGATGATGAAGTGATCTCCACAGCAACCATAAGGTAATTATTCCTAGCATTATTTTATACATCATCAAGGTGTGATGTTCGTGTGAATTATATTCTCATGGACTCTAATTATGTTTTGATCATGACAGGATACATGGGAATAAGCTCGCAGAGATGCCTTTTATTGGCACTCGTATAGGGTATTGGCGTAAAGGGATGTGCCACCGCCTCCTAGATTCAATTGAACAAGTACGTATCAATATCATTCAGTAAAATCTAAAGTTATATCTTTTTAGCCGATGCACTATAGGGCTTATAAGGTTATTGTTGGGCCAATTCAGTGGTTGAGGGCTCATAAGGCATATAAGCTTATAAGGTTGTTATAAGGGCTTATAAGGTTATAATAATGGTGACTTAAATTCCAGGTTCTTGGTTCTTTTGGTGTCGAGGAGCTGATCATTCCTGCTGCTGAAGAAACTCTACAGATGTGGACCAAGTTTGATTTCAAGCCACTCAAAGGATCAACAAAGCAAAAAATGAAATCCATGAGCATGGCAGTCTTTGCGGGCACTACTATACTTCAGAAACGTATTCCTAAAAGAAAGAAGTAGAAGCTTTGCCAGATTTCACATGTATTTAACTTTATGAATTCTTGCAAAAGTGCGACGTTTAATTATTGATGCCTAAACTTAATCATATGTCAAATACGGAATATCTAAAACACACTCGAAATGAGATCATATTTAAGGAATATTATTATAGATTCAATCAATCGCATGAGTTTATTGTCTTAGACAATGATTATGTAAACATGAACCAGTACCTGGTATGCTTATACGATTGAAAATCATCAAGATTCATTTCAAAGAGTGGTGAAGGAAAGAAGGCCTGGAGTGGACACTCAAGTACCTGAACCAGTACCTAAACGAGTAGACACTGAAGTATCTAATCCGGTACCTGAACATGTAGTCGCTGAAGTGCCTGATCGAGTTCCTGAACGTGGAAACACTGAAGTACATGAATGAGTAATTGATCAATTGCGTGAACGAGGAGACACTGAGGTGCTTGATCTTGATCATTCAGTACATGATCCAGTACTACCTGATCCTGATTTAGTACCTGATCCAAGACCTTATCAAGGATGCAAAGGGTTGTTGCATTTGAGTATCAGGTTGCTAAATTTTTTCTTAGGGGGTGTTTGGCTCAAGAAAATGGGAGGACGCTTAACTAGGTGATAATGATTCACCTTGGACTTTTAACCAGGTGGCTTGGTGTTATGACTATAAATAAATTTATTTTTTCCGTTGCTCATTTTGCTACTCTAATGCTAACAATTCTGATCTACATGAGTATTTTTTTTTGGCAGTTAGCCCGGATCTTTGGGGAGCCATTTTTACTGGTCATTCATAATAGGTATGCATTAGTTTATAAATTATATGTTGTTTGAATTATTGGCCATATCGGTTCAGATTAATTCACAAGTGTGCTTTGTTAGAGCTTAATAAAGAGTATAAGCATGCCTATTAATCATAATAGGATAGTAGCTAAGATAATATATATTGGTCATAATAGGACATCAGTTAAGATTATTAAGATTGGGCATGTCATTGCCTTTGGAATCACGTTGTTGGTATTGTTTAAGTAAAAGTTAAGGTTTTCCATTTTGATACCAATATTAAAGATTACAACAATGTATGTGTGGATCCAGATCATGGCCTGTGTGGAATAATAGCTATAGTTACTATAGTATATGCATCTTTCGCCGTAAGGTTCACAACCACCCAATTTCAATAATTCTGTGTCCAAAAATCTGCAGGCTACATTGGCACGTATTAATGATATAAAAATAAACAAAGACGGTATAATATGTTTCCTATCAAGGTATACGTGAGGCATGATGTTTCTGTCGTGTATCCATAATGATTGTGATGCATGGTGTCTATAAATTTATATATGTCTTGATAATCGGTATAAGGGAAGTCGACAAAGCATTAAACAAATATATGTTTATTACAGTCTTGCAACACTCTCATGCTCCTGAGTTTCACTGAACCATTTAACAGCTTTAGTTTCACTACTAGCTCACTGTATGTCTGTGGACCAGGAAAAAGTTCATGAAAATAGTATTACAAAGTTCATGAAAATAGTATTATCAGTTATGTAAGAAAAACCTTAGAGTTTCGTGTCAATCCTAACAACCCAAGGTTGACATAACCAAAAAGCTCAAGCTCATCCGTTGGTTCTTCTCCAGCTCAGATTGATCCCGTTATTGATGATGTTGGAGAGTGTGAAATTCCATGGGAAGATCTGGTAATTGGTGAAAAAATTGGACTAGGTAACAATATAAAGGACTATGACTATATTATACTACAACCCTGATGTAGTTAGTTCCGTGTTCCTGTGTTACACTATTTACCTCTGCGAGTTAGGATGTATTTTCGCACTTTAGTTCCCTTCTCTTATAATTTTATTACTTTTATATGCAGTTTCATACGATGAGCTTTATCATGCTCATTGGAATGGCACTGTAAGTCTCAATTATCTTATAACTGAAAAGAATTTTATGGTATTTAGTCGAAAATTTAGTTATACATTTTCACTGAGTGCATAGCCACTGTATAGCCTAAGTATTTGCTATCTCTTTGAACATGAGGTGGCAGTGAAGATGTTCCTTGATCAGGATTTTCAGGTGCTGCTTTAGCAAAGTTTAAGAGAGAAGTAAGTAAAGTGTCATGAAAACAGTTAATAAGATTAGCGTTTATTAAGTTATTGAGTAAGTATATAAGAGGTGTTTTGAACTGCATCATTTACCTATAGCTTTTGAGGATTTCTTTAGTCACTGCATGTTTAATCTACAAGAGTCAGAAAGCATTAATACCATCAAAAATGGTTATCTTCATGAAGTATAAGTTTATTTCTAAGAGGTTCTGAATATGAAAAATCACCGGCCATAGGTTGAAGCTAAGAGTACCCGTGCTCAGGCCACAAGTATAGTGGCAAGCGGCGTGTAAGGTTACATGTAGCACATGTTTCGCGATTGAGCCTCATCGTTCAATGATAGCTAGGTATTAGGTGTCTTAATTCATTCACAAAAGCACAAGACGTTCTGGGTTGAGTATAGCTGATGCTACTGTTATTTCAAAGATCAAAGTGCCTTAAGTTGGTATTGATGTATATGGAGCTTTTTATAAAAGGCTGATTTGTAGGCCCTTTCAATTTGTTTGTACAGTTGTGGATTGCAACCGCTTTTTTGTAATGGCTTTCACTTTTGAATGTATAAATAATGTTAACAGTTTATTGATTAGTGCATGACTAGAATTCAAACACCCCTTCATTGTGTTGACTATGGCATCAAGGCATGATCAAACTCTATAATTCTTTTAGCTCAAAACCACTGTTAAACCAACACCTTACTCACTAACATAAAAACCACATAGACTTTTATTCAACATCTAAACCTTTGCAGTTATATGTATTTATTCAATGTTAAACCTAATCAAGATAA
Source organism: Chrysanthemum seticuspe (assembly GCA_019973895.1). Classification (NCBI taxonomy): domain Eukaryota; kingdom Viridiplantae; phylum Streptophyta; class Magnoliopsida; order Asterales; family Asteraceae; genus Chrysanthemum; species Chrysanthemum seticuspe. The sequence continues at coordinate 29,886,387 of BPTQ01000007.1, read as the reverse complement.
TCTACACATTTTATGTTAAAATTGTACACTTGAGTTAACATATGTTTCATTTTGTATTAATTATTCATGACTAGATTTGAGTTATCGTCACCCTTTTTGATATAGATAATCAACAAAAAAAACCATTTAGTATTGCTATTTTATTTTAATGTCAGTATTGAGCTAATGATACAAGACACCTACATAATTACTTCTTGCTAAGATAACTGTTATTAACCACACATCCCCTAAAATGTAATGTGGAATATTACAATAGAATGACATAGTAGAAGTATGTCAAGCTAATTATTTATAATTCTTAAAAAAAAAACAATTGTTTTATAATATTGTTTGACAATTCAAAAGAATGTATTTCTGGTTAATAAAAAACAACAAACAAATAATTATAAGTCATGCCCGCCCATTGGGCGGGCTTCGAAAACTAGTATATATATATATATATATATATATATATATATATATATATATATATATATATATATATATATATATATATATATATATATATATATATATATATATATATATATATATATAAAATAAATATTCATTATAATACTAATTATATAATAATAATAATAAAATAATATAATAATAATATTTATTATTATAATATAATAAATATTTATTATAATAATATTTATACAATAATAATAATAAAATAACATAATAATAATATTTAATATTATTATTATTATTATTATTATTATTATTATTGTTTATTATTTATTATTATTATTATTATTATTATTATTATTATTATTATTATTATTATTATTATTATTATTATTATTTTATTTTGTTATAAACCTCAATTTCATTAGAAAAAAAACCATAAGATTACAAGAAATAAGTGGGGAGCCTCGGAACAATTTGTGCTCCCATACCTTTAGCAATAGAAAAACTAATCCTACTGAAGATATGAGCGGCCGCACGTGCCCCAATGTCTTGAGTTATAGAGAACTTCCGGATCCGTTTAAGTAAGGTCACCGCATCAGCCTCAAGTTCTCCTAAGGAGGAAAATGAGAAAGGGATGAACCCATATCCAATATCTACACATTTGGCTCCGTATTTGACGTGCTTACGTTTTGCGGCGTCAATCACTGCACGACCTGGCACAAAATCAATCATACCAGTTTGCGTGAGGGGAGACGACCCCGTCAAATCGACACATACGTCCTGCCCTTTGTCCCAATAATAGAGCAAGATATCTGCTGGCCGTATGACTTGCTCCCTTTCTCCACCCAACCCGATGTCAACCTCTTTACGAGCTGAGACCCCAGATCGAGAACATATATCAACCAAAGTATCACGCACCATGTTGTGCCGATGTTTAATACCAATAGTGCCAGCACACGATACTGCATGGTCCCCGTAAATATCCCCTATGAAAACTTTGGAGCAAGCTGAACACGACATCTGAACTGAGAAGAGGGGAACGCCTAGCCGATAACATAATACGCACCTGTAAGTCCTGGCATTCATAGTCTGTCCCAGCCCAGAAATCGGTACCACCCTAAGTCAGTCTGAAGTGTAGTCCTCCCTTTGCGACCTCCAGAGTGCCATTTGCGAGGAGATAGGCAAAATGTGAATTCAGCCATTTGGGTAACACGTGTGAAATATATATCTGCCAATTTCTTCATGAGTTTGGGGGCAACGATCTCATCCGGATTACTCAGAAGTTCTATCTCCATTTTCGCATTAAACACGCTCAAGACATCTTCAAAGGAAGATCCAGAGGTTACAATATCAGACTGTCTGATGAGCTTAGTCTGTAGTTTGGCAGATTGAAGTCTAGATGCAAGGAATGCATAGTTCGAGGCATCCCCTGCCGAATATACGCCAAGCCCCCTAAATATAAATGGCAGGGTGGCCAGCCTCCATTGCCAATTGCCAAATCCATGTCCAGAAGCAGTAACAATACATTCCAGAGAAGAACGCAGTGCCGCATCAAATGCAACATGCGCACGCTCAAAGACCCTAGGAAAGCATGTGCGCGTAGAGAAATATAACTTTGAAATGCCGGTACAAGCACGAAGAAGCAACAGCTCACATTGGGGGTCCCTAAACTTAGCAACATCATCCATGAGCTCATTAGTTTTAGCAACCCTTTTCATAACAAGCTCACTGCTAAATTCAAAGTCAATGCTAGTCGGCCCACCCAATAATTTGACACCATGTAGCGGTCGAGCAATATTGGGGGGGGGGGGGGGGAAACACCTGCAAGCATTCCTCTGGGGTCTTCCTTTAGCAAAAAAACTCAGTTTTATCAACATTGAGGTGCAGGCCACGCCGTGGCCCATCCAACATAATAAGCTCTAAAGCCTTCCCCACGACCAAGGTATCTCCAATAATAGTACCGTCATCTAGATACCAAGCTTGAAGGGAAAGACTAAAGGAGTCTTTAATCTTACATATCAAAGGATGCAACACGAGAGCAAAGAGAAGAGGTCCAAGTGGACCTCCTTGATGTACTCCCTGGTGCGACCATAACGTGTGTTCTCCATAATATAATCTAGCTGGGCTAGAGTAACAAAATTCCACCCATCGTGAAATGGCAGGGCAACGCAGGCGAACATCCTGTAGCATGACCTCACGGTCCACCAAGTTGAAAGCGTTTTTGAAATCCACCAATAGCATCGAAAGACCTTCCTCGCCACCTCGGCCCTCAATAAACCTATTCACGGCATGAAGAATAGCCTCCCCCCTCCAGGGACCCCAACACCAAACTGGAGATCGTTTAAATAACCATCTAAGGAGTGTCCGATCATAGAAGCACCAACCTTGGATACTAACCGCCTCCAAACAGTCCCCACAGCAATGGGACGGATACCACCTCCAAGCTTGATCAGTGGTGTGAGCGGAGCATAGCAATATACTCACCCAATGCCCTAGGGCATTTACCATCAAGAAAAAGATTCACCACATGGGTGATAAAATCGATTAACTCATCGGAAATAGCCACAACAGCACCACTAAAACAATCCAAAAGGTTTTGGGCGCGCAAACCATCTCGACCGCAAGATGTACTGCGGGGAAAACTCTTGATCATATCAAGGACCATAGTAGGAGATGCAATGAGGTTGTGATGATCAATAGGTATATCCGGCAGGGAAGGAGCAGCCTTGAATGGGTGCTTAGCTTTTAAGTCCTCAAGAGTGGAGTCATTATAAGGAGTAACACCCGAAGAAGAGAGAACTCTAACAACCGCAGTATAATGGCCATCACAGATCTTCCTCTTACATTGCTTGACATTACGTTCACCCAAATCCAGGTTTTCCTCATCAATATTAGACCATGCAGGGGATGGTTCGGCTAAAACCTCTTTAACAAGCTGCAAACTCCCACTAGATTATAATTATTATTTTTATATTTATTATTTAATATTATTATTATTATTATTATTTATTATTATTATTTTTTTATGAGAAAATACTTTTGTTATTAATAATAATAATTATTATTATTATAAACCTTACTTTATTAGAAACTCAAAGGATTTTACAAAAAATTAGTGGGAAGCCGAGATACTAATTGGGCTCCCACTCCTCTAGCTATAGAAAAGCTAATCCTACTAAAGATATGAGAAGCAACACGTGCTCCAATGTCTTGGGTCATCGAGAACTTTCGGATTCGCTTCAGTAAGGTCACAGCATCCATCTCAAGTTCCCCAAAAGAAGAGAATGAGAAGGGGAGAAACCCATATCCAATATCCGCGCACTTGGCCTCATACTTGACGCGTTTACGCTGTACGACCACAGGCACCGCACGACCAGGCACAAAATCAACCATACCAGTTTGCGTCAAGGGCGAAGACCCAGTCAAATCAACACATACATCAAGCCCTCCATCCCATGAGTAGAGCAACATATCAGCTGGACGTAAGGGTTTGTCCCCTTCTCCACTAAGCCCGATGTATTATTATTATTATATAATTATATTATTATTATCATTACTTTTTATTATTATTATTATATTTATTATTTATTATATTATTATTATTATAAAAACATCACTTCATTAGAAAACCAAAAGAATTACAAAAAATTGGTGGGAAGCCGAGACACTAATTGGGCTCCCACTCCTTAGAAAATCATAGGAAATTACAAGAAATTAGTGAGGAGCCGAGAAACTAACTGGGCTCCCACCCCTTTAGCAATAGCAAAACAAACCCTACTAAAAATATAGTGCACCACGCGCCAATATCTTGAGTGACCGAGAACTTTCGGATTCGCTTCAACAGGGTCACCGCCTCCTTCTCGAGTTCACCAAAGGAAGAGAAAGAGAAGGGGATGAACCCATATCCAATATCAGCGCATTTGGTTTCGTACTTGATACGTTTGCGCTGTGCAGCTTCAATCACGGCACGCCCTGCCACAAAGTTAGTCATACCAGTTTGCTTCAAGGGCGATGACCCAGTAAGATCAACACATACATCAAGGCCTCTCTCCCACGATTAAAGCAACAAGTCAGCTGGGCGTAGGTGTTTGTCCCTCTCTCCGCAGAGCCCGATATCATCAGCGAGAGTATCACGCCCGATATCAACTTATTATTATTATTATTATTATTATTATTATTATTATTATTATTATTATTATTATTATTATTATTAAATAATATTATTTATTAATATTATTATACTATTATTATATAGTTATATTTGTATTATTATTATTATATAATTATATTATTATTATTTATTATTATTATTATATTTATTATTTATTATTACTATTATTATTATTATTATTTTCTGAATTACATTACGTTGCAAGTTAACCACAGATTTCATCACTTACAATTCTAAGACATTACAATTCTAACACATTCCAATTATTTGAATTACAATTCATTCAAATTACAATTCCTTCAAAAACATTCTCCGAACCAAACGCACCCTTAGTTTCCAAGTTAAGGTAGAATTTGGACTCCCTCCCCTTTGGCCAATCGGTTAGAGTAATCCCCAAGGGATTTTAGAACCATCTTTACATCTAATTTCATATTTAGTAATTCTTTTAACATTTAACGACTGTTAGTCCATTACGTTTAATTACTTAATGTTCGTTATTCGTTTCGTGTAAATAATAACTAAATATAACATTTTATATTTAATTATTAAACTTTAATTCACATACATAAAGTGTGCAATCCCGTTATCTCGAGTTCGATCCTAACTCACGACTATTAATTTATGTCCATAAAACCAACATGTTGTATACTTTTTGCCCTTTCAACAAACATATTCAAGTTCCGTCCCTGCGAACATCTACAAAGAATACATCTACAAAGAATAATGAAATGTCCATATTATACACGTTTTTCACTTTCTCTTTTACATCTTTTATTCTGTTTTTTGTGTGTGGAAATTGGTTAACGTATGTAAATTATTCTCCTTTTAACAGAATACACACTTTTCGTTTAGGTTCTATTCTTTGTATGATTTTCACTTTGGTTGCTTTTATTCGCAATCTTTTAAGATTGTGGAGAAGAAGAATGTTGAATATGTGAGGATAGATAGGGATGCTAAATATTTTGTGTTGCAAATAATAGCATATAAGTATCTAATATACTTGATGTACAATTTTTAGATACAATTTCGACTAGGAAATGGTATTTGTTATTTGTTATAAACAATGCCCAGCTTACTGATTTAGTTACACGGAGATGCAAATTTGGGATAACTGAAGCTCTTCAAAACAAAAATACAAATTTTGGTTAGAGATGTTGGAATTAATGTAAGGTGCGCGACAACAACGATGGTTGGAGATGCACACGAGACTTGTTTCCAGAAATCTACCTATGAAATATGAGTACGTTTGACGCGAAGCTTTGCAAACTTGACATAGGTACCAAGAAAAGAGTAAATAGGGTCCAAAACATGCTAATCAAACCATAAAGAACCATATTTACACCTTTATATGAATCTGAAGCAAATCTGTTGCTCTATATAGAAAGTCATAAACAACAATACCAAAAACAAAAAACATAAAACCCCAAAACCTGGAATGCACAACCAACTCCTTGAAAAACAAAGACTAATTTTTTTATTTTTTTATTTTATTTTTTTTTAAACAAGAAAACAAAGACGACTAAATGAATGTGTGGAAGATATAGCAACCACATGTGATGTGAAGCAGCATTAAATCTGACATCATCCCCACCATATTACATTCCAAACTTAATTTCATATACTATAGATAAAGCTTATATTTCATATAGATGGAAAACATACATAGATTGACACCAAAATAAGAGTATGTCTCTTTCCAATGTCTACTCCAAACCACAAACTTTTTTTTTCCCATTAATAAATTCACTTTTGTATTACAGTATTATTTTTGGAAGTGATTTGTATATTTTCATAATTAATTCGCACATTTAAACTATGAGTGTCTTGACATTTATACCCTCATATCATTTTTACTTATTTTCACCCTGTAAAGGTATAGATGTCAAAACACTCATAATTTAAGTGTGTAAATCAATTATGAAAATATATAAATCACTTCTCATTATTTTTTTTCTCCTAGCTAACTTGACTCTTAACTGAGACTCCCAAGCCGATAAACGACCCAAGCCTAATGAACCTAATATAATATAGCATTTAACGCTTGATTATGCCGTCACGCCACGGCTTGCGCTATTTATAACCTTTATAACCAACCTTGCATAAAATAGACATTTGAAGATGAGATGAATACAGTGACACATGGATATATGATTCTGTAACCCTTTTATTTTATCTTTGAATTTTTTAACTTTATTCTTGGTCCACAACATTTTATAAAGTTCTAATATTAACTGTTTTTTTAAAGCTAAACCCATACTTATAAGTAGTTTATACTAAGCTAACTGAAATCAAGACTTTAGTACCCTTCAACTACTTCAACAAACTTTTTTTTAACAACCCACTTCAAATATATCAAGAAACTTAGCAAATGGAGCTAGGTAGCAAAGGTGTGAAACCAGAAGAAGCAACTATAAACAAAAATGATAATGATGGTGCTGCAACTTCATCATCATCAGGTGGAAGTAACATGAACCCATGTACTAAGAATCAAGCTTTAGCTCAGTATGGTGCTGATGCTAGGCTTTTAAGTGAGTATGAACAGTCTGTTGGATCTGGTAAGTCTTTTAACTACTCAGCTTCACTTACTCATGCACCAAAAGCTGTTGCTGAGCAAGAAATGACTGCTTATTTGTCTACAATTCAAAGAGGTGGCTTTGTTCAGCCTTTTGGTTGTTTGATTGCTGTTCATGAACCTACTTTTAGGATTATAAGTTATAGTGAGAATTGTTTTAGTATGTTGAGTTTGAATGTTGGTAAAGATCATGAAAAAGATGATAATCTTGATGGGCCGAATGAGGCGAAAAAGAGTCTGCTTGGAGTTGATGCAAGAACCCTTTTTACGTCTAGTTCAAGGGCTCCTTTAGAGAGAGCTGTAGCTTCTAGAGAGATTAGTTTGTTAAACCCTACTTGGGTTCATTCTAGGACTACCCGTAAACCCTTTTACGCGATTCTTCATAGGATTGATGTGGGTGTTGTGATTGATTTAGAGCCAGCTAACTCTAGTGACCCCATATTTGGTTCGGTTCAGTCACAGAAGCTCGTTGTTAGAGCGATTACTAGGCTGCAGTCTCTTCCTGGGGGGGATATCGGGGCTATGTGTGATACTGTTGTTGAAGAAGTTCAAAAGCTTACTGGGTATGATAGAGTGATGGTTTATAAGTTCCATGACGATGAACACGGTGAAGTTGTTTCAGAAATTAGACGGTCTGATTTAGAACCGTATTTAGGACTACACTATCCTGCAACTGACATTCCACAAGCTGCTCGGTTCTTGTTTAAGCAGAACCGTGTAAGAATAATTGTCGACTGTCACGCAGCTTCAGTACCCGTGATTCAAAGTCAAGAGTTAAAGCAGCCTCTGTGTTTGGTCAACTCTACCCTTCGAGCACCACATGGTTGTCACGCGGTTTACATGGCTAACATGAGTTCTGTTGCATCTTTAGTAATGGCAATACTTATAAACAACAATGATTCCATGAAGCTATGGGGTTTAGTGGCTTGCCATCATACTACACCTCGTTATATCCCATTCCCCCTTCGTTACGCGTGTGAATTCCTAATGCATTCAATGGGTCTGCAGCTTTATATGGAGCTTCAGTTAGCAGAACAAAAGGCGGAAAAAAGGATACTCCGTATGCAGACCACTTTATGTGACATGCTCCTCCGAGATGACCCTTTTCGTATCGTTACTCAATCTCCAAGTATAATGGATTTAGTCAAGTGTGATGGAGCAGCTTTATACCATGATGAAAAAGTTTGGTTACTTGGTGTAACTCCCACTGAATCACAAGTTATAGATATAGCTAATTGGTTATGTAGTGAACATAAGGACTCAACCGGGTTTAGTACAGAAAGTTTATTGAGTGCTGGTTATCCTGATGCTTTGTCGCTTGGTGATGCTGTTTGTGGTATGGCTGCTGCAAGGATTACTTCTAATGATTTCTTGTTTTGGTTCAGATCACATACGAAAAACGAAATCAAATGGGCAGGGGCTAAACATCATCCTCAAGATGAAGACAATGGTGAAAGAATGCATCCACGATCTTCTTTTAAGGCGTTTCTTGAAGTGGTGAAAAGTAGAAGTTTTCCATGGGAAGTTTCTGAGATAAATGTGATTCATTCTTTACAGTTAATAATGAGAACATCAGCTCAAGTTGATGAAGATAATGGTGGTGGTAAAATGATGAAATATGGTCAACAAACTGAGAGCGGGGCTAAGGAAATGAATGAAATTAGTTCGGTTGCATGTGAAATGGTGAGATTGATTGAAACAGCATCTGTTCCCATCTTCGGTGTCGATGCATCTGGTTTGATTAATGGATGGAATGGAAAAATTGCAGAGTTGACTGGTGTAATAGCTAGTGAAGCTATGGGAAAGTCTTTGATTGATGAAGTTGTTCATGAAACGTCACGTGTAATCGTTAAAGACCTTGTCTATAGAGCCTTGCAAGGTACATCTTTTGCCGTATGATAATGTATATTGATTTTCTAGTAGCTTTTGCTGTAAATCAGTCGGATTATACTTTGCCCGTTACTTTACATAACTCCTTTAACTTGTTTTCTAGAATCTGTTTAGCAGTCACATTTCTTTATTAATACAGGTGAAGAAAAAAAGAACGTCGAACTGAAACTGCAAAAGGTTGGCATGGACCAGAAAAGCAACACCATTCTATACATTGTGGCCAATACATGCACAAGCAGAGACTACATGAGCAATGTGATCGGTGTATGCTTCGTGGGTCAAGATGTCACAACTGAGAAAATTGTCATGGATAAATTTATACGTATGGAAGGAGACTATAACACGATTATTCAAAGTCTCAATCCATTGATTCCACCTTTATTTGCTTCCGATGAAAACGCTTGTTGCTCTGAATGGAATGCAGCCATGGAAACGCTTACGGGTCATATGAAACATGAAGTTCTTGGGAAAGTACTTCCGGGTGATGTTTTTGGAGGTTTATGTCAGCTTAAAGACGAAGATACCCTAACAAAATTTATGATTTTTTTATATAGAGCAATTAGCGGTCATGATGCTTCGGATTTACCATTCGGGTTTTTTGGTAAAGATGGGAATCTTGTTGAGGTTCACTTGACAGCAAACAAGAGAGTTGGTGAAGGTGGAAAAGTAGTTGGGTGTTTCTGTTTTCTGCAGACTAGTGAACAATGGTCTTTAAATGATAGGAAAAGAGATGGGGCTGCGTTAAAACAAAATGATTTAGCGTTTGTTAGGCAAGAAATAAAGAACCCGTTAAATGGGCTTCGTTTTACTCACCAACTTCTTGAAAATTCAGCTATTTCAGATGATCAGAAGCAGTATCTTGAAACAAGTGGTGCTTGTGAAAGACAAATTGCTTCGATTATCGAGAACATGGATGTAAAAAGCATCGAAGAGGGGTAATTTCTGATCTCAGGTTTCACTTATTTCACTAGACTATGCTTTAACATTCAAGGTCAAACACAACCTTCTCAGATTCAAAATTAATACAGTAACTGATTGATAATAACATCAAACCAATTTATTGTCTAAAATATAATGTATAGTTGTTATGTCGATAGCATGTTTTAGTTATATCATGTAGTAAAAGAAAGTAAGAAACCATGCCATTGCTAAAAGCAAATTTGTGTGTTTGACCTCTGAAGTCGAACTGTTATCTGTCATGGTACCCTGTGATGGTTCTTGGTTTGTGAAGTCAAATTTGTGTGTTTGACCTCATGTCTCGGTGTTATCATCTAGTGAACAAATCCACGAGTGTTTACATAAACAAATGTGTGTGTGTGTCCTCAAAAGTCTAACTTATATGTGTTAAGGTACCCTTTGAAAGCTGTTAGTTCTGAAACTTTGTGTTTTCCAGCAATGTGGAGCTGAACTTGGACCACTTTGTCATGGAGAATCTTTTAGACGCGATTGTGAGCCAAGTCATGATCATGCTGAAGGAAAAGAATATACCGTTGCTTCATGAAATACCTGATCAAGTCAAAACACTCGCTCTTGTTGGTGATCAAATTAGGCTTCAGATTGTCTTGTCTGATTTCTTACTCAGCGTTGTAAACCATGCACCTTCGCCAGATGGGTGGGTTGAAATCAAAGTGTCCCCTGGACTCAGAATGATACAGGATGGACATGAATTCATTCATCTACAGTTCAGGTCCGGCTTATGGCTTTGCCTTCTTGTTGGTGATCAAATTAGGCTTCATTTTACCTAATATTTTAATTTAACCCTTTTGAGATAAAAACAACCTAAACCAACAACTCATTAGTAGTTGGGCTGTTTCAAAAAAAAACAAAAAAAAAAAACAAAACAAAGTAACTGGGTTGAAACTGTTTTGCAGAATGAGTCATCCCGGTGCAGGGTTACCTGCGGCTATCATCACGGACATGTATGAAGAAAGAAAACAATGGGGTACACAAGAAGGACTTGCTCTAAATCTTTCTAGGAAACTTCTTGGTATCATGAAAGGCCACGTTCATTACGTTAGAGATGACAATAAATGTAGCTTCCTCATTGACATCGAGCTTAAAACAAACAAAAAAATGAAGATATGAAAAACAAGAATTTTGTCAGAAGTGCGTCATTTCCAGATGTTGATGTATAGAAACATATGTATAGAGGCTTTTAATTTATTCCGCTTTCACCAATGGTGACTCGGATTAGTTAACCTTAATTGTTAAGAGTAAATTCAATTCACAGTTGTAATAAATCTGATATCATTATAAAACAGCTTATGCATCTGTGTATATCTTTGTCTGATGTAATAATAGTCAGATGAAGCATTTTGATTTTCTGATGTAAAACCTTTGACCTTTTCAGACATAAAATGGATTTCAACTTTGTTACTAGTGGTTTGAGATGTTCTGATAGAAGGTCAGTTGTAGCACTAAGCACATTAGTTTAGGTTGTATACATTCAAAAACCAAAAACAAGGTACAATATTCCTAACTGATACCGAGGCATCAAGGCTTTTTCAGTCAAACCTAATACTTAGAAAACATATTCGACAATGACTCAGTTGCAAAATCGGCGAAGCTTATTACTGTTTAAGATATCATACAAACAAAATGTTCCAACCAACCATCTCCATTATCCAAGTTAACAAGAGTTATCTTTGACCAAAAAAAGGTCAAACCACATCTGTTTAACCTGCTACAAGAAATATTGAAATGGAATCAAAAGGACCACTCCTTTTTATAGGTAACATGAGTAGCCAATAAAGCTTTACACAATTAGAATGTACAATAAAGACTCTTAATACATTAAGTACAAAGTCATTACATCACGATAACGACAGATTCGACTTATGAAAGGGCTTCTACTAAAGAAACAGACGTTTCTCTAAAACATGAAACCTGCTCATGACAACTATAAGACTGGAGTAATACACCAAAAACAAAAGTTTCCAAGTTACTTATCTCGTCACTTTTCAGTTATATAAACTAAAGACGAAACTCAAAAGACATGAAAAGTCAGAACTACCCCCAAACAGTCCCACACTATACAATCAGCAAGAAACCCTTATGAGAATTCTTCACCAACTTTACTCCCACAAACACAAACTTATGTGCAGGTGAACATTATCATCATCATCAATACTATCATATTCGCCTCTTTCAAAAGCCTTCTCATCTTTTTACTCATATCTTTCCAAAAGTACACAAAATCCGCACCGTTTTTTCCCTTAAGGTGCGATTCACCTAGTTCTATACACGCTATGTACGGGTGAAAGCCAGCAGTCTTGGGTAACAATCATTATTTAAACACTTAGTAAGACTGCTGCTTCACCTGCTGTCAGCTCTGCTCGCCTGCACCAGAACCTGCACCATCATCCTTTGGAGGGCTACCTGACGACTCTCCTGAATCTGAACCATTTGACCGATGCATTTGGATGTTCAAACTACTTGATGACAAAGATTCCTGTACCAGTTTAAGGGCAAATAAGTAATTTATTTTATGCATTCCGCGTCTATTCAGTATTTGAAACAAACATGTTACCTGATCAGCAGCATCTGATCCTTCTGAATGGAACAGAATAGGGCGGCAACGTTTATCTTCATTCATCAAGCTAGAGTTCTGAAAATGGGTGATGAGCGCAGTTTTTCCTTGGATTCGAGCGTAAGCCAAGGAAGCAACCTTTTCACTGTTGAACTTTTCCCATTTTTTCCCATTGAACGCCTAAACAACAATTTAACCGAATTAAGTTTTTATAAGGAGTTTACTGGAAGAAAGGGTAACGAATCAAGAAAAAAACCTGGTAAAATGGGATGATGTGCGTAGGAGAAAGCATGTTGATAAACGCATAGCCAACATTGCATTTGTTCTACATTGAAAGGCAGGAAGCTCGTCAAGTTTTAAAAACAAAAGACAGATAATGGGAGTGGTTTAAGTAGCAAGAAATTCTTTTATACCTTAAAATCGATCGGCAAGTACAGAAAATCATAAGTACCACTATGATTTTCATCAAGGGCGGCGAGCAGCATCTTTGCAGTATACCTGTAGCACCAACAGACGAATAAAGTTAATATCTTTAAGTGCCAAAAAGAATCAAGTTACCGAAAAATAATCAAGCCGAAATCTTAAAGTACCAAAAACAGTCAACATGAAAAACTTTGTGGCGAAAATGAAGTTGAAATCTCAAGAAGTCTTACTTGTTAGGAATGTTTTTAATCATCAAAGTTGTTCGAGTATCTTCCCCGCTGGTGATTTTATCAATATCAAGCTGGAACTGTTTCTTACTATCTGTTTGACTTCCATTCTGGTCAATACGACGGTTCCGTCCACGCTCACTCATACTTTCTGCAATTGTGGGTCCCAGCCCTGTGTATGAACCGTTACCAAGAAACATAGGATTATGCCTAGGAGATGGCATTGGGCCAAAACTTGGAGAACCGTTTTCAACAGACCCACGGGCACCTAAATAGCCTCTGTCAATATGACCTATACCTACACCACCATAAGTAGGTGGGCTCATGAAAAATGCTTCAGGAGACTCATGATACCGACCAAAATGCCCTTCAAGGGGGACCCCAGATGGGGCAGATCCAACATGATGATGTTGATGGAGATGCTGTGATGAACCAAGAACAGAACCATGACGAGCTCCAATAGGGAATCCTTGTGTAGGTAGGCCCTTGGATACGGTAAACGGATGAGCCATAGTTGGTGATCTACCAGCTATGGTAAACCCATGGCTAGATTGAGTAGGTCCCTTGGGTTGGTCGGAGTATATACTACGAGTACCCCACAAATACTGTGGACCAGATAATGTTTCGATATTTGAACTGGTTGAGCTCGAACCACCAAAAGAAGACATGGGTTCAGTAAACTGACTCAATTTGGAGTCAGGTAGTGAATGAGAATATTGAAATGTTGATCCATTGTTTGTACTCCTTCCATGGTCCTTACCAATTGGTGCTATTCTGGCTGGTTGAGGGCTCAAGATTGAAGCCAGACCAGTTAAATTGTTGCTGAAATTAGGGCTCACGGGACCAAGGACAGGTGACTTGCTTAGGCTTTGCAGAGGACTATGTTCAATCGGGCTGCCAAAATGTGACCAGGCACCTGCAAGGTGAAGTAGATTGAAATTACTTTACAAGATGGTCAAAGAAAGGCATCTCAAAACATGTACATGTCAGATATAACGAAAAAAAGGTCTTACCTGGAGGAGAGTTGGCAATCGAGGGACTGAGTGGAAGTCGAAAACTACGAGTTTCATCTTGATCAAATTCTTGATTCAGCTGTTGCATCATGCTGAAGTGAAAGAGAACAAAATAAACAGTTAGGATCAAACAATATAAGGACACCTAACTGGAAATAACACAAATAAATCAAAAGAAAGCACGATTAACTCGGATAGAAAAAAAATGATACTTACCTTCGACGTGCTCCACCAGGGCGGCTTGGCTCAAGCTTTATGCGTTTCCCAGCTATGTCACTCCTGTTGAGGGATCTAAGAGCTGCTTCTGCAGCTCTGACATCATAATATTCAATGAACTTGTGGTGTCGCTTGTGTGGTGTCTCCCTTATCTGTTATCGTTTAACATATACCAAGAGGTCATTTCCAGTATCCCAAATAGATGCTTCAACTATGTGAATCTATTGTTTTTCTGGCATTTACATAGTCACGATGATTAGTTTGCATTAACAATTACCTCTTTAACCTCGCCATATGCCCCAAAGATCTGAAGAAGATCTTCACATGAAACTGAAGGGTCCAAATTAAAGACAACTAAAGTTCCTTGATTTATATCTTTGTCTGACGGGTTATCCTAGTACACAAAAGAAACACATATGAGATGATATATTGAATTGTCTTCAATGATGAAGAAAAAAGATTAAAAGAAGAAAAAGCTGGTATCAAACTAGAACCTTTGGAATCGAATAGTGAATATCCAACTTCCTCCTTCGTAATGGCTTATTCTGTAAGCCACGCATGGCCGTGCGAGCAGAACGAATATCATAGTAAGATATCATCACAAAACCCCTATGTTTACATGCTGTGTAGAGTGTTCTGATATCGCCATAATTCTACAATAGATGGAGCAATGTAGTACATTAGTAAAGGATCACCAAATAACAAATAACAGAAAGAAAAAAAAATGAAAGATTTCATATTAAACATCTTATAAGTAGAAAATCCATTCAGATGGCTCACAAACGCATCCACTTTCATATCTCATTAGATTCCTAAGACGTTCCTCAACAACCTAATATGCTAAAACCAATATGAATTGACTTCTCAAACCAACAGTCCTTAATTTATCGTAGCATACAAACCGTAGCTCAATTAGATGTGAACATAACTAGTGGAAATGGGCAAGTCTGGAGTTGAATGAGCAAGTCTAGAGTTCCTGGTTTCTTTTTCACTAGTCTTTCCACTATTTTTCAACAATTGTGTGCCTAAACCTTCGCCTAATAATGTACTCCAATATGCTATAAAATAATAATAGTCGTCTTTTTAAGCCAACAATAACTAGCTTTTTGCATCTTCCAAAAAAAGTACTAGCTTCTTTCTACAGAAAAATCATACTTCAATAAGATGAAAAACGAAGCAGTACAATTTGCAAGATTGAGCAAATTATGTATATTTACACAGTTGGTTTTTTCACTAATGTTTCCACAGTTTCTCCATAATCAATCATTTAAGGTAATATGATAGATTGACTTATCAAACAATCAATGCCTTCGTTGCAGAAAAATTCATACTTACTAAACACAAAACATGCACACAAATTTGCAAAAATGGCCAATTCTGTACAAAAAACAAAAAAAAGACAATTAACTTGTCACGTGATTCCAAACACAATTTAGCATTAAGGTTTTGCACTCCTAGCAATCTCGTCTAAAAAAGCATAAAACTTTGTCATATATCTTTCATTTATTGCTGACAATTTGAACATCAACAATGTTAGATTCACAAAACGAGGCTCGTGTTAATTACCTCAAAAAGAGTTCTGAGTTCTGAATCCTCCACATTGCTATTAATATTTCGAACAAACAAAGTACGTGAAGGATGCTCTCCGTATGGATGTTCACCAGCAACAGTTCCCACGCCATTCGCCATATTATAATGAGCCACACCATTGCCGACAACCCCATCACCCAAACTCACCTTTGAGATACTTAAATTTAAGTTATCCATATCAGATTCAAGTTCCATACCTCCTCCACTTCCAAAAAAATCATACTCTTCAGGCTCATCTGCACGGCTAGTATAAGCATTGACATTATAACCATCCATTACACCAGCTAAAAGCTCATCCTCTTCCGGTAAAACGCTTCCAATTAAATCTTTAAGATCCAGCAAATCGTTGCCTTCTAAAGACTGGAAATCATTATCCGCATTATTTGACATCACTGCATTTTAAACCAGTAAAAAAAGTGTAAGTGTATCTTGTTGCTAAATTTATTTACTAACGACTCGATCTGTGGGCAATTAATAAGCCTTTAAACGACAAAGGGTGCATACACTTCTCATGGGGCAAAACAGGTAATGAACTTGAAAAAAATGCGGCATCACTTGACGACTTATTATAAGCATCGGATCCATTTAACTTTTCCCTGGCCCCACTTCCAACCGCTCTTGAAAAATTCATTGATTTAAAATTTGAAGGATCTGCCATGACAAGGAAAGTATAAATAGTGTGTTTTCAGTTATTGCAAGATATGTACATAGCAAAAGGTGGAAATTGCAAACCTACCAAAAGGATCGTCTTGTGAAGGATGTTTCATCGCAAAACGCTTCTGTTACATAAGCATAATTAAGTCAAAATGTCAGTATGTGCCAAGAAACAAACAAATTAGGCTTCAATACGAATAACAGTATTTCAACATTAGAAGTTAAACAGTAGACTTCAAAGTAAAAGTGTATCAGGATAATGAGACATCTGCATGTGCAGGTTTGAATAAATTTATTACTTGAATCGATAAAAGAATATGGTAGAGAAAAATCACCAACACGCCTAAAATCCAAACATGGAATAAGGGGTTATTCAGAAATGCATTTAAACCGATTACAAAGACTTTTAACACAATTAGTATTCGAGTATTCATTGCAATTGAACTGATTATAACATTAATACAAAACTACCTACGCACCGCTGCCTTTAATCACTAATCAACAATCTACTGATTTTCCGTGTTAACAAGTAAGATACACAAAATGCTCACATACATTCATACACAAACACTATATTCATAGATTACATATGCGGGCCATGATCATAGAAACTCAACAGTCAACACATCAATTTCACCATTATATCTTAAAAATCGCAACGATCATATACAAAAAGCACGTATAAATCAAACAAATAAACAATAGTCAACTCCATACCAAAAAGACCTTATGTTCAAAGTTATACTACTAACAATCATCAAACAACAAAAAAGGTCATGACTTTATAAGATTAAGAAAAAGTTAAACAAAATATTTGCATTTAATTCTAATAAAGGTGAAAACTTTATAGTACAAAACTAATCTTAAATTCCACATAAACAAGCATTAATTACTCAAATTCACAACTAATTACATGATCCACAAAAACCCTAATAATAAATCATAACATGCAAACCAATTAATTTCACACATTAAAAAAAAAAAAAAAAAAAAAAAAAAAAAAAAAAAAAAAACACTAATCAAAACTAAACACCAATTTGTATCACCTTAAACTTCAAGAAAACACAAACCCATTAATAAAAATCAAAACTTTAGCAAAAAAAACGAAATGGGGTTTAAAAATTTTACACATACAAAAGGTGTAATTGGTGTGTGAGAGAGAAAGATGAAAAGGGTACCTGAATTTATAAAAAAAGATGAAACTTTATGATAGAAGAGAGTAACGGGTGTCTGAAAAACACAAATTTATAATCAAATTCGATCAAGAAATGAATTTTTTTTTATTTTTTATGATCAGATTATAAAAAGAAAGAAAGAAGGAAACTTTTTTAGATAAAGAAATAAGTGGAGGCGTGATGGGTTAGAACTGTGTTTTTTTTATATAATTTTTTTTATAAAATGTACGGAATCTTTGTACAGTATATTTTTATTTTATTATAGATAACAAAAGTGTGTATCTCTATAGGTGAAGAAGAAGAATGATTGATGAGAAGAGAGATAAGATTTGTTTTTTTTATAAAACAAATAAAAAACTGTATTTTTTGTAGTATTTTTTATGTTGTGAAAAAAATACTATTTTGTCCTTTGGATAATGATGATTTGTTTAATGTTGGTGTGCTTATTTTTCGGATTTGTTAAGGAGGAATTAATTTACTGTTTGATGGTGATTAATGTTTATCTTTTTGGAAAAGATTGTTGTTGAAATGAAGTGTAGTTATTGGAAGGTGCTTTTTTGTTCCCTAAACTTAATGCAATGGTGAAGATAGTCATTAAGGCGAATTAAGGAAAGATATGGACTGATTTGATTAATTTGTATCCAATAATTCAGTCAATAGTGATAAGGTTAGGCTATGCACAGTCGTGACCCGGGTCATCCCTTGTCACATCAGTTTTCTCTTTTCGATGATCAGATACAACTAAGTTGGCACAGTCGATGATTTAGAAATTCATTTTCTATATAAAACTTATTTTTGTGATGTGTAAACCCGGTCGTAATTTAGACCGATTGTTTCAATTTTTGCACCTCGACCGACATTTGCTTCCATGCCCACATAGGGCTCGACCGATTTCAATATCGGTCGACCAAGTTGCTTGACCGAGTTATTCCGTCCCACTGCTACTAGCTTTATAGATAGGCTTAGACTAATGGGATTGATCGAGAGACTTGAGACTATATGTAATGATGCACGATCACGGGTCAATATGCTCACCATTGACCACAAGTGGTCATAATGGTTTTGGGGTGGTTCAGTCATCCTGTAGAGACCCAATATTCAACTTTAACACATGATACACACGTATAAGACTAGAAAGATGAGGTAAGAATATGGTATGGTGACTTGAGAGAAAGTATGTATTTAGAAAGAGAAAGTAAAGAAGATGAAAACAATATTTCATATGGAAAAACACACACACAAACACACTTAAGCACACCCCTCAAATGACCATTTGAGGGGTATTTATACTTCCATACATATCACCCTTATGGGCTTGGGCTTGGGCTTGGGCTTGGATTGGACTTGGATTGGATAATAACGTACATAAGGCTAGCTTAACATAACTACTAACCATTTAGCTTAGCTCAATCCACGAGCCCGTTGACTATTCTATAACGATATCTAACACAGGTTACAAAGTTCCTAAACGTGAATGACCATCACTTCTATTAAATATTATTAAGGCTAACAATCTCCCCCTAAGGGGTGGTCATTCAAAAGATGCTCCACTTGATTAGGTCTTTACTTTCCTTGAGCTTGAACTTTGTGTGCCGATATAGAATAGTCTTGATTTTAGTTCCTTCATGCTTTGTGATCAGTTAATGGTGTTGTCTGCGGTTGGTCAAATCCATTGGTGTAGGTGTCTCCACATCTTTCTCCACCATGCTCACACTTCTTTTTGACTTTGAGTTTTCAATGATGAAGTTCTCGAGTCTTTAAACTTTGTAGATTCTTTGACATTGACGAAGAATCATCTTTAACTTTGTGTTGCCTTTGAATTTGATGAGAACTTCATTTGTGATGTTGTTGGTATGAGCATGTGGAGAATCTGCACGATCTCTTCCTCCCGCGAGCATCCATCAGCAACAGCTTCGCAGGTACAGTCACGAACACCAATTGATCATTGTAATCTTTTCTTAAAGAATTGATTACTACAATTGTTCTACTGATGAATGTCTTGATTCCATTCACCTTGGTCGGGCGAATCAGTCGTCCGAATCCCTTAAGGGACAGTTGGCATTACGTTGAACAAGTTCAAGTAATGACCCACGTCTTCAGGATTCGATTCGTGAAAGGAATCTCCTTAGCGGGATTTCCAGCACTTACAGGTTCGAATGTCGAGGGTGTTAACATTATATTGTGAAAACACATCTCTAATTCTTACAAAGGCTGTTCCTGAAATTGGAGGCCCTCAAAAAGCTAACACGACATACCGAAGTACATCTACAGTTCAGGTGAGTCGCTGAAGTACACCGAAGCATCACTTCACGACTGTAGACCGTTTGAGACACACTAAGCGTAACCCATAAAGAATTACCGAAGTGACCTGCTGTCAGGGCTGCTTGATGTTGACCCTGGCAGGAGTTTCCATTCAATCACTGAGGATCACAATTGTGAATCCCCTCATAAATGTTCTGGCAGATTGCTAAGATCTGCGTAGGACTTTAGAATGTATCACTTGTGTCCTTAATGATGAGCAACAAGCGATGAAATGTCATGTGTTCCTATGAGATCTTTTAATGAATCTCGTGGCTCTAGACTCGATTAGTGCATTTTGGTTTTCCTAAGCGGAGACTAGGGAGAGGGTCTCCTTCTTCAATACCAACGATCTCTAAGAGAATGAAACAAATCCTTTTAAGAGGAATTAAGTGGCTAGAAGGTTAGGTGCAGTGCGTCACTGGGTCCATGACGTCTTTGTCTTCAATACCAGCGTCATCTAAATGACAACCAGTAGCAGATGAATTGAACCCGGTTTCTGCCCTAAGGTTGATTATGGAGGGCTATTTCTTTTCACCATTTTTCATTACATTTCTTTTTAATTCTTCAACCCCTTCTTTCTCCTTTCTCACATTACTCCTTTTTTCAATCATACCTAAGGACTTCTAATACAAACTATGGGTATTGTCCTTGGGTAGATCCCTCCGGTTCTGGCGGATCATAGGACGGATTTCCTATCCTTAGTCACCTTATAACTCCATGACTATTCCTATATTGCCATAAAACAATTTTCTTGAAAATCTCTCAAAGTGTTTTTGATTATAAAACATGATTTGTTAACACCTTGAGAGTTTTATATTTTCATAAACACTCCCCCTTCACATGTGCTTATATTGTTTTATCTTAAATCTGCACAGAGAGGGTAGAGTTCGCACTTTTTGAATTGATCGACTCATGATAAACAATTCCCCACGAGACACGGTTACGTAGCTTAGTTAAAGAGTTCCATTGTCAGTTTTTAGGTGACTACTAGCTCTAATAAGTACCTTGAAGTTGTAAACTCTTCTTGAAAAGAAGGTTAGACCCATGAAAGTGCATGTCTATCACGAGTTTCTCGAAATGGTACATATACTGACTTTGATTTCTCGTCAATTCATTGGTTTCAACTGATTCGAGCTCTTTTGAGATTCAAACAACGTCATTAAACCTTTTTGATCACATTTTAATCACGTTTCTCCCCCTCAAAAAAAGCATATCTATGATGTTTTTGAAATAAAATGATTAAAAGATATGTTTTTTGAGAAGCAATTGGAGAGAAACTGATTTAGCATGAATTTTGGAACAATTTTGGTTTAATACTCCCCCTTAAAGAAAGTATATTTTTCATACAGAAAATTTAGAATTAATTCAGGGTTTAAAGGGAGTTATCTTGGTACCAAATGTGAGAGATTTTGAAAATTTTTGAATCAATGGTACGCAAGATGAAGATTTTAAAAAATCTTTTGAAGATATTGAAGAAGAATTATCTTCATTTGTTTTAGGATAAGTGCTCGATATTTATGAAAGTCGATTTTGCGTAGCACTTTCCTTTCTTTAAAGATCGGGTTGCAAGCGGAAATACTTACAAGCCATTGTTTTTAGGAAAAGTGCTTGAAAAATATTTTAAAACCTTTAATTTTGGTTAAGCACTTTCCTTTCTTTGAAGAGCGGGTCCTGAACTGATGTGTCCAGAAACCATTATTTTGAAGTCCAGGTTTCGTACTGAAGTATACGAAAGCCATTGTGAAAGACATTTTTGAGAAACGACATGTTTTAGAAAACATTTAAAGAACTCTCGCTCAAGCATCTGTACATGTCCGTATCATTGTTAAATGACATTTCTGGAAACGTACAGAATATTGATTATACGAGAGACATGTCGTGAGAAGAATATTTTTGAATTTTGGATTTTATATTGTTTTTGTATTTTTTTTTGAAAGATTTTATATTTTTATATTTTGCTTTTGTTGGTTTTATAAAAGAAATGAAAAATCAAAAATAGAAGATATAGAGAATGCAGAGGAAGAGTTTACAGAATTGGAACCCTCTGATGAGCTGGGTTCAGAGATATTTGATTCACCTGCAACCAAAGACGAAGAGATTTCACAAATAACAGTGTTAGAAGTATTTGATTCCTCACTCTGAGGGTGTTCACTGTCAACAGTTATATTGGTTTCTACTTCCTTATCCTTATGATTGTCATTATTATCTGTGTTGGTGCAAGTATCAAAAATCTTTCCTGTGGGAATCCATCTAAGACCTACTTTGTTGAAAACTTTTCCCGTGGGTATCCACCTAAGGTAGGATCTAGGAGTAGTTTTCTTATCAGATACAGCGGAAGACTCATTTTTAGAAAAACTACGTCCTGAAGAGATCCACCTATTAGGTTTCTGTACCATGTTCATCTTGTCGACGGGTTTGTTTCTGTTTGGTGTCTTAGTGGATTGTACCTTGGCATCATGATTAGCTGAAAAAGCACATTTTTGACATGTAGGACAAACATTCTTGTCAACATTCTTGTCAACATTCTTGTTTAGGACAACTACCTTAACATTGTCACTGCAGTCATTTGGCAAATGATTCTTGTTCGAAAAAGACTTAGGATTTCTAGTGTTGTTTTCTACATGCTTAGCATTCTGCTTCCCATAACTACTCTTAGATGCAAGTCAATCCCTAGTTTTGTGAAGAGAGTTCCTAGGTAATGGTTTACAACTACTAGTATTGCCTTGAAATCTTGTAGAATTCATCACCCTAGATGTTGCACCTAAAATTCCGTCTTTTCGAGTCTGTGCCTTTTTCCTAGCTTCTTCTAGATAGTGATTGTTGACCATGTCGTTAGAATCAACAGATTCTTTAACTGGATTTTTGGTCACATTCCGTGTACTAGTGTTAGAAATGCCAGGTGTAATCACTTTTGGTGTTTCAGCAACTGCTTTCTCTTTTTCAAAACCTTTGATAATTCTCTTTTTAATAGGCAAAGTCTGTGGAGTGACTGTTTTTGATTAATCATTTTTCTCATTGACTTTTGGAGGAAACTGAGAAATATACATCTTTGGTTTGAAAACCGGTTTGGGAACATTTGTTTTCTCCTCAGTCAATGGTTTTGCAATCTTAGTATCCACAACCTTCCCTTTTAGACATTCCAACTGAGCTCTCAAAAGATCATTTTGCTCTTTCATGTCCTTGTAGGCACGCTCATACGACAGTTTGTCATACTTTCATTCCTCAGATTTTCGATCAAGTTGTTTAAAATAGGACACGTTTTCTTTTTCAAGTTTTTCAAGAGCTTTTTCATATTTTGAAATAATTGCGGAGGTCTCAGACTGGAGTCTTTCATGATCTTCAACAGAGTATGTTTGTAAAACAATGGACATAATATGGGTACACAGAACATCTTCGAAGAGATAATCATTTAGTTTTTCCAAAACCTTGATGTGTTCAAAACATTCATTAGCTTGCTTTACCAGGGATTTATGGTCCTTGACAAAGTCACCTGTTTCTTTCAAAAATGCTTGTTCAAAATGAATTACCCTTGAATTGATGTTATTCAGCTGAGGGGCAATTTGAGTTTCAAAAAACTTTTTATTTTCATCATCAAAACTAGAAAACCAGATGTTAGTTGTAATATTGGTTTTAGATTTAACGGTCTCTTGAAGTTCCCCAATTCCAGTTTTAACATCATCTAAAATGCTTCTAGCATCACTTGTGTTAAAAGGATTGTTTGAAGACATTTGTTCGATTTTCGAAAGAGATAGTGAGACAACTACAGGAGTTGGAACTGGTTTTGAAACTGGTGTTGACTTTTTGTTTGAAACACTGGGTGTGATGGAAAACTTTGACTGTTCTTTTTTAGAGACAAAAGTAATTCCATTAATTTTGTTCCATTTGTTGTAGTCGATTGGTTTTATTTCTGGATTCTTTTGTTTCATTTTTTATCTACTCTCGTCAGATAGTTCTAATGTTTCAAGAGAATCACGAACAATTATGGGTTCATGCAAAGCTTTTCCATTGTTCAAAACATTATGTTCTTTTTGAGCTTTCTTGAGGAAATAAGGAGGTGTGTTACCAAGAGCCATTTTTTGTGTTGTATGAAAATACGGATTCATTTGATTAATTAGAATATTGGTTGATTTGGCTGAATGACCCGTTGTAACAAGCAAATTTTCCAATGTTTTGATTTTTGCATCTTTATCAAGAATTTCATCAAGAAGAGAATCTTCTCGTTTTGAAAAATCAGCAATCAATTGTTTCTTCTCTTTTTCAAGATCAGAATAAGTTGCTTATTGTTTAGAAAGTTGGTTTTTAAGATCAGAAATTTCCTTGTTTAAAGATTTTATTTTCAAGTTCAAATTAACATCAAACATGTTATACTTTATTTGCAATTGTTGTTCTCTTAAAACAGAATCTCGATAACCAATTTCTAATTCGGACTCTTTGTTTTTGTGAAATTCAAAAGCTTGTGCATTCACCTTGTACCTCTCAAGCTCAGCGGTCAATTTCTCATCCGCGGCCTTAACCTCGCGATTGACCGTTTTGACTTTCTCAATTTCAATACCACAATTATTAATTAATGTTTCAAATAGAGCCCGAGTTTCCTCATCATTAGCACCATTCTGTTCAACTTGACTTCCATTAGGATCCATATATGGAGTTTCAGAGTTAACATTGCTATTAACTTGCTCCCCCACATATGTGTCATAATAAGGTTCGGGAGACACAGAATGTGGCTTCTCATGAGTAAACGGATTAGCAATATTACTATAAATTGGTACCTCATTGAGTGGATCTGTGTCGTAGATGGGAGTTATGTCAAAAGTACCACAGGATGTTGTGTTCTGCTGGTTGACTGTAAGACAGTAGTTTGCATTATCGTTTGCTTTATCTACCAGTCCAGGATTCCTGAATTCGTATTCCTCATTAGTCAACTCTATTCCCGATTCTTCTTTTAGTGCTAACATCAACATGTACTTGATCTTTTCAACACTCGGTATTGGCTTGACACTGCATTCTGAATCAAGATAACCTGAAGCTTTGGTGTGATCGTCAGAGGTAGCTTGCTGAACCGAAGTAATAAAACAATTTTTCCCATTTTGATATCCCATATTCTAATTCACAATCTGACCCCCCTGATTGCCAACATACTGCCCTGCATATTGTGTGAAAACGTAGAGGGGGGGGGGTGAATACGTTTCCGTTTCAAACTTAAAACTTTTGTATCAAATATAGTATAAACCATTGCATTTGTTAATCTCGACGCGAGGATGCATTTAACGCATTACGGCATGTAAGGCCAACCCCTTGACATCACATAAGATTCCGCAAGATTAATGGTTCATTATAAATCAAGTTTCACCATTATTAGTCCAGTTACTTTTTCTTGATCAAGCGTGTCATAATATGTAAAGTGTTAAATATATTTTTTGACTATATGAAAGACCAAGTATGCATCACAAACATAGACATCAACTACATAGACAATAAACGATGTAATGTAAAAAGTAAAGCGATAAGTAAAAGGATAGACAAACCAACACGAGGATTTAGAAGAAGAGAATTTGAAAGAAGATGCTGAATTTCATGAAGAAAAGGAAAATGAACCTCAAAGTACTGAAGCACATGTAAATCTTCAAAGTACTGAACCTGAAGGAACTAGAGTTCAAAGTACTGATGATCAAGGTACTGCTGATCAAAGTACTTCTTGACAGGAATTAATTACACCAAGGGTGTTAGATTTTGAAGAAGAAGTTGGTCCTTCAACAATTCTACAAGAAGAAGAAGCTAATACACTCAAACCAATACACACTGCAAGTGATGATGAAACTATTGCTGAAATATTGCATGATTTATCAAAACCAAAGGGTGTTAGCATTCCAGGAGTTGCTGAAGAACATCAAGTTTCTCAATCTCAACCTGTGTTAGATCCTAAAGATAAAGGGAAAGGTAAAATGATTGAAACAAAGAAGAAAAAGAAACTCACTTTAGCACAACTAAGGGCTGGTGAAGTTGCTAGGAATGAGGAAGCAGCTAGAAAGGTACAAGCTGAATTAAATGTTGAAGTTGCTATTGAAGAAGCTATGAATGAAGAAGCAGCTAAGAAATTGCAAGAAGAATTGAATGCTGAAGTTGTTGTACCATTAAAGACACCTATTCCTGTTTCTGCTCTACCAAGAAGCCCAAATCGTGCTAAAGAAAGAAATGCAAAGATGGCTTATTTAAAAAGTCAAGGATATATTGGATTGCAGAAGTTAAATTATGTTGAGATGAAACAGCTGTATAAAGCTGTTAGAGAAGCTTATCAGAAGCATGTTGATAGTATCAAAGATGATGATGCTCAGAAAGAAGATGATAGAAAAGGAAGCTTAAAAAGAAAAATAACAACTGAAGTTGAAGATGTTCAGCCATCAAAGAAGGTTGAGTTAAGGTCTGATACAGATGATGAACTAAGGAATTATTTAAGAGTTGTAGAATTTGAGTATTCTAAAGATGATGCTGATAAGAAGACAGAAAAGAAGAAGAAAAAATCTCCAATAACTACTTTTGAAGTTGTAGAATCAAAGGATGGAAAATATCTGATGTTTCACAGAGAAGATGAAAGCTTCAGAGTGTTTAATATGCTATGGGATCTATTGCACATAATAGATAGAGAGGATTTATTTCATTTATATCATTTGGTGCAAGAATATTTTGAACACATTCCATCAGAAGGAGTCGGTTTAATCTTGCTTGGAGATCTCACAACTGTTTGGGAAACTGAAGAAACAAGTACTGATGAGATTTGGAAAAATCAAGAAGATTGGGAGATTATCAGCTGGAGATTCTTTGAAGAATCTAGAGTACATGTTCTAGAGTTAGAAGATGGAACTATGATTCACATGTTAGCAGACAGAAGATATCCGCTTACATCAGATCTTATGAGGAGAATGCTAGAACATTGTATGGAAGTTGAAGAAGATAATGAAACTGCTCTTATGGTCATCAAATTGTTTATCAGATGGACATCTATGGCTGATGATGATGAATAACTGGTATGAATCTTCATTGAATAAATTATTTTTGAAATATCAGTACTTTATTCAAAGTACTGCTAATCAAACAGTACTTTCATCAAAGTACTGCTTGCAGTATTAAACCAGTTAATGATTTTGAAAGGAAAACTTTTGTTAAGTGATAAATATTTTGAAACAAAGGTTAAAAGAAATAAATGGTTTTTGAGATGGTAACAACAATAGGTTATCAATCCACCATGGTTACAAAAGGATTGACTAATCCATGAGCAAACGGCTCTGGTAAAGATATCTCAAATCCGTTATATAGTTGACAACTTGCTAATAAGTTGTATGGTACTCAACTCACCATATCAGCAAATGTGAAGAGTTGGCTAGCCCACAAGAAAATGGCTTGTGGTAAAGGCTGTGGAAAAACCATTTATATGGTAATTAGTTCACCATGGTTGCAAGAACTAACTAGTCCAAAAGGGTACAGCTTTTGGTAAAGACAAATCAAATCTGTTGATAGCTGATGATTTGCTAAAAATCATATGGTTATCAATGTACCATGGTCTTAAACACCTAAACATTTGGCTACTCCAGAGTTAATGGCTTTGGTAAAGAGACATCAAAATCCATTAAATTTCAATGATTCACCTCTCACAGGAGTTTACACACCTGGAAGTAATGAGAACAGATTGCAACTTAAACTGAATTAATGTACAAATTGTCATATGTTGTTGTGTTGCTGAAAAGATGGAGCTTGCTGAATGTTGCTAAAAAATAATTACAAAGATAAAGATTACTTTGATGATGATTATGAAAGCACAGAAATTACAAAGACAAAATCTAAAGATAAAAGATACAATCCTTGAAGCCAAAGATGTTAAAATCAAATATACAAAGAAACTTGAAGTCAAACAAGTAGAATTCAAGTTAGGGGAGGATTGTTGGGATATGAAAGTGCTGAAGAATGACAAAGTACTGGAAGAAGTCAAAGTACTGCTAAGGAAAAAGTCAAAGTACTGCTGTCGAAGTTAAAGTACTGCAAAGCTAAAGAACTGCTATATTCATTTATGGAAAGCTTTGTTATTCTAGAATATTCTTTGTTTAGATTACTTGTCGTACAAGGTTACAAATTGTAAACCGACTAGGGTTATCCTTAAGCCTATAAAAGGACCCCTAGATTGGCATTAGATGGACGGGCATTATTAGAGTTTTAGAGAGTACGATATTAGAGTTTTAGAGTTGTTAAAGAATCTGCATAACAAGCAGATTTAGAGTTATTAAATAATATCGTTAAAAGTTAAAGTTAATTCTTCTTAGCTTTGTTAAGTAAATTCCGCATACTTAATAGAGTTTGCTCAGTGTTTCATTGTTAATAGCTTAGGATTTATCCGAGGTTATTAAACCCTTAACAAGCTATATAAGTTAGTTTGGTTAGAGTACATCGATCCAACAATACCGATTCCGACAATGACGATTTCGACTATCTCGAGTTACAAGGTGAAGGCGGTTTCATTGACCCAGATGATGAAGTGCACGAGAAACGAAGATGCAAGCTTCTTGGCATCCCATTTAAGAGGCCACCTCCTATTATAGCCGAAAAATTTGAGTTTACGCGATACCATTTGGGACCTGAAGAAAAATTTTGCAAGATACGGAAAATTGAAACCAAAGAATATCTCCGCACTACCACAAATGTCGGATGGGTTAGGCGCAACTTAATGAAAGACGTGGATGAAGTCGGGGATGTTCAAAGGCCCCCATAGGAGCCCCGCGGCTCTGAGTCTAACTTAAAGACTCGTTAATAAAGAAAAGTGCTCTTTCGAGAGACAACCCGAATTATCCCTTTCTTTTGTTTTTATTTTCTTTCTGTTGGGTTTTGTGTTTTCTTACCATTTTTGCAGGAAACAAGGAAGTAATTACAGCTGCAGTTGCTGGTCTGAACAGAGTTACGGCGTAATTCATCTTGGTGATTACGCCGTAACCAACATTTTAGCAGCAGAATTCTTGACGCATTACCAATTACGGCGTAATACCATCTCTGTGGTTAAGCAGTAACTACTCGCTTTACAGCTCATACCAGGTTTTGCCAGTTACAGCGTAACTCTCTCATAGGAGTTACGACATAACTCTCCTCTGCTTTAATTCTTTCATTTTAAAACACAGTAACCTTGTATTAGTTTTTAAATGAACTTTGTGGGTGTGTTCCCTGTAAACCCTCACGAGACTTCACTCGTCCACTTGGACACCAAGTGGTTTAAAAGGCTTGTTGCATTCGCTAAATGCAACCGTGATTCCTACGAAAGTGAGTTAGGTTTTTTTTCATTTTATTTTTTAGAATTATGCTTGTCGGTATTGTGATTTCAGGGATTGAAGTTTGTTCATGACGCTTAAACGAAGGCACGGTTCTTTCTCGTGGGCCTTCTTCTTTTTGGAGCAAATTTCAGGGAAGTTCTCGCTCTAATTCTACCTTTCTCTTCACCTTTATTTTAATGCCCATTACAAAAGAAACTTTGTACAATTCAAGTGGGGGGGACGGGAGTTGAATTATCTCTTGAACTTTATTTCGCCCTCATTTTTCTAGTTTATTTTGAAAATTTATGCCATTTTTAAAATTTTGACATGTTTTTCCGAACCTAACTAGATTAGACCTTAGTCGAGCACATACAACCCTTGACATTACATGGTGAGATTAGCCTTATCCGTTTCCAATATTTTACCCCAAATCCACCAAATTATGAGTGTGCATGTAGCTTGTAAACTTTAGAACTTGGCCTTTACATCATTTCAAGACCATAGACGAGGTATGTTGAGTTAGCTCGATGTATTTGGACTTTTCAGTTTTAGAAGGCAATATTTTAGGATTATCAGCCAAACAACCTACCATTGTGAGTCTATCGATTAGTCACCTCGACTTTTCGACCCCCATGTGAAACCCTTTTGTTGCACTCCCCTTTAGTGCAAGATACCCCTAGATACACCCTTCTGAGCCATTTCTTTCATTTTGTCAACCCAATATATTGTTTCGTTACACCTTAGCCTACCCTGTAGTCTTTATTTGTGATTGAGAAGTCATCATTTGCCTAAGTTCAAGGTTCAAGTGGAAAGGTTTGGAAATCACGCTTTCATAGACGACATTTATGAAGATCATTGAAGACCCCCCGAATTCCCATTATTCATCTCAAGTGGGGGGATATTATGTTATTATGTTATGTTGAAAAAAAAAAGTTGATTGAGTTATGATATTGTAAAGTGCGATGTTATAAGCACTGTAGTATGAGCTTTATTGATTAGTATCGAGGAGGCCACCTCGGTCACATTTGAAGATTGGAGTTGGTAGTTTTGCCAACAGAAGAAGAAAAGGTAGTATGCCCATCACGACGTCCTCTAATGACGAATCTACCTTGAATTTCATGATCCGGTCTCTAGACTTCTAAGCTTGAACTTTGGGCAGACGGTAAGTGGTGATGACCTGGTTATAGATTTAGACTACCTGCTTGTTTTTCATTTTACACCAATTATATATCCCATGTCTTATCTTACCCTTTTAGTCATGAAGCGTGTCTAAGTGATGCAGCGAGCAATCTTTGGTGTCTTGGCCATGGATTTGGTCATGTATCATTGATTTTGTCCACTTCGCCGTGACATGTTAGTAATGACGATTCACCCCTTAACCTTTGTTGTGTCTACCCATATTGCCTTCGAAAATTGTTTAGCCCTTAACTCTAGTGGTGGAGATTTGTGTAACCGCCAAGCTTATGATAGAATACATGCTATGACTGTGCGATTGAGTGATCACCCCGAAATTGACACTTAGAATAGTTGAGAGATTTGAGTGTTTGTTCCCCTTTCGTGAGGTGAACAAACACTCAAATCTCTAAAGATTTATCACAGTATGCCTATTTTGAAGAAGTTACGGCGTAACTCCTCTCTCACATTACGCTGTAACTATTGCGTGATCCAGAATACCAACTTATCAAGAGGTTACGGCGTAACTCTTCCCAAAAGTTACGACGTAACTCCATTAGGTCAAAAGAGGTTCCACGCCGCTGTTATTTACGCCGTAACTACTGCATCACTTACGACGTAACTGAGTTTATTGAAGACTACGGCGTAACCACTTATTAGGTTACGCCGTAACTAGCAGATCTAGTGCATTTACGAAGAAATAGAAGGTTACGGCGTAACTCCTCTATTGGTTACGCCGTAACCTAGACCTGGCCTATAAATACCCTATGAATTCTAGCATTTCAAAGCATCCCATTCCACACACAACACTCTGAGAACGTGGAAAAAAGCTCAAGGCAGGTCTAGAGGAGCATACAGAGCTGTTTCCAAGGGAGAAGTCACACTATTACGATAAGCTTTAGCGTTTTATATTTATTTTACTTTCAATTCATGTATTTCGTACCTTTAAATATTGAATTGATTTGCATGATTAATATGAGCGGCTAAGCACCCTTTGGTGCTAGCCTAGTTATGATTCCTTAATTGTTTTGTTTTCGTTTACCTTTACTTCCGTACAATTATTTCTAAGTGTATGCATGCATAGTTCTTTGGTAGTCACCCTTGGTTCGGTAGTTTTGAATGGTGGTAAAGGCTAATTGCCTAGGAGATATGACCAACTGACCCTAGGTGAGCGGACTGAGACGGGGAAGGGTAAGATATGACCAACTGACGACCCTTTCTACTTGTGCGATTTGACCAACTGATCACTTATCGTTTGGATGAACTTAAGAATTGGGGGGTGTAGTGTTTAAGTTCCTAACGGCCGGGCACTCACTATTTAGAATCTAGCATGTAGCGGTACTTAATGACTTGGCTTAGGGGACCAGGAACAACATGACTTATGACGGTGCGCCTGATTTATCCTGTGGTGGCATCTTTGCTGATAGGTTAGGGCGAATTGACCAAATGCTGTCCTCTCGAATTTGACCCCACCTGAAGTAATTGGAAGTAGGTAGACGTAGACATAATTAGCTAAGAGAATTGACTAGGTTAGCACCACTATTCCTCTATTGATTTCCCTTTACCATTTATCTGCTTTTATTTTATTCTGCATTAGTAGTTTAATTAATTAAATTCCTATCAAAACCATTATTATTCTGTGACAATTAGACTTAGTAATAATCCAACACACATAGCTCTTGGGACGGCCTCGGCTTTACCATTTACTACACTACACGCGACCGGGTACACTGCCCGTTAGTGCATTAGGGTAGACCATAGGTATAGCGAGACACTATAAATATTAAGACCTGGTCAGTAAAACCTGCATCACGTTGTTAGGATCATTCTTATTTTCCCCATGTATTCCACTTTGAAACCTATGAGTTATGGTTATTGGAACGTGCATCCTTTAGTTATGATTCGGTCTCTGGTTGTTTTGTTATGGTATAACGTTATCCTTGTTAACCTTGATTATGTATTAAAGAGTTATTTGGTGATCCTAACCCAACTCGGTCTTTTAGAGCGTGAATTGTGAACTTATGAAACTGTTAATCTTGCCTTCAGAATGATGGCACCAAGACAAAACCCGCCTAGGACTAACCGAGCAGCCCCTGCTGTTGTGGTTGCCCCTGTCCGTCGAGGTCGTCGTCCGACCCCGACCACTCCACCTGTTGAGAACCTGAACACCGATAACCCAGCTGTAGAGAACCCGAATTTGAATGACTGTGCTGAGAATGGTCCTGTTCCACAAAACCCTCCACCTTTGGACCCAGCCCACATTGACCAGCTTGTGGCGCAGCGTGTCGCTGAACTGCTAGCTGAGTCTAATCTCTCTAACACCTCTGGTGGAACCCCACTGCTGAATCAAACTCGAGATTTTACCTACAAAGAGTTCCGATTCTGTGGTCCCATCGAGTTCGGAGGAACCGAGGGGGTGGTTTACCTAACTTGGTGGATGGAGAAAACTGAGTATGTGTTTACCGTTAGCAATTGTGAAGAGGATTGTAAGGTTAAGTATGCAACATTTACCTTGAGGGACGAAGCGGTGACCTGGTGGAACAACTATCACAGATTCGCAGGAAGTGATGTAGCTTATAGCATGACTTGGACCCATTTTAAGGCTCTTTTGATCAAGACTTACTATCATAGGAATGAAGTTAAGAAGCTAGAGATTGAGTTTTGGAACCATAAGGTTAAGGGTACCGACATGACGACTTACAATCGTCGTTTCCAAGAGTTGTCGTTGCTTTGCCCTGATATGGTTTGCACTGAAGCCCTTAAGATTGAGAGGTATACTGATGGATTGCCT
This sequence comes from Chrysanthemum seticuspe, assembly GCA_019973895.1. Classification (NCBI taxonomy): domain Eukaryota; kingdom Viridiplantae; phylum Streptophyta; class Magnoliopsida; order Asterales; family Asteraceae; genus Chrysanthemum; species Chrysanthemum seticuspe. The sequence goes on along the minus strand of BPTQ01000007.1, from coordinate 29,852,979 downwards.
TTAGCTACTCGAAATGATGTCATTGCTGCTAAGCCAGTTAATTTGCATGAGGCAATTACTGTGGCTCAGCGTTTGATGGATTCTTACGTAATGGAAGTAGGAGACAAGGGTAAGAGTGATAAGAGGAAGAGGAATGAAGCTGTAAAAGGGAATGGCAACAAACGGCAAGAGACAGCCAGGGTGTTCGCCATAAGAAATGGAGAGAATAAGGGATATGAAGGTAGCAAGCCCTTGTGTGGTCATTGCAATCGACACCACCATGGACCATGCCCGATTGTGTGTAGGAATTGCTCTAAGGTAGGACACATGGCCAAGGACTGTAGGTCTCGTCCACTTGCTGTAGCTCAAACTGCACAAGGAGCGAACTGGAAGGCCACTGTCACCTGTTTTGGATGTGGAAAGAAAGGGCACTACAAGAATAAGTGCCGAGAGCCGTGGATGAGAGGAAATCCCGATAATGGAGGAGGATTTGTTAACCGAGGTGTGTGAAGTAATGGCTTAAACCCTGTGAAGCGTGAGATTATGGAAAATCAGGGAAATCAGAGTGCTAGGAATCAGCAGAGAGACATGGGAACAGTGCGTGTGTATGCTATTGGGAAGGAAGCTGGTGAGGACCCTAACGTAGTTACGGGTACGTTCCTTCTCAATAATCGCTATGCTTCCATACTGTTTGATACTGGTGCCGATATGAGTTTTGTATCCACCAACTTTATGCCATTACTAGGAATTTCCCAAACACCTCTAGGGGAATTAGCTAACGGAAATAGGGAGAAGATAGACACCGTAGTCCGAGGTTGTACCTTAAGTTTCCTAGACCACCCGTTTAGTATAGACCTATTGCCAGTTAACCTAGGAAGTTTTGACGTCATCATCGGAATGGATTGGTTATCGAAGAACGGTGCACACATCATCTGCGATGAGAAGATCGTGCGTGTACCGTATGGCAGAAAAGTTCTGAGCATACAAGGAGATCGGAGCGACTGTGGAAGTCCTTCCCGGTTGAGCATCATCTCTTGTATTAAGGCCCAGAAGTACATCGATAGAGGAGGTTGTCTTTTCTTGGCTCGAATTTCTAAAAAAGAAAAGCGAGGAGAAGAGTGAAAGACACCTTAATGATATACCCGTCGTTAGAGAGTTTTCGGATGTGTTTCTCGATGATTTGTCAGGGATTCCACCTGTCCGACAAGTGGAATTCCAAATCGAGTTGATACCCGGTGCTGCATCCATAGCCCGGGCACCCTATCGACTTGCTCCAAGAGAATTGGAGGAACTGTCAAAACAGTTGGCAGAATTGTCAGAAAAGGGATTCATTCGACCATGTTAGGAATTAGAAATTCCATAGTGAAGTATCAGTCACCCCAAATATTATCTAGCATAATTTAGCTCGTAGACATATCATTAGTTACGTTATTTGTTAGTTTATTAGCGTAATTTAGTTTAGTGCAACACCGTGGAGGAAGGACGGGTCTTTACCCACTGTATGCATGATCCACAGTCCGTTAGGAGGACGTATTGTATGTAACTATAAATACCCTCTACCTCCCAAGGTAGAGGGTTGGACCTTTCACTCAATCTAACCTTCTATGTTTTCTTTCACTTTCTCTCTCTAGAAAGGCTCCCATCCTACTTTCACTCTCTAAACTCATCATAGTATTCGACCCATATATTGTTTGTTATGTGTTTATGAAACCCAATATGTTACAAATGGTATCAAGAGCCATGGTTTGATCATCTCTCTTACATGTTCTTGGATTTCTAGTGGTTTTATATGGTTTTTGGGTTTGAATAAGTTTAGTGGTATGTGCATCATTTGGACTATTTCTAGTGTTAAAGTTTGGATTTTGATTGTACTTTTGTGTTTAGAATCATTATAAGTGCTTAGGTTTTGATTTGGAAGGCTTGAATCACTGTGGTTGGGTTGTTTTTGGATTGAAAAGTGGTTTTTTTGAACATTTCTACCTAGCGACTTGAGTCACGGACAAAAATTCTTCGTAGCGACTTGTCTTTACATTCGTAGCGACTTGTCTTTACATTCGTAGCGACTTGTCTTTGTTGTGGGTAGCGACTTGAGTACTAGCGACTTGTCTTTTAAGACAAAACGACAAATAGTACAAAGTAGTGGTCGTACTATTTTGTCTAGCGAGTTGTCATCTAGTAACTTGTCACTAGCGATTTGTCTTCATAGCGAGTTGTCTCTAGCGACTTGAGCATCTAGCAACTTGTCAACTAGCGATTTGTCTTCATAGCGAGTTGTCTCTAGCGACTTGTAACTAGCGAGTTGTCTTCATAGCGACTTGAGTACCTAGCGACTTGGGGCAAAGCGACTTGGTGCTAAGCGACTTATATTCATAGTTAGAAGCGATTTGACCATTTCATCAGTGCGTTTTGTTGACTTTTCCCGAAAAAACTTCAAACGGCTATAACTTTTGAACCGTAACTCCGTTTTCAGCGTTCTACCCATCAAATCGACCATGAGAACGAGGATAATGGCACGTCGAATGAACTAAGGGTCAACCCTCGAGGCCTAAATCCTCTCAGAACAGAAGTTATTGAGGTTTTTAAGTTTTTAGACCTAAATTTCTCCGTAAAATTGTGCAACAACATCTCTGCTAATCCTACAAACAATCATAAGACCCAACACACAATTTTCTATCATTGTGTCGATCCATCAGTTATCTTAACACGTTCTTTTGGTCACTATATCACGGTTTCTTCTTGATTTTGTAAAATCCCGCGAAAGAATCTATTTCTCGGTTTAAATCATAGACTTGTAAAATCCCGTGTATACTACAACATCATGTCTTACACTACCGACCCAGTAATTTCAGAAGTACTTAAATTGTATGATGTTGTGGATAACAATGATAATGTATGCTACACTGAACGATTAAAGATGATTGAATCAATCAATGATGATTTGAGTTCTTCATGCTCTGAGTCCAATGAGAAAGATTTGCACCTGCTAATGCTACAGAATGCCATGCAAATGGAAAGCAGCATTGAACCTTATCAACAACTTCACTCTTACCTCATGTTACTTCTATCCACAACAACGGAACGAACATTCCGTCAGGACTTATCTACATTAACAGGAACTTTACTGTTAAACTTAGAGCAATTGGAGCTACAAATTGACAAAGAGAAGGTTCAAAAGGATAGTTCTAGTGCTGCACTTCAAGTGATCTACAAACAATTTCAGTCATTCATTAGAAGGGAATTCACATCAGATTATGATCAAGACATGACTGAAATGTCTTTCAAGAGACACACTGGAATGGAAATTTGCGTGTTCATAGAGACACTTATCCATCTCATGGATAATGTGGAGAAGTATATTGAGGAAGTTACTCAGAAAGATTAAATAATAGATGAGAGTCTGGTGTTGTTGACAAAATGTTGTGATGAGTTGGGTAATGTATCAGTTAAAGAATCGGGTGTTGCTGAATGCATAATAATAGAGACAACAAAGAATGATGCAACAAATTGTTCAGTAACTCATGTTACACATGATGTGGATGCAAATATCAGACATATGAATGAACAGGTGTCATGTGATGAGGTACCATTAACTGTTTAACATAGTGCATCTGCTAATGTACCCAAACATGCTGATATTAATGCTGATCATGATTCTGATAAATGTTCCTTGGTTGAGGCTGAGTCTAATAATTTCAAAACAAATGATATGGTTGATAAAAAGGCTTTTGATGAACTTTCAAACAAATTCTCAAAACTTGAAAAACATTGCATTTCACTTGAAATTGCGATACAGAGTAAAGAAGAAAGTTTTCAACTTAACAAACCATGTAAAAATCCGGAACTACCTGAATTCCGTGAACTTTTTGAAATTAACACTTTGAAAGCTCAGCTTCAAGACAAAGAGTCAACTATCAAAAATTTGAAGAAACATATTTCTAATATGCATGTGAAAAGTAATTTGGTTACAAGTAATTCTGATGTTAATGCTATTGTTGATATTCAAATGAGAAATGATGAATTAGCGGTTTGTGTGGCCAAATTACTAAAGGAAAATGAGTCATTGAGAATGCATCACATAGAACTAAGTGACTCTGTCAAAGAAGCTAGAACAAAGTCAATGGAACAAACAAACTCTTTGATAGCAAAAAATGATGAACTCAAAGCTCAACTTCAAGAAAAGAGTTTCGCTATTGTTGCCTTAAAAAATGAGCTCAGAAAAACAACAGGGAATAGTGTGAACACTAAGTTTGCAAAACCATCAATCTTGGGGAAACCAGTTATTAGACAACAGAATGCGTTTAGATCTGAACGACCAAAATTTTCAAAAACGCGGTTTGCCTCCCAAGTTGATGCGAAACAAGTTTTGACAAAACCAGTCACTTCACCTTAGTTTCCTAGGAAAAATGCTATGAATGACTTGTATAAGAACTCTTATCTAGAAATGGCTAGAAAGAAGGCACAGATTTGAAAAGACGTAATTTTAGGTGCAAGACCTAGAGTGATGAATTCTTCGAGATTTCAAGGCACTGCTAGTAGTTCTAAACCATTACCTAGGAACACTAAACTAAAGACTAGGGATTGGCTTAGATCTAAGAGTAGTTGCGCTTCGATTAAAGCTATTTCCATAGTAGATCAGTCTAAGAAATCTAGATCTATTTCTGAATCCAAACAAGCTGTTTGCTCGAAGTGTCTGAAATGTATCTTTAATACAAATCATGATAATTGTTTCACAAAATCCCTGAATAATGTAAATGCTCATGCAAAGGTTCAACCTGTTAAGTCTAGGCTTTTCTCTAAGTTATCTACTGTGCATACGAAGCAAAACAAACCAAAATCTTCGCCTAGATGGATACCAACTGCTAAATCTGTGCAAAATAGGAATAAGGATAAGTCTTTCACTATGCATAATAAGCCTAACAATCCTAGACCTTGCCATAAGTGGATACCGTCTGGTAGAATGTTTAAGGATGCTGGACTTAGGTGGATACCTACCGGAAAGCTGTTTACCGATGACAGAATCAAGGTTGACTGTGAAACCCTAAAGGGTTTGGATACTAATGTTACTAACCAAAATATATGCAATCAAGTTTGTAATATTAGTGCAGGTAGTCCTTACTCAGTTGCAGATACTTCGATCCTTCACTACATGGACTGGCTTAAAGTATGGATTACAAATGGATTGATATCTCATAACTCACGGGTTCAAGTAACTCAATCTTGATATTCATTCGGCTATGACGTCTGTTCACATCAATTCAGGCCTCGTACTTCATCATTATGGCGTCTGCAGATAACACTTCAGGCCCCGTTCCTCAAAGAAAATAAAGGTGTACGCTTCAGTGCGCTTTATCTTCAAAAGAAGAGAAATCTTCATGTGTATGACCATTCTCATCGACATTCTTTATCAACAAGCTTCATGTTTTTCCATGCTCTTTCAACCCTCAAGTGGATCTACGTTCATTGGTGTATATTCTTATTCACTTGTTCAAATCAAAAATGGCAACTTCGGATGCAATTCTTGAGGGGGAGAAGAGTGCATATACTACATGTTGATGGATGCTTAAATTATGGTCATATGACTCTCCTTCAACGCCTAATGCTTCACTTTCTAAGAATAATTGGGATTCATTGGTTGGGATTCATTGTTTCAAGATATGTTTGATGAGTACTTCCAACCTCCAACGAATGTTGATCATCTAGATTCTGAAGCTCATGCTCCGGTTCCTACTGACTCAATTGGTTCACCATCTAAGAAGTACTTCTCGGAATTCTCAAGAAACCTTATCTCCAGTTACTTCACAAGGTGTTGATAATGTCTATCATGATATTGTAGTTGCACTATTGAATAATGATCCACTCTTTGGTATTTCTTTGCCAAATCTTCACGGATTATTGTTCTTCTCATTGTGCACACTATAAATCAACCACATGAACATTAAGGAAAATGACTACCTCATCCGCTCGAAGACATTATCGGTGAATCTTTCAAATCAGTCTCTACATGTATACCTTTAGGAAGAATGCATTGATGTTGAGGAATCATTTGTTCCGGTTCATTCAATGGGTCAATGTACATCCGGTTGTATGTTTATTCACGTAGTGGGCATTTGACACAAGTTGATTACTTCAGAGTTAATCATTTATCACTTATTTGAGATTGAAGTTGACTTTCAAAAAGGCGTGTTCTTATTAGATAACTTGCTCGAGCTTAATAATTTGAGTTGAAGACTTGGCTTATCTAGTTACCAGTAGTAGGTTTGGATGGTTGAAGACCTGGTTAACTATCACTTTAAGGAGTTACGTTGTTTTACTCAGTGACACATGATAATGTCGTTGTGGATAATCGCAAGAGGTGTTAATGTCTCATACTTTGGTTGAGTATTGAGTACTTAGAGATTTGCTTGGTGCATAAATTCTCAACACCGTTCTTCCATCACTAAGTGCAAGCTTAAGATACAAATGTGGAGAATTCGACTTCAGTTTCAAGTTTGGTATATCGGTTTTTCTTCTTCAGTAGTCACTTCAAGTTGTCTACGTATGGGTTGATAAAGATAGTCAAGGAGAGTTTCTGTAACAGTTGATTCTCACAGGATTCATTTGAGCTAATTCTTGTTCTTCTCTATTTCAAGAATATTCGGTATGTATAATGTTTTGCTGATTCTGAGGTATCAAAACCAGCAAGGGGGAAGGAGACATACATCTATATACACAACGAGTACACATAATGAACCTAATACTTCTTCTCTGTTGAAGTAATCCCGGGAAAGACAAATGTCATAACCGTAGAGGGATACTCAGTGTTTACTCATAGCTTCTGGTGTATTATTCCAACTATTTGGGGGAAGGACATATTATTCCAACCATTTGGGGGAAGTGGTCTCTGGATACTTTTGGTATGTGTTATCTCAACTTTCAGTAGGAAGAAATATGAGAAGAATATGTGGAGTGTGAGATGATATTGCTTATCGACATCTTGTATATGATTTATGATAAAGTGCTTCCGGTTAGTACTTCATGTACACAATGTAATGATGATTCCGATGAGATCGCAACCATCAAGGGAGAGATATGTGTACATCTGGGTCGCACAACATATTCACATAATCGAGCTTAATCAATTATTCTGGAGTTGACATCTGTAGAGAAGATCAGTGATTCAACCAGTTATTGTGATGTCGTTGTATCTTCTCTTGTTGGGTACATGTGTACGTTATGGGCTGATTGGTTATATGTTAGATAACTGGAATGCATTTGGTGAAATGAAGGTATTGATATACTGTTCTTCTGAATTGACAACTGCTCAAACTCGAAGAGTTATGTGTACATCGGGGACGCACAACAAGTTCATGTGATCGGGCTTAATCATTTTTTTTGGGTTTAATAACCACAGAAATGATCCATGTTAACTTGTTACTTCGGTGTTATCGTCTTCTTCGAGCTTCATACAATTAGACTGTCTGCTTCACTTCCTCTTCTTGGAGGAAATGGTCTTTTTACGTGGTTTGTCGGTTTGGAGGGAAGCTACCAAAGATTCACTTTTTGAAGGCTCAAGTTCTTGCGATGATTCAAGAGCCTCGAATGCTTTGGTGGTGAAAGTTTAAGAGATGATGACTTCTATCTTCTACAAAGTACTGAACGATTTCCTTATCTCGGTACTCGTATCATCATCTTCTTAAACTATTTCTCTATCTTTGTAAATAATTTTCAAAAGGCAAAATACAAAAATATAAAACCAACAAAAACAAAATAGAAAAATATAAAATCAACAAAAGCCCATAAAAATCAAAAAATTGAAAAATACCAAAAATATGTTTTCTCAAGACATGTCTTTTGGTTTCGATAACATCTACGGTCTTAGAAATGTCATTCAATAATGGCACAGGACTTTAGATGAAGTTCGAGCAGGAGGTGTAAATATTTATTTCTAAACATGTCTCTAAATATGGCTTGCAGTTATTTTAGACTGTAACCCGTGCTTAACTATGGCTTGCTATTATTTCAGATAGCAACCCGCTCTTTTAAAGAAAGGAAAGTGCTGCGCTAAACTAATTTTCAAAAATTTCGTGCACTTATCCTAAAACATTGAGGAAAGTATGTCGAAGGACTGTTGTTCCTACTCAAATATGTTTCCTTTTAAAATTCTTCAGAAAAATATTTGTTTTAACAAATTGGTGGAAAATGAGTTGCTTGAAAAACAATGAGTATCAGAATGTTCATAAAATTGAAAACTCAATCAATGACTTCAGCGCTTTTAAACTTTTCAGAAAATAAGTCATTGATTGAGGGGGAGAATGTTTTCAATTCTATATCATCTAACGAGCTTATCTAATTATCCTATATATTTAAATGTAAAACATGTTAACCTACGTTGAAGGACTAGGTGCCTAGGATATTATTGTTAGAATTAGATGATTATAGTTTGATGAACACATAAATCCCATGCTTATGTGAACTGATTGATATGTTGGATTGATTTTTATTAGTCGATTGCTGTTTGGGTGATGTCGACCACAATATATCTGTTTGTGTCCACTAACATATGCAGATATCATGGTATAAAAGAATGTTCCCGATCCGGATCCCACAAATGAAGATGATTGGATGCCGAAAGGAAAGGGTAATTATATCTTGGGTCAACAAAAGAAGAAACAGAGCTTAATCAGATCTCTCCATGGATAGTTGGCACGATAGATGCAACTTCAAAGGTCTCACTGCTTCTGCAGACGGTTTTATTCGAGCCTTCAGCAACAACAACAAAAGCAGCTTAACCACCTAATGTATCTTTGTGCAGGACAAGTAGTGAATTACTCCATTTTTAAACAATTTTGAAAAATATTGTTTTGAAAATGAAAAATATTGTTTTGAAAATAAATCGGATTCAAAGTTTTGAAATCAATCGGACTTTATTTTGTCAAATCTTTAGTGATTTCAAGTTAAATATTTTCAAACGATATTTCATCAAAAAGTCCGTTTGTACGTTTAAATGTGGTGATCTAAAGATTTAATATTATGTCATAGTATGATTTTCTTTAAAAATCAAGATCTGTCAAAATGAAATCTTTTCTGTTCTTGTTTGATTGTGAAATTGTTTTATTTTACTTAAAGATCTCTTAAAACAATCATACCTGACACTAATAATCTTTAATGTCTTAAAATGGTCCTTATCTGTCATTTTTCAAAATCAAATCTTGCCACGTCTTTCCCCAAAATTTTCTAAATGATTTAAATCTTTTGGGATCACAAATCTCAAATGGTTTGAAATTTTTGATCAGGGGAGAGATCGTGATTTAAATTTCAAATCTGTTTTAAATGGAATTGGTTTTAGTCCTTCAAAGGCACTCCTGCCTCCATGTGCCAAACGATTTCAGTATACATAATGCACATGTTGAGGGGGAGCATTTATCCAAAAACAAGATGAGTTTTTAAATCAGGCACATTTTCTCCCATGTTTTCTAAACCGTATTAAATCATTTGGGATCCAAAATCTCAAAGGGTTTGATATTTTTGATCGGGGGAGAATTTGTGATTTAATAATGAAATTTGATAAAAGGTGATCGTTTTGATTCAATTGTGCAGGCTGCTCTCCCATATGTGCTAAATGCTTTCGAATCTCGAAGCATATATTGAGGGGGAGCATTTCAAAAAGAAAATAAACTTTCAAGGTACAAAGATTTCTATGTTTCAACATAAAGTACCTTGATTGATTTTCTAAATTGTTTCTTAATGGTCTTTGTGATCGTGGATGTACTTCAAATGAACTCTTTCCTCCATGTGATAAAATGATTTCAAATATCCTATGCACATAGTGAGGGGGATAATTTTACCAAGAAAATCAAATGGCTTTTTCTATAAAAATTGTGATCAAAGAAAATATTTCAAAAAACTCTTACTTCCATGTGCTAAACAATTTCAAAATCATATGCACATGTTGAGGGGGAGCTTTTCTAAATGATCAAAACAATTAAGGTACAAAATGCTTTGATTTTATATCACTAGTACCTTGATTGATTTTCCAAATGATTTTTCAATTGGTTTCGTGAAGGAATGAACTGTACCAAAAGACCGACCATTTTACTTTATGCATGGAGTTATAAGGACGGTGAGGTTAGGTATTAGTTCCCACGATCCGCCAGAACCGGAGGGATCTACCCAGGGACAATCCACTAGCTAGTGTAGAGTCCTTAGGTATATTGAAAAAAGGAGAAAGTGAGAATTGGGAAGAGTACGAACTGAGATAGATCTAGAACTGGAATAGACCCAACAAGGTTCTAATTATAAAGTCTCAGTAAGCACTGAAGGGGTTGAAGAATGAAAAAGAAATGAAATGAGAAAAGGGTGAAAAGAAATAGCCCTCCATTAATTCAACCTTAGGGCAGAAACCGGGTTCAATACATATGCTACTGGTGGTTACTAAGGTAACACCGGTATTGAAGACAAGACGTCATGGACCCAGTGACGCACTGCACTAACATCCCAAGCTACTCAAGTTCCTCTTAAAAGGACTTGTTTCATTCTCACGGGGAACCTACATAATCTATCGACTTTCTCTTAGAGATGGTTGATATTGAAGAAGGAGACCCTCTCCCTAGTCTCCGGCATAGGAACCAAAATGCACAATTGAGTCTAGAGCCAAGAGATCATCTACAATATCTCATTAAGACACAAAATTAATGAAGACTTGTTGTTTCACACAATGTGGAAAGTAAGTACATATTAAGAGTCCTACGCATTACCCTTGTGGTATTGTCAGAACATCCGAGTGATATGTAAAATATTCACGATGAAGATAGAAATCCTTCTAGAGCCAACATCAAACAAGCTCTTGGTGGGTGACATGTGAGATCTTTCTAAAGATCAAGCTTGTGACAACTGGATAGAAATGATGGGGCGATTCATTCTTGAATCAAACTTGGTCCAGGAATGGAATTGACGAATACTTTTGGAAAAACTGTTCGATGTGCAAATCTTTTCTTTTCTCTAGCACATCGAATGTGTATTCATGTTTTCAAACACAAAAAGTATCTCTGATTGAAAAAAATACTTTTGGAAAAACCGTTCGATGTGCGAATCTCTTCTTTTATCTAGCACATCGAATGTGTACTCTTTTCAAATACAAAAAGTATTTATGATTGAAAATTGATCTTTCTCATAAAACCTTCGTCGTATTGCAAAACTCTTTCTTCTAAGTAATACGCGATTGTGTTTCAAATCAATTTTTCATCAATCAGTGAATCTCAATTCGCTGGTTCACTCACTCCGTGTTGTCTTTTTTGAGACGTTTCGGTTTGAGAACAGCTAGAACAGCTGCGAAACCATGTCAAGGAGATTCTTCAGAATTATACCTGATCACAGGCAGTACTTGTACTGATCAACGGGGAACCGTGGGCCGTGTACCTAAATTCAACGAAAGTGATCAAAGATACTTTCGTGTGTTTTATTGCTAATTGTTGTTTGTGCTTTACCAAAAGCACATGGGGTGACCTCCCTTAGGGGGAGATTGTTAGGAATTAGAAATTCCATAGTGAAGTATCGGTCACCCCAAATATTATCTAGCATAAGTTAGCTCGTAGACATATCGTTAGTTACGTTATTTGTTAGTTTATTAGTTAGTTATTAGCGTAGTTTAGTTTAGTGCAACACCGTGGAGGAAGGACGGGTCTTTACCCACTGTATGCCTGATCCACAGTCCGTTAGGAGGACGTATTGTATGTAACTATAAATACCCTCTACCTCCCAAGGTAGAGGGTTGGACCTTTCACTCAATCTAACCTTCTATGTTTTCTTTCACTTTCTCTCTCTAGAAAGGCTCTCATCCTATTTTCTCTCTCTAAACTCATCATAGTATTCGACCCATATATTGTTTGTTATGTGTTTATGAAATCCAATATGTTACAGACCAAGTTCATCACCGTAGGGAGCACTAGTGTTGTTTGTGAAGAAGAAGGATGGATCGTTTCGGATGTGTATTGATTATAGGGAATTGAATAAGTTGACGGTGAAGAATTGATATCCGTTACCTAGAATAGATGACCTATTTGATCAACTCCAAGGAGCTAGTGTCTTTTCCAAGATTGATTTACGATCTGGTTATCACCAGCTTAGAGTTCGAGAGGAGGATATTCCTAAGACGGCGTTTAGGACTCGTTATGGGCACTATAAATTCCACGTGATGTCGTTTGGTTTGACCAACGCGCCAGCGGTTTTCATGGATCTCATGAACCGAGTATGTAAGCCATATCTGGACAAGTTTGTGATAGTATTCATAGATGACATCTTGATATACTCCAGGAATAGAGAGGAGCACGAAGAGCATTTGAGGCTCATTTTAGAATTGTTGCGAGAAGAGAAGTTGTATGCCAAGTTCTCTACGTGTGAATTTTGGATTCCGTCCGTACAATTCTTAGGTCATGTGATAGATAGTCGAGGAGTTCATGTTGACCCAGATAAGATTGAGGCCATTAAGGAATGGGCAGCCCCTAAGAACCCATCAGAAGTCCGCCAGTTTCTAGGTTTAGCAGGCTATTACCGGAGGTTCATTGAGGGATTCTCTAAAATAGCTAAGTCGCTGACCAAACTGACATAGAAGGATGTTAAGTATGAATGGGGAGAAAAGGAAGAAGAAGCATTCCAACTTTTGAGGGAGAAGTTGTGTAGTGCGCCCATCCTAGCTTTGCCTGAAGGAAGCAAAGACTTTGTCGTGTACTGCGACACTTCGCATAAAGGTTTAGGTGATGTTTTGATGCAACGGGAGAAGGTGATTGCTTATGCATCCCGACAACTTAAGAAGCATGAGAAAAACTACACCACCCATGATCTTGAGTTAGGTGCTGTAGTGTTTGCTCTTAGAATATGGAGACATTATCTGTATGGAACCAAGTGTGTAGTGTTTACCGACCATAAGAGCTTGAAGCATATCTTAGATCAGAAGGAACTGAATATGAGACAGCGTCGTTGGTTAGAGTTGCTCAGTGATTATGACTGTGAGATTCGTTATCATCCTGGTAAGGCTAATGTTGTGGCTGATGCACTTAGTCATAAGGAGAACATTCCACCATTACTCGTTCGATCCCTAGGAATGACCATTAGTTCGCCTCTACCATCTCAAATCTTAGCCGCCAAGCTGCGGCATTGACGGAAGAGAACCGTCCTTATGAGAATCTGCATGGAATGGTAGAAAGTGAAAACGGCTTCTTGAAGCGTTCTAACGGAACTTTATGCTTCAAAGACAGAAGCTGGATACCATTTCATGATGGAACCCGTGAGTTGATTATGCACGAGTCGCATAAATCAAAAATACTTTATTCATCCCGGAGCCGATAAGATGTATCAAGACTTGAAGAAACTCTATTGGTGGCCTAACATGAAAGCCGACATAGCTCAGTATGTCAGTTGATGCTTGACTTGTTCTAAGGTAAAGACCGAACACCAGAAACCCTCAGGACTCTTAGTTCAACCCGAAATCCCAGAATGGAAATGGGAGCGAATCACCATGGACTTTATCACCAAATTACCGAGAACAGCTAGCGGCAATGACGCTATCTGGGTAATCGTTGATCGTATGACTAAGTGTGCTCACTTCTTAGCCATTAGCGAGGTCGATAGTCTCGACAAGCTCGCTCGGCTGTACATTAAGGAGATAGTATCGCGTCATGGAGTACCGGTATCTATCATTTCTGATCGAGATAGCCATTTTACATCCCACTTTTGGAGATCCTTACAGTTAGCGTTAGGAACAAACCTGGATATGAGCACTGCATATCATCCTCAAACCGATGGTCAGAGCGAGAGAACCATTTAGACCTTAGAGGATATGCTTAGAGCATGTGTCATTGATTTCGGCAAAGGCTGGGAGAGACATCTCCCTTTGGCCGAATTCTCCTACAATAATAGTTATCATTCTAGCATTAAGGCCGCTCCATTTGAAGCACTGTATGGCCGAAAATGTCGTTCTCCTGTTTGTTGGGCTGAAGTTGGCGAGAGTCAACTTACCGGTCCCGAACTTGTCCTAGAGACCACTGAGAAGATAGTTCATATTCGTAACCGATTGTAAACCGCTCGAGATAGACAAAATAGTTATGCCGATAGGAGACGTAAACCTTTAGAATTTCAGGTTGGAGATCGTGTTATGTTAAAGGTTTCTCCTTGGAAAGGAGTGATTCATTTTGGAAAGCGTGGAAAACTCAATCCCTGATATATTGGTCCCTTTCCAATCCTGGAAAGAATCGGACCAGTAGCTTACCGCCTTGAGCTACCATCGGAATTGAGCAGTGTACACAATGTCTTTCATGTTAGTAATCTTAAGAAATGTCTTTCGGAAGAAAACATAGTTGTGCCTTTTAAGAGATACTCGCATATATGAGAAATTGAATTTCGTTGAGGAACCGATTGAAATCATGGATCGTGAGATTAAACGGCTGAAGCATCGCCGCATTCCAATTATCAAAGTTCGTTGGAACTCCCGACATGGACCGGAGTTCACTTGGGAACGTGAGGACGTATTCCGTAGGAAGTATCCTAAACTCTTCATGACATCAAGCAACTCGGAGTGAAACCCGGGACGGGTTTCTTCTGAGGCTGGGAGGCTGTGACAACTGACAATTTAGGGAGTCTATTTTAGGTAACCGCATTACGTTAAACTAAATCGAGCTTTTGCCTTTACCACTATTTTTATCGACCATGACTTGATTTGATATCGTTTATTGGTTTTTATGATTTATTTTATTATTGGATGAGTTGTCGTGTGAGTTTTAACTCTTTTTGTTAGGCACTATTCGATTCGGCACTATAAAAGCATAAAACGAGAAATAACGTAACTTTTAAACCGTAACTTGAAACTTGACAAATAAATAGTCAAAACTCGTGGAAAAACATAAATAACGATAATAGAAAGTCGAATGAATGTCGTGGGACAATATATGAGCTCGAGAATGGGTAAACGGGATAGTTTACGAAAAATGACGGCCCCGGCCCCTCCTTTTTCCCTCTAACCGGCTCCCCTCCCTTCCCCCTCCTTTTTTATTTAGTCCCTCCCTCAAAAAATATAAACCCCCGCTCACCCTCATTTTTACTTTCACTTTCTCTCTCTAAAATACACACACTAATACATTTTCTCTCTCTACTCTCTCTCTCTTCCACCAACAAAAACCCTAACCCTAAACCATCACCATTGCCGCCCACTTTCGACCAAATTCTAGCAAGTGGTATCTCACCTCCACCACCATCTTGTAGATCTCTCTTTCCTCTTTCCATCCATATATAAAACTCTCACAAAAGCCTTTATTAACACCTTCAAATCTTGAAATTAAGATTCATGATTTTAGGGTTTTCATTAAATCTTGTAGATCGGGCTTGGAAAAGGTAAATGGAACATGGGTCAAGCTTGTTTTGGCCACATAAAGCCACGTATGGCATTATTATGGCTCGACCATAATTAAAAATTTAGGGGTTTTGGTTCAAACATGGGATTAAAACTAATTAACACTTAAATAAACATGTAGCTAGTAATTTGGTATCATGTGGTGTATCATATTGTTGGGTTTTTGTATTTTAGGTCAAGTTTTATGTTTTTGATTAGGAATAGTTGATGGGTTTGATGTTTGGTTAATGATTGGAGGTTGATTGATTGTGTTTGGTTGTAGTGGTAGTGATTTGGGAGTGTTTGGATGTGTGATTTGGGGCGTACAAGCCACCAAACCCACGATGGGTTGTGGTTGGGTGGCCTACGTGACCCACTTGGACCACGGGTCCGGGTCGGGTCGTTGTGGTAGCTTGTTGGTTGATGTTGTTGGCGTTTGGATGAGACGCGTGGAGCCGAAAAGCTTCTAGAGCTTGTTTGGTTCACGTGGTCTTAACCGTGACCGTGTCATGACCATTAGGGTCATAACATTGGTTTCGGGTATATCTGGTTGGTTGATTGGTTGGCAAGATTGATTTGGGCTGATTTGAGATTGAATTGCGTTATTATGACTTTTATTTGGACTTAATATATAAATTGTCAACTTTGAGCAACGTCGGTGTTACTTTGACTTTTTAGTCAATAGTTGACCCCGACAATGCCGTAACATGGACTTTAGTATAGTTTGGACTATTGATTGATTAAAAGCCGAGAAGTCATGACTCGTGCTCGTGGACTCGAAGCGAATAACGATATGAAACTAATATTGAAATTTGACGAAATGTATATATGAAAATGCTAATAAACTATGAAACATTAATAATAAAAAGGCTTTTATACCAAAAATATTGATAACAAGACTTGCCTTGTTATTTATTGTTTTAAAATGGAAACTAACGACTAAAATGGAAAGGTTTTCTAATAAGTAAGTAATTAATGTTTTGAGTGCACGTTTATCGAAATATGTCAATTATGGGCATTTAATACTAGTTTTAAGTATTTATTTACTTACGTTGTGTGCATGGGTTACGGATGACCTAACATTAATAGCGTCGATCCATGTGGGTAGCGGACTTATTAGGTTGACGAATCTAATAAGCGACCGCTAGATAAGTAGGATAACGTTATTAATGGGTGAATTATCCTTATAACTCGTTAGGATACGACCGGTTTATGGGATAATAAGCGACACGAATAAATAATTGAGTTTATCGAGTTGACGAATTCGATAAGGTTTACTATTTATTCCGAAACTTATTGGACTATGGAGCTTATTGCTTAGATGTCTCATTGTGTTGCATTGAGTCGCATATTGGTTGTTTGAATGCATTCATGGCATCATATTGAGTCGATACACCCACATGAGGATACCACTTTTTCTCGTTTTCTGTGCTACTTATAAATTTTTGGAATTTTCCAGGTCTTAATTTTCTTGAAAATCTGCAAACATCCATTCCACAAGCATTATATCTTATTTAAGTCTGGAATTACATCTTGCTGTGATTTTTCTTTGTTCGGTTTGATGCGTTGGTTTCGTTTGTTTTCTTCAAATGTGCAGGTTTTATTTATCAAGAAGAAGAAACAAAAGATTGGAAGGAGCTTTTCACACACACATTCTTCTTGGAAAGGATTTAACCACTACTTCACACGCGGATCCTACCGAGCTAATCAGGGGAGTATTAGTTTCTTTCGTTTTTCATTACCTTCTATTATCATAACTTTGATACTTCCGGGGAACATTGGGGACAATGTTCAGTTTAAGTGTAGGGAGGGAAAATAAAATGGGAACTTTGAAACTATGCTTATCCTTGATTATTTGCTTTGTCCAATTGTATTTGTGTAATAAACCATGAGAAAATGTCGGTTAGGGTAATTTTGGCACCAAATTAAAAATTTTTCATGACATATAGGAGTGGGCCATTAGTCTTAACAAAAGCGTCTCACGGATAGGAAGTTGCATGACTAGCACACAAACCCTTTACCACTTAAATTCCACCCAAAATGTGAGGATCACCCTTAGATTAGTAGGAATTAAAGCATTCATCTTTAATGCTTAGAGTGTGAACCGGTAGTATATTAGATTCTAGAACTTGTTTTGTGATGCATTCCGAGATCGCTAGTGAGACTACACTTGTGTAGTTAGGATTAACTAAATGATAAGAGGCATTAGGATAACCCTTGTTTGATACCCGTAATATAATTACTTCTTCCACATCGGTTGAGTAATTCCCCCACACCCTTTGCGTTGTACTCATCTTTATTACACGATACCCCTTGTTAACCCCTCAGAGCCTATCCTTTTCGCGGTTCTCGTGATGTTTCGGTTTTTCCTGAATATCAATGAAGAGCATTGTTTATACCCCACCCCCAAATATACACCCAAATCGCCTTAGCCTACCCTTTATGCACTCACTTTTAGTGCAAATTTTTGTTATCACCTTAAACCCTTAGTTCAATTATCTGGTTGCTTGCATAAGTTGCTAAGTCGAGTCATATCCTTTGTATACAGTTTTGGGACGATTGGGATTCATGGGAAAAATTAAAGTTTATGAAATGACGGGAACGGAATGTTATTCAAATTCCCTTTGTTTGCGTAATAATGTACCCCAAGTGTTTTGATCTTTTCAATTCGGGTCAAATTAGTGTTAGAGTAATAAAAACTCAAGTGTAGGGATGTGCCTATAAATCCCTATCATTTTGATGTTACCGTAGAGGATGGTAGAGTAAAAGTGTATGTGGAAAAAAAAATCGAAAAAAAAAATGAGAAAAAGAGAAAAGAAAATAAATAGAGTGAAAAAAAAAAACAAAAAAAACAAAAACAAAAAAAAAACATGCGGGCTACCATCCTACATCTATCCTTTAAATTTATGTTTGTTTATTTCCGTTACCTAGAGTTTTAGAGTGTCGAGTCTTGGCTTAGCAACGCCATTCTTCGTATGCATTTAACATAGAGATTTTTGACTTTCCACCACTACATAGCCTATCCCACCAAACCCCTTATTTCCCTACCGTAAGCCTAACGTTACAACCCTTTAAAAGACCTCTTTGATAGTCTTTCCTAGGTGCTTACGCCAAAGCGACGGAGGTTTGATCTATTCTCAAGCCTATGGTAATCTATGTACTAGGACCGGTTAATGAGTGTTTATCTTACATTTCCTATTTGTTATATTCCATATATACACCCGAGAGAGATGTGAGTATCCAAACACCCCATGTGAGGTGCTAGTATGTAATTTCCGTGCTTGTTATGACTTTTGCGGGGCTTATATGTGTTGTGGACCGTTTTGAATCAATGCTTCATGACCCCTAACTTATAAATTAATTGGCTAAAAGCATATTTGCTTGAGGACAAGCAAATAACAAGTGTAGGGATATTTGATAAGGTTTTAAAAGGTACCATTTTGAGGGGTCGTTTTAGCCCTTATTTGATCACTTTTGTATCCGTTATTGCTTAATATCGTTCCTTTTCACTTTTTAGGTCTCTTGAAGGAAAAATGTTGGAATGGCACTTATTTGGACGAAAATGCGCGAATATACGAAGAAAATGGCCAAAGTCAGAATCGAGACACTCAAAGCTGCTGAAAACAGAAGGCGACGGCGTCACTGCTTAACTGCGACGCCGTCGGGGAATTTTGCGACGGCTCAGAAGTGAAATTGCATGTTTTCGAGGGACGGCGTCAGGTTATGGAAGAGTAGGCCGTCGCAACTCAGACGGCCTAGATGCAACCCAGACGGCGTCAGAAGCTGAAGAGGACGACGTCACAGGCATAAGGTGACGCCGTCGCAAGGTTAACGTGGCCAAGACGAAACCCTAATGACGGCGACACGACGACGTCACAAAACATAATGTGACGCCGTCGCATATGTAATATTATATATATAATCCGAATTTTTCAGTATTAGTGTGTAGTCTTTTGGAGTAAAACCTAAAACCGAACCAAGGCTGTCTTGTACAGTATTTTAGGGTTCCAAACCCTATTTTACATCAAGATAAGTGTTTACTTCATCAATTCAATTATGTCTTTGATTATTTGTGTGTATGCTTGCATGTTCTCCATGTCCGGCTAATTTACTTGTGTGTTTGCTTAGGGAATATGAAACTTAGTTGTTAATTATTGTTAGGTTGTCTCTTATCTTAATTGTAATTGGCTTAGGAGTGCGACTAGGCTATCGTTGTGTTTAATACTTGATAAATCTTTGATATTTTATGAATGACTTAATGGATTTCGTTTACTAAACCCAAAGATAACCTCAAAGTTAGTTTATGAATGACCTAGTGGATTTTGTTTACTACACTTAAAGGTGACTTCAAAGAGTTAGGGAATGCACACCTTATGACCTTAGAAAACACAACGCGTTAAGAATAAGGACGTGACAATTCAACCATCAATAGGAGATAATTAAGGAGTAGTAAAACCTAAGTAAACACATCTTTAAACTATCATACGAGCACACAATAATTAGACATAGACTACATACACCTTAGATTAGATAATTAGATAAGTAGAGTAATCGGTAGCAATACCAACCCCCTAAATCCAATACCCGAGATTCGTACCTTTCAATTTCCTAAAAACATAAAAAAGATAAAAAAATAATCTTCCTCAACACCAACCTTAGCGTAGTAACTTCTCACTAGCATTCCTATTCCCCTAGAGAACGATATCAATACCCGTGGCTTACCCTAATACTACACTACAACGATTAGGTTCACTGCCTAGGGTGTTGAAAAACTTGCTCGATGAAAAGGAAGTTCCTTTGACCCCAAACGACGCGTGTAGCGTTATCAGATATACAACAAAGTGTGTATAAGATGCATTCAGTAAATTCTTGACGGAAGCTCCCCTTGCTCTTGGGCGTCAAGATGAACCTTCAAAATAAATATTAGTGTAATAGAAGCTTTGTCTTTAGATAAAAATGTCATATACAACCAAGTGTATAGACGATGCAATATGAGTGCTTAAAGGATGTTCCTCCTTGTTCGAGGGTGTCAAGAAGCACCTAAAATAAGAAAAATAATTGATGCAAACTTCATCCTTAGATGAGTAAGTTATATACAATCGAGTGTATATGATGATGAACCTACAATGAAAAACATTAGTGCAATATCTTTCATATTTTTGACAAAGAAAAATAAGATGTATATATGTGATATATAAATGATATAATCAAAGATCTCATGAAGTGTAGTCTCCTAATTACAATCATAAGAAAAGTGAGAATATAATATGATAAAAGCCTACAAAATAGTTCCTAGAAAGAAGATATGAAGTGAATATGGAATATAAAGAGTTAAAGCTAGTGGTGATGGTAGATGACTCAAGATTTACAAAAGTAAGTTTTCGCTAATCCATGGTGGTGATGATTAGTGAAACTGGTGATGGAAGGTGGTGGTAATAACGTAGAAAACTATTAAGGAGTTAGAAACTCGTATGTATAGCAAATAATATAAAAATATAGACTCATGCAGTCCTTTCGTAAAGTCAAGTGACCAAGACAAAGAAAAAAATATGAATAGACATGAAGATAACTTCGTTCATTGATTGATACGAAAAAATGATCTATTCTAGGTGACAATGGGAGAGATAGTATTAACATGGTATTGACCGACATGGAAAATTATGATCATTGAAAAGAAGTGAAGACAATATGTACCAAAAAAATACCTATATAAGGATGAGAATGACATCATATGACAGAGAGTTGGATAGACCAACGTGTTGAAAGAGTGTTAGGAATGGCGGTTTTGATTAATATATCGTTTGCACTGACAATGACATGCATGATATTTGTCAAGCGAGAGAAGAATAAGATCCTATGATGGTGTTCTAGATAGTGAAGTTGTAAGGTGCTAGTTTAAGGAAAATCCTAGATTTGTTGATTGTGGAGATGAAGAAGTTTGTAAAACACATGATGCGTTTTTCACTTGATGAGGTATTGGTGCAAACTTGTGATATAAGGTTAAAAAGGTTGAACTAGTTGTGGTTTCGTGAACCGGTTTTAGCTAAGTGGTGTTTACCTATGTGTTGGTATTTTAGAGTCTAAGAGACATAAAATTTGACAAAAGACAATTATGTGAATGGATTTCTCTCCCCCTTAATTGGTGGACATCCAACATAATGTGTAATGTATCAAATAAGGAATGACAACAAAGTGTTTAGGAGGTTATTCGGGTTAACGAAAGAGATGAGCTTAGTGATGTTTTTTTGGATGATGGTTAGCATACACTGAACTTTATCCTTAAAGTCACGTACCTCTTCTCGATTAATACGAGATGATCGTATGACGAGGCATGTAGTTTCCTCATAGGAGGTGGAGAGGATGATATAATGGAGGTTGGTTGAATGATATGAAGATGTAATCCCAAATCACTAAATTTTATATGTTCTAAAACTATATGCAAGTTTAAAGGGTCTCATAAAACATATTACTAATCTACGTAGCAATAAAGGGATTATGATCATATAAAAGTTAGAACGAAGTGAGATAACAAATAATTTGTTATCAACCTACAAAACAAATTTGTTAGTGACAAAGGATATTAACATGATAGAAATCAAATGATAACATCTTATATAATTAAAGACAACACATTGTGTAGAAAACTAGAAGGGGGTTGAATAGTTTACCAATTAAAAACTTTGTTTTGAATCTTATTGAAAGATCAATTGATATTTATCTTTGATATGTTAATGAAATATATAAGCATTATGTAAAGAGTAAATAAGGAAAGAAATGATCAAACCACAACAAGTTGTTTATAGTGGTTTGGTCTACAAGGAATCTTTCTCCTTGCCCTACTCCACTCCTCGAGTCTCACACTCGAGAGTTTAACTTCACTAGTCAACAAGCTCCTTTCACCGGTGGAGAAACCTTTACACTTCGCTTACACTATTTCCGACACTAAGCTAAATGTCGAGTTCTTTCCAAGGGTACAACCACTCCCATACACAATGTATTTTGAGGACTAAAATACTAACCACTCACACTCACAAGATTATGATGGTTTAGTACAACAATGAAGTATGAATCAACAAAAGATCATACAACACTAAACAAACAAGATTTCCAACTTCTCGTTGAAGCTTGAATGTAACTTGATCTTCTTTGCTATAAAAGAGATCACTAATATGATATGAAACTGAGTTAGAAAGGTTAGAGAGAAGATATGTATGAGAGTATGATAGAAAGGGGTGAAAAACTACTTGGTTTGGCTTTGCTATTTATAGCCAAAACCATCAGCAGACACTACGGACCGCGGACCCCTTGAAAGGGTTCCGCCCGTTATAACTTTTGGTGCCGCTGAAGTCTGACAACAAGATATCAAGATCTTGCCAAAGTCAACCATATCTATGCAAGATTGTGTAAGATATGAAGAGTCCAAATCTACACAAAATATCTAATGAAATCTTCTAATGATTTTCATGATGCATTACATGATGTCATGTGTTGTTTTTCTATTTTTAGAAATATGCAAATACATAAGTAATGTTTAGTTTTTAAGAAACTAAGACATTCTAAAAACTACTGTCATACATTATGGTTAGAGTCATATTAAGATATGATTAATCACAATGTAAATGCATGAGTGATGAAGATATTGTTTAAAAAAGATTGTTTTAATATCTATTAAACTTGACAAGCTTTAAGCTTTATAAAAATTAAATTTAGTTTTGTCGTTAACAAAACTTAGGTAAAGATCAAAAATATAAATAACAATTAATGACGATATTTGTATTAACAATCTCCCTTTTTTGTTGAGGACAAAATATAAATTTTATTTTTATAAAAGATACAAAGATTGTACAAGAGTTATAAAAATATTAGTTTTAGAACTTGGAAAAGAAATGATAATGCAAGTGTATGATGTTTGACTTTTTCAGAAAGTCAAAGTCTTCACTAGTTGAGGCATGATGTTGACTTTTTCAGAAAGTCAAAGTATGCAGTTGACTTTTTCAGAAAGTCAATGTATGCAGTTTGACTTTTTCAGAAAAGTCAAATATAACCAAGTTCTATATATTTCTCCCCCTTTTTGTCTCTACAAAAAGAAGATGCGATGCGGAATGGATAATGAGCCCGAGCCATTATCTCCCCCTTGATCAAAGCTCCCCCTAAATTGGGTGTCAATGGGAGGATACATGGATTGTGAAAAAGCTACAAAAAGATTTGTTAGTAATAATCATCATTTACAATCATTTCCAAACACTATTTAATAAGCACCAACAATATAGAAAACACCATTCATTAGTTAAAATTTTTTATGATTTAAAAACCATGAAAAGAGAACACAATGAAGTGTTTTAGTACAATAATTAAATAAAATAAAAAAAAATCCTAGAAAAATAAAAAATAAAATAAAATGCTTAGATAAGCTAATCTAGGACCATTCTAATGAGATGGTGGATGAGAAAGAGCGTTGAGTCGCTCAAGGATGTGATTGAGGATGAACCTCATTTCTTCTTGGAATTCATGGACCATTACCCGGGTCCGATCAATGGTTTGGGCGGTTTGCTCACAAGTTGAGCAACCATGCCTAGGGGGTAGTATGGTTGATGAGGTTGTGGTGGTGGAATGTTAGATGTGTTGATGTTGGTGGTGGTGTTTGGGTTGGTGATTATGGAGGCTAGCAAAGCATTTTGCATTTGCATAGTCTCACTTAGGTGAGAATCCACCATATTATTGAATTGGTGGAGATGTTGGAGTTCTGCTTGAATCTCCTCTCTTGTGGGATTATCATCCCACATGGACTCCTCAATGTCCTCTATGTGAGGGGACATTGATGTAGGGAGTAGTTGATCCCCATACAAAGGACCATGGATGTCTTTGTGAATGGGGTGGAAGAGAAGAGGTCTTGGCCCTAACGAGGTGTTTGGATCAAACGAGGGTCTAGGATACTCATGAGCGATTCGCTCAATGGTGCCAAATGATGGCAATGGTGGTGGATGATTGGGCCTAGGGGGAAAATCTTCCAAGTCCTCCAAGAAAGGATTTGGAGAAGTGGGAGGTGTGGAGAATAACTCCAAAGGAATGAGGGTTGGAGACTTTGGTAGTGATGGTGTTTTTGATGTTTGGAGAGGTGTCGGTGGTGGTGAGGTTGGTGTTTTTGTGGGTGGTGGAGTGGTGATGACAATGGGTGATTGAGTATGAGTAGCCAAGGTTAGGCTTGTGTCATCCCTTATGGGGGATGAGATTGTGAGTGGAGATGACTCGGATGAGGAACTCAAGTTGACGAAACAACAAGGCCTTACGCTAATCCTAGCGGTTTTCTTGCAAGGCTTGGTTGAAGGTGAAGATTTTTTCATTTTGACTTGTTTTTTCTAGTTGATGGTAAAAATGAAGAAGGTGTGAAGATGATCATGGTAAAACCTCTTAATTTATAGAAGTGAAAAATTATGGAGAAATGTGTTTGATTTAATGTTAAACCATAGAAAGAATGAGATTCCTAATGATTTGGAAGTGGGTTGAATGCTAGTCATATCACCCAAGTCAAGCCATACAAGAGGGATGGAGTGAAGATGCAAAGATTTGCAATAAATGTGTTCTAATGATTGTAAGATCCTAACAATCAGATTATGTAGGATATTAGTTTTCACTTACACATCAAACCAAAACACCAAGTTGGCGTATAAATGGAATTCTAGAGAGAGAAAGTTAGAGGTTTAGGGAACTTAGTGAGAGAAAGTGAAAGATATTATTATGAGCTCCAACTCTCTACCTTGGGAGGTAGAGAGTATTTATAGTCTTACATAAAACGCCACACAACGGGCTGTGGATCAGGCATACAGTGGGTAAAGACCCGTCCGTCCTCCACGGTGTTACTTAACTAACTACTACTTAGATTGAAATAACTACGACTACGAGCTTTCTAACGATTACATATACTTGAGGTGACCGACTCTTTAATACCTGGAATTTCTAATTCCTAACAATCTCCCCCTAAGTGAGGTCACCTCAATCATGTACTAAAATTACATTGAATACAAACAGATATTACATTAAAAATTGTTCTTGCACTCTTGATGTAGTACTTTGCTCCGAAGCTCATAGTCATTGATTCTTCTCATTGCATGTTTGGTTAATCCAAGTGGAGGTCTTTTACTGATCCACGTGATAATAATTTTGAGCCAGCTTTTGAGATCATCAGCTATCAAAAATCTCTGAGACATTCATTGTGGTGTTGGAATTTTGTGATGTTGTGACATTCGGACCGACATGCTCACATTCTGGCTCATGATATCTTCTCATCAGAGTAACGGAAGCTTTCGTTGATTCATGATATTGGCAGCAGCGTAGCAGAAGCATGGAGTGAAAATATCAGAGTCATTGATGCACTTATCATGATTTCTTGAGAGATGAATGTATTGTGTGAGCATGCGGCTATGGATTGACCGCTTCATTCTGATCAGCTGCAAACGTCGGATGTACCTGCATAAAACAGTTAGCAATAAAGCACACGAAAGTGTCTTTGATCACTTTCGTTAAATTGAGTTACACGGCCCACGGTTCCCCGTTGATCAGTACATGTACTGCCTGTGATCAGGTATAATTCCGAAGAATTTCCTTGACAAGATTTCGCAGCTGCTCTAGTTGTTCTCAAACCGGAACGTCTCAAAGAAGACAACACAGAGTGAGTGAACCAGCGAATTTAAGTCCACTGATTAATGAAAAGAGATTTGAAAAACAATCGTGTATTGCTCAATAGAAATTGTTTTTGCAATACAACGAAGGTTTTATTGAAAATCAATTATCAATCATAAAAACCTTTTGATTTGAAAAATTAGTACACGGTCGATGTGCTAAAGAAAAGAGTTATTAAGCACAAAGACCGGTTTTTCAAAGGTATCCGTCAATCCATAACCTGAACCAGGATTGATTCACGAGATTGAATCGCCCCATTGTTTCTGTTCAGTTGTCACATGGTTGATCTATATAATAGATCTCACATGCCACCTACCAGGAGCTTGTTTGATGTTGGCTCCAGAAGGTTTTCCATCTTCACTGTGAATATGTTCACATATCACTCGGATGTTCTGGCAAAACCACAAGGATAATGCGTAGGACTCAAGATATAATCTCTCTTTCCACATTGTGTGAAACAGAGAGTCTTCATTGAAAGTGTCCTAATGAGATTTATTGATGATCTCGTGGCTTTAGACTCAATATGTGCATATTTGGATCCTGTGCCGGAGACTAGGGAGAGGGTCTCCTTCTTCACTATCAACAATCTCTAAGAGAAAGTCGATAGATAATGTTGGTTCCCCGTGAGAATGAAACAAGTCCTTTTAAGAGGATCTTGAGTGGTTTGGAAAGTTGAAGCGCAGTGCGTCACTGGGTCCATGACGTCTTGTCTTCAATACCGATGTTACCATCAGTAGCATATGAATTGAACCCGGTTTCTGCCCTAAGGTTGAATAAATGGAGGGCTATTTGTTTTCACCCTTTTCTCATTCAATTCTTTTTAATTCTTCAACCCCTTCAGTGCTTACCGAGACTTCATTGCAAGAACCTTGTTGGGTTTGTTCCAGTACTTGCTCTGCCTCAATCCGCACTCTTCCCATATCTCACTTTTCTCCTTTTATCATCATACCTAAGGACTTCTACACTAACTAGTGGATTGTCCCTGGGTAGATCCCTCCGGTTCTGGCAGATCATGGGAACCAATACCTAACCTTATCATCCTTATATCACCGTACATAAAGTAAAGTTGGTCGGTCTATTTGGTATTGTTCATCTGCCATTGGAACCAATTGAAAACCATTTGAAAATCAATCCAGATACTTAAGATGTATTATCAAAGCATTTTGTACCTGAATTGTTTTTGATATTTTTAGAATGAGAACTCCCCCTCAACATGTGCATCAAATGTTTGAAATCGTTTTGCACACGGAGGCAAGAGGAAGAATTAACTTCTTTGATTACCATTTTCTAAAAGATATCAACATCTCATCCCTGATCAAATCAAGTAGATAACGTATTTTTGGGGAAGGATGAGGTTTTCATACTTTTGCTCCCCCTCAATATGTGCCTCAAGGTTTGAAAGGAGTTTTGCACATACTAGAGGGAACTTGCACATTGAGATAAATGATCATGTTTCAAATCATAGGTGTAAGATAGATGCTCCCCCTCAACATGTGAATGGAAAATTTGAAATCGTTTGTCACATGCGGGGAGGATAACATGTACATCCTTGTAAAACCATTTACCGAATCCTCAGTTTAAGTCCAATTTAAATCACAAGTTCTCCCCCGATCACAATTATCAAATCATTTGAGATTTGTGATCTCTTATAGATTTAAATTGATTTTTAAAGCTTTTGAGGAGAATTGTGACTTGATTATAAAAGTGTTTTAACTGATAAGGATCGAATTTTAAAACTTTACTCCATTGATAAAACATGCATGAATATCTTTTGAAAACAATTTAATGCCAAATAACTTTCTAATTTAATTGAAATCATTCTCCCCCTCAATCAATGACATAGGTTGTTGATTGAGAGATTGATATTTTGACAAATAATTCCAGATGATTATCAAAAATAGAGTCCGAGTTATTTTTCAAAGCAGTTAGTTTTCAGCAGATAAATGTTTATAGAATCAGAGCATGGAATTTTGAAAACATGATAAAGTATGGCTCTGTTCTTTCTTTGAAAAGCGGGTTACTGCCTGAAGTGACAATAAACCAATGTTTCTCTTTCTCCCAAAAATAATATATATATATATATATATATATATATATATATATATATATATATATATATATATATATATATATATATATATATATATATATATTTTAACATTCGAACAACATCTAAAGTCCCGTGTCATTCTTTGAATGACATCTCAAAGACCGTAGATATTATCGAATCGAGGAAAACATGACAAAAGGACAATATTTTTGGAATTTTTCAAGATTTTTCAAATTTTTATGGATTTTGAAGGTTTTATATTTTTCTATTTGATTTTTTAAGGTTTTATAATTTTGTATTTTGTTTTTCGAATAGATATATACAAGAGATAGATGAAGATAGACCTTTACTCCTCGTCTTCCTCCTGAAGACGTTTGAGTGTTTCTGGTTGAAGGCTTTTCAAGCTAAGACGTGGAAGAATAAACTCAAAACGTTCTCTTGGAAGAGCTTTGGTGAAGATGTCTGCTAACTGATATTCAGACCTCACAAAATAGAGTTCCACCACACCTTTTTCCACTTGTTCCCTGATGAAATGATGTCGAATGTCGATATGCTTTGCTCTTGAGTGTTGAACGTTGTTGCATGAGAGAGCAATAGCACTTTTATTATCACAATACAGAGGGATTTTGTTGAATTCAAAGCCATAGTCAGATAATTGAGATCTCATCCATAAGATTTGAGCACAACAAGATGACATGGCTATGTATTCAGCCTCCGTAGAGGAAATAGAAGTACTCATTTGCTTCTTTGAAGACCAGCTCACAAGCTTATCACCCAAAAACTGAGCACCTCCAGATGTACTTCGACGAGTATCTTGACACCCTGCATGATCAGCATCTGCATAGGCTGTTAATGACATGCCGGTGTCCTTCGGGTACCAAAGACCCATATTGATGGTTCCTTGGAGATACCGAAAGACCCGTTTAACTGCTTCAAGGTGCCTTTTAGTAGGCTTAGCCTGGTATCTAGCACACATGCAAACAGCGAACAAGATGTCTGGTCTACTAGCTGTGAGGTACATCAGGGATCCAATCATACTACGATATTTTGTTTGGTCAATCATGATCCCTGAGTGGTCCTCATCTAGTTTGGTTCGATCAATCATGGGAGTGTCAACAGGGTCACTTGAATCAAATCCAAATGTCTTTAAGATCTCAGTTGCATATTTAGATTGATTTATGAAAATGCCTCCGGGACTTTGCGAAATTTGTAATCCCAAGAAAAATGACATTTGTCCCATCATTGACATTTGAAATTTTGAACTCATTTCATTTGAAAAACGATCACATTCCATTGGGTCTGTCGAGGCAAAAATAATATCATCAACATAAATTTGAACATGAATTAAAGGTTTGCCTGACTTCCTGGTAAACAATGTTGGATCAACTGCTCCTTTGCTAAATCCGGTTGATAGAAGAAACTTT
Organism: Chrysanthemum seticuspe; assembly: GCA_019973895.1. Classification (NCBI taxonomy): domain Eukaryota; kingdom Viridiplantae; phylum Streptophyta; class Magnoliopsida; order Asterales; family Asteraceae; genus Chrysanthemum; species Chrysanthemum seticuspe. The sequence continues at coordinate 29,823,494 of BPTQ01000007.1, read as the reverse complement.
GACAGCGTATCATACCATGCCCTTGGAGCTTGCTTTAAACCGTAAAGAGCCTTCTTCAAACGATAAACGTGAGTAGGATGCTCTTGATTTACAAATCCTTCAGGTTGGCTGACGTAGACGACTTCTTTAAGGTCTCCGTTCAGAAATGCCGTCTTCACATCCATCTGATAGACTACCATGTTCTTACTAGCAGCATTAGCCAAAAAGATTCTGATTGCCTCGATTCGAGCAACTGGAGCAAAGGATTCTTCAAAGTCAATACCTTCTTCTTGACGATAACCTTTAGCTACTAACCTAGCCTTATTTTTCAAAACATCACCATGCTCATCAAGCTTCACTTTGAAGATCCACTTAAGAGCAATGATCATAGCACAATCTGGAGCTGGTACTAATTCCCATACATCTAATCGATCAAACTCATGAATTTCATCTTGCATTGCATTGAACCATCTGTCTTCATTCATAGCAGTTTTAACATCTTTAGGTTCGATCTTTGAGAGTACAGAGTTAAAGAAGCACCATAAGGCATCAGTAGCAAGCTGTTTACGAGTGGATAATGGACGAGAAGGATTTCCTATGATGTTGTCTAATGGATGATCGTGAGTCCATTTTCTGAGGTGTTCATGTGGTAGTTGTTGAGGGACTGAAGTAGCAGAGTCGATGTCTCCTAAAGAAGATGGTTCTGATGATGATTCAGGAGCAAATATGTTTTCAAATGGAGCATCTTCAGGAGTAGCAAAGGGATTAACTTCATCATTGATGCCAGAAACATTTCCATGATGTACATTTGAAGAATGATGATTTGTTGATGAGACTGAAGGATCAGCAGCAGGCGCTTCTTGACTTAAGGATATTGAGACTGAGGGATTGACTTCATTCACAGGAATATGAGCAGCCTCTATAGTAGGAATCGACACCTCATTAGTACTTGGATCATAAAGTTCATCAAACATAGGATCAAACAATTTCTTTAAATCATCTTCAGATGGAGGTACATATGGGGTTTCTTGAGAAGAGTTTGGAACAAGGGATGAACCAATGGGATTGTTTTGAAGTGCGGGTCCTGAACTGGAGTGTCCAGGAGCCATTTGACCGGTCAGCTCATCAAACATAACGTGAATTGTTTCCATGATATTTCGGGTTCTTTTGTTGTAGATTCGGTATCCCTTTTTGTTTGGTGCATACCCTACAAATACTCCAATGTCTGCTTTAGCTCTAAGTTTGCCTAAGTCTTGACCCTCATTAGTTGGATAACACAATGCACCAAACACACGAAGGAAAGAGAGATTAGGTTTTCTGTTGTGGACAAGTTCATATGGAGTTTTTCCATGAACAGTGTGAATCAGGGAACGATTTTGTGTGTAGCATGCAGTGGCAATAGCTTCAGCCCAGAGAAACATTGGAACCTTTGAGTAAATCAGCATTGTTCTAGCGGCTTCTACAAGAGTTCGATTTCATCTTTCAACTACACCGTTCTGTTGAGGAGTTCGTGGAACACTTCTTTGATGGCTGATTCCAACGCTTTCATAAAATTCACTAAGTTGTTTGTTGACAAACTCAGTTCCATTGTCTGTTCTGATAATTCTGACGGTTTTGTTAAGTCGAACCTGCAGCTGTTTGATGAGTTTGATGATGATATCAGGAGTTTCATCCTTTGTCCTTAAGAACTTGACCCAGGTGAATCTAGAGTAATCATCAACCACAACTAACACATATTTCTTCCCAAAGATATTCTGCACCTTCATTGGTCCACATAAATCCATATGAATCATATGAAGAACTTCTGTGACAGAGTTAGTAGGTTTGGGTTTATGGGCATACTTCTTGCTTTTTCCCAATTGACATGCTGAACAAAGATGATTCTTTTTGTACTTGAGTCTAGGTAAACCTACAACTAAGTCCTTTCTGGTGAGATCATTGATGGTGCCGAAGTTCAGGTGATTGAGACGACGATGCCATAACCATGACTTTGTTTTAGAAGCCTTTGACAGCAAGCAAATTGGAGAAGACTTCATCATATCTTCGATAGAGATGGTGTATAGATTTGAACCACGTGAACCTCTTAAGAGTTCCTTACCATCAAGTTCTCTAACGAAGCAGGTATGTTTTCTGAAGGCTACTTCTAGATCAGAATCGCAGAATTGACCAACAGAGAACAAGTTGTGACCAAGACCTTCTACATAGTAAACCCTGGAGATAACACTTTTGCCAACAACATAGTCTCCATAACCCATAATAGCACCGAAATGATCATTCCTGAATCTAACTGTCCCGATGAATTTGCTCACGAAGTTCATGAGCCGTGACCGGTCGCCAGTCATATGCTTGGAACAGCCTGAGTCCAGGTACCACAGAACGATTTGAACGATCTGCAGTTGAACACAGACAAGAATGGATAACTGGATAATTGGGATCCCCATGCAAGAATGGGTTCCATTTGGTTAGTAACAATGGTTGGAACACCCACATCAGAAATAGAAGCATTTATATAAGAAAATAAGGCAATGGAATCATTGTGAATAGATGCAGTACTAATGTCTGTATTAGCCCTGTTCACAGTGTGCTCACTTCTTAAAGGAATAGTTCTACCAGTAGGCATCCATTTTCTAGTGGGCATTGTCTGATTAGTCTTATGACCAACATGTATCCAATAATAGCCTATCTTACTAAATGTTCTTCCTGTGGGTTTCCACTGTTTTCTAACTTTCTTTCGTTTTTGCCTTTTAGCCTTCTTAGCATGAATTTTAGCATTAACAATATTAACTGGACAATTAACATCATGAGGCAAAACATTAACACCACATTCATGATTAGAAACAGAATTCAAGCAGACATCAATACAAGGTTTGCAAATAGTATCAAAATTCGAATTAATTACAGTACGCCTATGGCTAATACTAGAATCAACACGATTCTTTTTATTCGGTTCAAACTTAAAGTTCCTAGATTGTTCTTCTACTCTTTTCCAGTGCACATTCTTAGCTTGCGAGGTCCTATCATTCCTTGTATTGTCTTGAGACTTTGACCTGCTCCCTTTAATGTCACTGATTACTCCTGTAGAGGGAATGGGAACATTAGTTGGTTTTACTATTCTTTGCATCACCTGTTTAGATGTGCTGGAATCTGAACTACATGCAGGCACACTAAGGTTCACTTTCTTAAAACTAGAAGTGCTGGGATTTGTAGTCCTAGAAGGCATACTTGAGTTCTCTTTCATAGCATTGACAGATCTGGAATCTGAACTACTTAAAGGCACACTAAGATTCACATTCAAAACATTGGGCATTGAATGAGTATCATACTTGGCATTAGGCATCGAGCATGGAATCAACGGATTAACTCTCTCACCTAAGGATTTTAGGCATATTGTGATCAAGCATTCTAGGATTTCTTGAGATCGTTTGGCATATAAGCATGCATGTCCAATTGCATTATCATGAGGTTTCTCTAACTTATCCTCTTCAACAATCTCACGCAGACATTCTAGGCAATCCTTAAGGGATGAGAAGTATGTTTGAACAGCAAGTTTGTTGTTCCTGAGATGAGGTTGGACATATTTCACAAACAAAGCATATTTATTACAAGAGTGAACCATTGATACACCATTCTCCCCATTGGTCATTGGCATTTTCCCTTTTACCTGACTCTTCAGATTCTCAATTTCCTTTTGCAATGAAGCTATTTGTTCGTTATTTTTGTTACGAGTGACCTTTATTGATTCAAATAACTCATTGAAATGACGTTTAACCTTTTCATTTTCTTCTAGAAAACTTTCGTTTTCCTTTTGTAATGCATTTACTAGGTTTTGAAGATGAAACGTTTGAGAATTCTGAGAATCTAAAGGAGGAGGCATTTGGGAGCCTGTCATATTGTTCGTTTGACCCTTTAATTGAGAGATTTGGGCTTTCAACTTTCTGATCGTGTTGCAATGAGCTTGAATCTGTTCATCACGTTTGTTAATTTGAAAAACTGCATCAAACTCTGGAGCATCTGAGGATGTCTTGATATTTGAAGTTTTGACATTTTCTTTAAGATGTTGATATTTTAGTTGTAAATTAAAATGCTCAACTTCTAGTTTAGAAAAATGTTTAACCAAATTTTCGTGATCATCCAGTTCAATTTTCTCGTTTAGTTTAGAATTAGTTTTTTCAAGCTCAATGACACGATCATGGGAGACTTTCAGGGCAACAGATAATTCATGAAATTGAGAAGCATTAATAGACCAATTTGTAGCAGTGAAAAACACATCTTGAGCAATACATTCAGAAATCAGGTTCTCATTTAGTGTATGCAAGTTCTTCCTCTCAATCTCATTATATTTTAGTGCTCGCTCATAGTCACTAACTTCAACTATCATTGCATCAAATTCTTTTTCCATTCCTTTAATATCAGTATGTATCTCTTTTTTAAGACTCTCAAAGTGATCTTTTAGAAGTTTAAAGAAAGGCATGACCTCAGTTAAATAGCATTCTTTTTTTTGTTCAAAACCCCTTTCCCCTTCAGTAATCCCAGTGGGTGTGATCCTTTTCTTACAAGTTTTCTCAAAATCAACAAATAGTTGAAAAATAACGTATTGACTGATTAAGATCTTGCTTTTAGTAGCAATTGTTCTAGGAACTAGATGCATTGGCGTATTGGGAGGATACACAGTTGCTTTAGGCATTTTCCTAAGGGGAGGATTTGTTTCAACAATATTTTCTGCTTTCTGCTTATCTAAGTCCATTTTCCAGAACACTTGTTCGGGAGTCAACAATGTTTGAGGCTTAAACATGTTCAGGGAGATCCAATTCTCCTTTTTGTAGTCATGGGGAGTGATAATTACTTTCTTCTCTTTGCTTTTAGGATCATTTAGTTTCTTATTCATCTTCTCCCTAGTGATTTCATCTAATTTCTTATCTTCCTTTGTGCACTCAGAGCAACTAGGTTTTTGTCTAGGTTTAAGAATCTCATTGCCATCATAGATCACACTTTGAGCTGCTTTTGCTATCTTCTCGTACTCAGGATTGGGTTTATCTATAATGGGAACACTATGCTTGTTGCTTAGAACTCTATGCTTAGTGATCATGTGAGCAGTCTGAATGGTGTTCCCTTGTATGTACAACTTGTTTTCAAGTTTGTTTTTCAAAGTTTTCAGATTAGAAAAATCTCTCAAGAGTTTTGATTCCTTTGCATTAAATTCTTGCTTAAGCATTTTCACATTTTCTTGAAGTTCTTGTTTTTGCTTAGCAGTTTTAGAAAGCTTTTCTTGCAAGAAATTTAATTCTTGTTTTAATACTTCTTCTCTAAAATTACTTTTTCTAATGATTGTACGCACTTGGTTATCCATTTCCTGCTCACGTGTGGTCAACTCAAATTTTGCACGTTGTTCATAAATAGCAACGCATTCTTTATAGGCATTTAGTTCAGAAATTTCAGAATCATCAGGGGCACATGCAGTGTATTCATCAAAAACATAGACATTGTTGATTGCAGAAGATGCATCACTTGGTACAACTTCACTTTCACTTTGTTTCACATATTGATCATATGGGACAACATTGATATTACCCATATTTTCAATATTTGATTCAATAGTTTCAGTTGATTGTACTTTGTCATGCATCTTTTGCACATCAGCATCATCGTATAATTTTAATACATCTGAGATGAGTTTGTCTTTGGATGGTCCAGCTTGTGGTAAAGAAGAGACCTTGGGAGAAACCATTGGAGAAATGCTAGCCATAAATATTGTGTGTGCAGTAGGTCCATCATCCACATCAGAGTCGTATGCATCACAATCAGCGACTTGAAAGGCATTCTGATGATTGTGACCTATCTCCTGAATAGGCTGCTCATCCACATCTGCATCATAGGTCTTGGCATTGCCCTCAGCTAGAAACAACAATTCCTCTTCATCCAAAGCAGCACCATTATCCTGAGCTTGTACAAGCAGCATCTTATCTCTGAAGCAATCAGCATTCTGTGGACGCTTTGGAGATGTGCAGTTCCTTACAATGTGTCCCTTACCACCACAGTTATAACATTTGATCGGCTTAGCTTGACCTTGATTACCATTCCTTCCTCGATTCTGATTACCAACATAACCTCTACCAGCTCCACCTCTTCCCTGATCATACTATCTTTCCTGAACTGGTTGCACCACGATCCTCCCATCTTTAACAGTAGCTTGATTGTGTGGGTTAGATGCTGTTCTGAGGTTGTTGTTGGTTTGTGGGAGAGAATTCATGTTTTGACTAATCAGAAGAGCTAGTTGATTAATGATGTTACCCACGTGTGCATCAGCATCAGCTTGTTTGAACATAGGATCAGGAATGAGTTTGTGATTACCATTACCCATGGGTATGACTTTTGAGGCTTTGGTTGTGATTCCGATATTTGAGTAGAAGGCAGTTGAGTCATTAGACGAGCTTGTCTCTCCCTGGTTGGTTTTGAACTGATTAAGAATCATTTTTTCAAACATAGCATGTCTCTCATTCTGAAGGAGGAAGGTATAAAGTTGCTCATAGTTTGTATTCTTCAATCCTTTAGTGAGCTTCACAAAGGTGACAAACTTGTGCCATTCGGGATTCATGTTGTTCACAAATTTTGAGTTCAGCTGAATGTTAGGCATAGTCATTCTGATGTTCCTCATATCATTCACCAACTTATGAAATCTCACATAGTACTCATAGACACTCTCATCTGGTTTCATCTTGAAGTGTTCAAATTCGTCATAGAGTTGTGATTCTCTGTCTTCCATAGTTAATTCAGAACCTGAGAGAAGCATCTTGACATTATCCCATACTGCCTTTGCTTCGGTGTTGTGATTAATCAGCTTGTAGATGTCTTTAGGAAGACCTTGAAGAACAATGTTAGAAGCCCTGATATCATCATCGAATCTCTTTTTCTCCTTATCATCAAGCTCATCATACATCTTTGGTCTGTCTATTCCGTAAATCAGAGTTCCATCTTCAGCAGTATCAAGTACATCTCTAGTCGTCTCAACTCGATACGGTCCTTCATCAATGGATTTGAGAATGTTGACACCATTTTCCTTTCCAAGACAGTACAATCTGATTCGTTGAGCCCAAGAATCGTAGTCTGTTCTGTCAAGCATGGGTGGACGAGTATCTGAACCAGCTGCTTGAACATCCTCGGCAATAGTGGAGATGATAGTAGGAACGTTGGTAGACATGTTAACAGATTATACGGGATTTTATAACTCTATGATTAAACCGGAAAATGGATTCTTTCACGGGATTTTACTAAATCAAGAGAAAACCGTAAAAATCACCCAAGTCGCTAGAAGATAATGCACCAAGTCGCTAACACCTAATTCGCTATACCACCAAGTCGCTAAACAAAGGCAAGTCGCTAAATAGTAACTCGCTAAGCCTCAAGTCGCTAGCAGAATTTTGGCAGCAATTCGCTAAGATTCAAGTCGCTAAAGAATCAAGTCGCTAAATAGCAACTCGCTACTCACCAAGTCGCTAACACCAAGTCGCTACCCGTAGTGGAGAATCCACTACTTGTACTGTAAGTCGCTAAGCCTAAGTCGCTAACTCCAAAAACTTCAACTCGCTACAAAAATGTAAAGCAAGTCGCTACAAGGAAATATAATCCGTAGGTCAAGTCGCTAGCAAGAAAAACTTCACAAACATCACTGTTCAATCCAAAAACAACCCAACCAAGATGATTCAAGCATACCAAATGAAAACCTAAACACTTGTGATGATTCTAAACGTAAAAGTACTACCAAAATCCAAGCTTTAACACAAGAAATCAACCAAATGATGCACAAACCACTAAACTTTTTCAACCTCAAAAACCACCTAAAAACCACTAGAAATCCAAAGATGTGCAAGATATGATCTAACCATGGCTCTTGATACCAAATGTAGGATATTAGTTTTCACTTACACATCAAACCAAAACACCAAGTTGGCGTATAAATGGAATTCTAGAGAGAGAAAGTTAGAGGTTTAGGGAACTTAGTGAGAGAAAGTGAAAGATATTATTATGAGCTCCAACTCTCTACCTTGGGAGGTAGAGAGTATTTATAGTCTTACATAAAACGCCACACAACGGGCTGTGGATCAGGCATACAGTGGGTAAAGACCCGTCCGTCCTCCACGGTGTTACTTAACTAACTACTACTTAGCTTGAAATAACTACGACTACGAGCTTTCTAACGATTACATATACTTGAGGTGACCGACTCTTTAATACCTGGAATTTCTAATTCCTAACAGATTACCTACGGATTGCAAGGTACCAAAATTTTGGTTCCTTCCTTTATGAAAAAGGGCTCCTTGGGTGAATTTTTCAAATTTTTGAATTTTGGTGGGAAGTGGATTTCTTATATGGCTAAGTATGTTATACTAGTTCTAATATGGGTAAAAACTAGTTAAGATTAACTTACAAGCAATGTATAGTAATTTGGAATGTCAAAATAACCGAAATTCAGAAAATTACCTGGTGGATCCACGGCACCAAATTTTACACAGGCGGAACTCTTAAAAGGGTGCCGCCTGGTCCGCCTGTACAGGTACGGCGGTACCAAATCGCATAACAGATGGAACCAAAAAATTGGTGCCGTCTGATTCGTGCAGACCAAAAAAGTAGACAGAACATATTTTTAAGTGTCGGGGACATTTCCGAAATCTAAAATTTGCTCAAAACATGTGACATTAATTACTTCTAGTTAGGAAAAGTAAATAACACATACACAAACATAGTGTAGCATAGATTTTGAGCGAGACCAAGCGATTTTCACATTATAGTGAAAATGGGTAAAATTTGATAGCATACTTGTGCTATCCCCCTGCATAAGATTGTTAGCATACATCATTGTTTTTAGTTATATTATCATCCTACAAAATAAAAACAACCAAATTGTATCAAACATTAAAGATAATGTATTGTTCCAAACACTCCTTAAAAGGACCTTTACTTGTCCAATTTCTTGTAAATCTTATTCATAATCCTACCAAGGCACTTGAACATCCCCTTGGTTTGTTTGAACTCCGCGGATTCATTCTCAATCTCGGGAAGAGATGCATAATAATCATGAGGTGGTAGGCGAGAGTTTGGTAGACCATCCTCGGAGCTATTTAATGATGATGATGATGGAGTTGGAGGTTTTGCTCTCTTGCCTTTTGTCTTAGCAACTCTCTCATCACTCAAGGGCACAAAAATGTGAGGGATGAGCTCATAGTGAAGATGCATCCCTTTTGGGCTTAGTGGAATTGGGGCATAGGCTCTATAGAGACGGGTGAGAAGCATCCCGTATGGTTTCAATCATTCTCCTAGCTATGTAGTAGGCTAAGTTGAATGGTTGACGGGTGGACAAGTTGTAGAGCATGTGGCAAAGGCAAGCATTGATGTGATCCCTATTCCCTATGGTGCTAATGACATTGGCTCTAAGTAGTTCTTTCCATTTCTTAAATTCGGGCTTAAGTTCATTGAGCTCTATTCCATATGGATCTCGGTTCACTTCTTTTCCTTTTCGGGTGACTCGGGTTGTATCTCCCCTTGGGATAAATAGGTGCTCACGTATGACATCCTTATTTGCTAAAGGTGTTCGGTAGGGAAGAGAGCGGTCATTGATTGCATCAAGGATGGTGAGTGACCATTTATCCGAGTAGACACATGTCCCTCAGTTGGGAATTCCTAGCACTTGAGCAAAGTTGGTTAAGGAGATGGTGTAGTCATTTTGATTAATCTTAAACCTAAGGCTAAACTCATCATCGTCATCAATGAAAATGGTGACACTAGCATAAAACTCTAACACAAACATAGGACAAATAGGTTCATCGATGTCAAGGAGACAATTGAATTGAATAGCGGCTAGCTCTTCACGGAGATTGGTATTTTCAATAAAAGAGGAGTGAATGGTTCTACCCTCATGGAAGTACCTAGTGTCTAGACTCTTAAAGATTTCGACTTGTTCCTTGGTGAGTCATTTAGTTTTGTGATGTTTGGGAATGTAGCTAAGGGTATCCTTGTGATCATATAATATTGCGGCTACCATGGTTATTCCTAGGAGCAAGAATTAACATGTTAAAAATGAGAATAAACTTAACGTTTTGGTTCTAGTGTGTGCCTATATGAAAACGATTTGGAGTTGCGGTTATCTCGACTCATTTTATGCACAAAAATGGTTTTAGAGGGGTGTTTGGCAAATACCATGAGATAACCCAAATGCTCCTAATTCAATATGGCTTCATTTGAATATACCCGGGGAATGCATATTAGTTATGCAATACCTTTATTATTCAAGAGCATGCAAATGATGAAAATTTAACGTTTCTATTTGTATTAACAATGAAAAATTGTTTTCCTACAAGTGAGAAGCTTTTCAAAATTTTTTGACATGGGGTGTTTGGTTATTTGAATAAGGCCTTATAGTCATTATCTATTCATTAGTGGGAAGCATGATTTGTTTATGCAATATGATAATGTAGTACCTAGTTTCAATGACTAGTTATGCAATTTGCCAATTGAATCCATGTTTTATATAAGAATATATACAAACCCCATGTAGTGATTTTGTGCATAAATAAGAATCCTAGACTCAGAATTAAGAGATAAAATGTAGTTAAGATACTTACAATGATGTTATCTCCAGTGATTAGTGGGTGAGAAGCTGTCAATAGTGAGTTGGGTTTAATGTTTACACGTTTTGGTAAAGTGGGTTTTGAGGAAGAAGATGTTTTGTAGGTAGCAGTTTTGTTTCTATAGTCACCACGGACCAGACGGCACCATAAAAATGGTTCCGTCTTTGTTGTCGTTTGGTGTCGTGGCTACAGTAGCATATATGAAACAAAATTGTTTTGTTTTGTTTATTCTAAGGTTTAGGCTATGTTTATCCTACATGTTTGGTTCCATTAATCCTAAACCAAGTCTAAGAAGATTAAATGGTTCTCTTTTGAGAGGCTTAGTTAGGATGTCGGCAATGTTGTCTTCGGAGGAAACTTTCTCGATTGAGATGTTTTCTTTTTTGAACATTGTCGCGAAGGAAGTGATGACGGATTTCAATATGCTTTGTACGAGCGTGTTGAATGGGATTTTTACTGAGATCGATGGCTCCTTTGTTGTCGCAAAGTAAAACAATATCGTTGAGATGAATTCCATAATCTACGAGAGCTTGCTTCATCCAAAGAGCTTGTTGACATGCTTTTCCGGTTGAGACGTACTCGGCTTCAGTAGTTGAGATGGCTAAAGTCGTTTGCTTCTTTGCAAACCATGAGGTGAGACAATGTCCAACAAAAGTGCAAATACCACTTGTAATTTTTTTATCGACATAGTCACCGGTATGATCCGAGTCGGCATACACTATGGTTTCGTTACCCGTTCCTTTGGGATACCATAATCCTAAACACGTTGTTCCCTTAATGTATCTAAAAATCCTTTTTAGGACTTCTAAGTGTGATGCCTTTAGGTTTTCTTGAAAGCGAGCACATAGACAAACACTAAACATAATGTCGGGTCTACTAGCCGTAAGATAGAGTAGGCTACCAATCATTCCTCTATATTTAGTGTTATCTACGGATTCACCTTCCTCATCCTTGGTAAGTTTAGTGTCCGAGGACATGGGTGTCTTAGTTGGTTTGGAATCTTCAAGACCAAATTTCTTAAGCATGTCTTTTATATATTTAGATTGGTTAAAGAATATGCCATCTTCTAGTTGTTTAATTTGAAGTCCTAGAAAGAAGTTTAATTCACCCATCATACTCATTTCAAACTCTTCGTGCATGATTTTAGAGAAATCATCACATAGCTTTTGACAAGTTGATCCGAATATGATGTCATCAACGTATATTTGAACAATGATAATATGTGACTCCTTTTTCTTGGTAAAAAGAGTATTATCTACTAATCCCATAGTGCATTTGTTATCAACAAGAAAAGTTTTAAGTCGATCGTACCAAGCTTTTAGTGCTTGCTTAAGACCGTATAATGCTTTCTTGAGTTTGAAGACATGATGTGGTTTCTCAAAGTCGGTAAAACCGGGAGGTTGAGCGACATATACTTCTTCGTTAATAAACCCATTAAGAAATGCACTTTTAACATCCATTTGAAATAATTTAAAGTCATAAGCACATGCATAAGCAAGTAATATTCTAATAGATTCGAGTCTAGCTACCGGTGCATAAGTTTCATCATAATCAATCCCTTCTTGTTGATTATAACCTTGTGCAACAAGCCTAGCTTTGTTTCTAGACACTACACCATTTTCATCCATTTTATTTCGAAAAACCCATTTCGTTCCAATTATAGTTTGATCTTTAGGTTTTGGAACTAATTTCCAAATATCATTTCTAACGAATTGGTTTAACTCTTCTTGCATGGCAATTACCCATGATTCATCTTTTATTGCTTCATTTATGTTTTTCGGTTCAATGGTGGATACAAAACAAAAATAATTACTTTGATTTTGGGCTTGTGACCTTAAGGTTCTTTGATTAAGTTGTCCTATGACCTTTTCTAAAGGATGACTTTTAGATTCTTTGATGTTTATAATCTCTTTATTTAATGTTTCATCTTCCTTGTCATTTTTAATTATTTCTTGACTTTCTATCATTTGACTTTCAACTAAGTCATCATCTACCAAAGGTGATGTCTTAGAGGGAGGCGGACTTTCGTCGAATGTTATGTTCAACGATTCCTCGACTATCATTGTTTCTTTGTTTAAGACAATGTAAGCTTTACTAGTTTGAGAATAACCAAGAAATACACCTTCATAAGACTTTGGGTCAAACTTGGTGAGATAATCTTTAGTATTAAGAATGAAGCATTTATATCCAAAAACTCTAAAATATCCTAAAGTTGGCTTTTTACCTTTATAAAGCTTATATGGTGTTTTGTTTAAGAAATGACGTATTAATACTCTATTCAAAATACATGTAGAAGTGTCAACGGCGTTACACCAAAACTTTTAAGGAATGTTTTGTTCATTAAGCTTGTTCTACTCATTTCTTGAATTGTTCTATTTTTACGTTCTGCTACTCCATTTGATTGAGGTGTTCGTGGAGCCGAAAAGTTATGTGTTATACCATTTGTATCACAAAAGTTTCCAAATTGAGTTTCGTTGTCAAATTCACGACCATGATCCGTTCGGATCGACACAATTTTAACACCTAGTTGATTTTGAATTTTCTTGCTAAGAATTTCAAATTTATCAAAAGCTTCATTTTTGGTTTTCAAAAACAACGTCCAAGTAAACCTTGAGTAATCATCTACTATGACCAAAGTGTATAAGTTGCCTCCGTAGCTTCTTATAGCGGATGGACCAAACAAGTCCATATGCAATAATTCTAGACACTTAGATGTGGACACCATATTTTTAGATTTATGACTACTATGAGTTTGTTTACCAATTTTGCAAGCGTCGCAAAAGTGTTGGTCATATTTAAGTTTTGGTAAATTCCTGACTCACTCTTTTGAAGATAGGTTTTGTATAAATCTCATATTAGCGTGACCTAAGCGTCTATGCCAAAGAGATGAGCTATCATCTAACGTTTTTAGACAAATTTTGCCATTAGATGTTTTATCTATTTTCATGACGTATATGTTATTTTTCCTAACTCCTTTAGCTATGGTGATACCATCTTTTAGTATTTTACTACCATTTTCATCAAATAGTACTTTATACTTTTTATCACATAATTGGCTAATACTAAGTAGATTAAATCCTAACATATCTACATGAGCAACATTTTCAATAGTTAGGGAGTTATGAGCGATCGTACCTTTGCCAATAATTTTGCTTTTGAGATTGCTACCAAAAGTGACATTACCTCCGTCATACTCTTGGTATGATGAGAAGAGACTTTTGTTGGACGTCATGTCACATGAGCATCCACTATCTTTTATCCACTCATCAGGTTCCAATCCAACTTTCAAGCATACCTAAGAAGCAAAAAACTCAAGCATTTGGTCCCCAATATCTCATGGGTCCGTTTGGGTTAAACATCCCATTTATTTGATTCATGTATGGGAACGATGGGTAAGAGTTCCATGACATGTAATCTGGAGTTTGATATGGTCTAGGAAAGTTTTGATTCCAACCGTTGTGTTGGTAGTTGGGTTGTACGTTGTGGTTGCTCTTAGGAAAGGGGCGTTTGGCAAAAGGTGTTTTATGTCGTTGTTGAGTAGTTTTTTATCTAAATTCATTTTTAGCAAGTCCTACTCATGATGTAACAGCTGGTTTTAGTTTAACACTATCCTTGGTTTTCTTTGTTACTTTGCAAAATTCATTACGGTCCGTATCACAAACATTCTGTCCTGCTGAAGTACCCACGGCACCATTTCGTTCAACGGACGGAACCTTTATTTTGGGTCCGTCTGGTCCGTGCTGTACTGCAGCAGTTTTGACATTTTGTTCATCTTTTCGGCCGTTTTGTTTTGACTCTTTGGAATTAATACCTCGTTAAATCCTAGCCCATTCATGTCTCCTGGTGTTTTCTGTATTTTAACTATTTCATCGGCAAGAGCGATTTTTTTGTTAAACCTTTTAAATTTAGAATTATGTTCGATTAGAACATCTTGCGTGAGCTTTAGTTTTTCTATTTCAAGATTAAGCTCTTGACATGATTTACAACCATCGTCATTTGCTTTTCCCTTTTCTAGTCGTTTTGCTTTTTCTTTTAATTCATAGACTTCATTTTCCAAAAATTCCTTTTTAGTTTTTAGAAATTTATTTTTAGTTATGATTGTTAAACACAAGACCTTGATAGATCTTAAGCACTCGGGGATCGTTAGCCTTGCCTATGTAATCACAAGCAAACTAATAGAAGATCTCTACAACTTGGTATGGTAGCGGAAAATAAATACAAGTTATAGTGACTAAGAACACTTTTGATCCTCTATGGATCTTTGATTATAGAAACTCTATGTTTCGGATAGAATACAAGACTTGAGAAAACTATTGAAAAGCTTATCTATTACAATCTAATATGGTTTCTTATATAGGCAAGAAACCCTCATATGCGTTGACAAATTACGCTTCTACTACTTAACTAGACTAAGCATGCAACTAGACAAGTATGCAACTAATCATATTGTTTTGTTAATCATCGTGTTTTATTCTGAGTAAGCTCTACTTGAAACGGCGCCAACCTATATTAAATACGGCGCTGACTTTTACTCTATTACTGAGCTTATCTCTCCTACGTGTTTCCCACTTTCAGCAGCTACACAGTATCTGCTTTATCATTTCTGCTGAAGTATAACTTCGGCAGAATCCTTTCTTCTTCGGCAGAATCACTTCGACAGATGCTTCGGCAGAATCAGTAGTTTACACTTCGGCAGGAACAGAAGATTACCTTAATTCCCAACAATCCTCCCCTAAACTGGAATTTGACTAGGTTAAGTTCCAGTTTCCTTGATAGATCGATACTGGTGTTGAGGATTGTAACGGCTTCCTTGAGGAGTGTACCATAATGTTGTTTGAACAATGAGATGAGTTAATCTGTAAAGCACCAGGTCTGTTGCAGCAACATATGACATTATGTACATCAAAACGGATAAGTTCAATACTATTCTCATCACTTCCAGGTGTGTTAACTCCTGTGAGAGGTGAATCATTGAATTTAATGGATTTGAAGTCTCTTTACCAATAGCCATTACTACTGGAGTAGCCACATGTTTGAGTCCGAAAACTATGGTACATTGATAACCATCTGATTTATTGGCAAACCAGCAACCATATAAACGGATTTGTCGTGTCTTTACCTGTAGCCGTTAGCTCAGGACTAGTCAATTCTTAGGATTGGTGAATTGAAAACCAAATATGGATTCAGTTGTCTTTACCACATACCATATACATGTGGACTAGCCAATTCTTGGATTCCAAAAAGGAATAGACCATGGTGAATTGATGACCATACAAACCTCAGCAGTGAAGCATGGGTGGTTGCATACCCTATGATTTTGAGCAAACCATTACAGCTATCAACAGATTTGATGTGTCTTTACCAAAGCTGTACCCTTTGGACTAGCCAACTCTTTGATATACAAAAGGTACATCGGGTGAGTTAAAGACCATCAGAAAAAAAAATTCTACAGAAAAGTAGTTTTTTTTTTTTTTTTTTTTTTGACTAAAAACAATTTTTAAAACTGAATAAGCTCAATAAAAAATTTTGAAAGGGAAAATTAAAGACCTAATATTTATTAAATAAACGCTATCACTATTGTAAAATGATGTTTATGTGAGATTTCTTTTTATGAAAGCGTTTACTAAAAACTTTAGACAAAAATAGACAAATAACATAAGCAAAGTAAACTAAAGTGAACAAACTAGGATGGTGCAGAGAGTACCAAGTGACCTGATATGGATGAAGAAAAGGCCTATTGCTGTTGTTGAAGTTGAGTTTTGATCAATCCCACCAGAGTTAAGGCAGATTGTTTTTCATTTCCCACAGGATCTGGAGGAATTTCCAATTTCTGACTCAACATCTTTTCCATAAGTCTTTTAGGCAGAGGATACTTTCTTTCAGACAACAGGCACACAGTGATTCCACCCTTAGTCTCAAGGACATGCACCCGAGGGAGAGGATAGAATCTCCAGGATGTAAGCTTCCACCGATGTGAGTTTTCCCAAATTGAAGATGCTTTACTATTGGGAATGTGGGAGTTTAACAAGATTTGAAAATCTCCTGGCAGGTACATTCCAGAGCCTTGAGGTTCGTTGTTGCAATAATGGGTGGAAACTTGAGTAAACAGAGAAAGTTAGTCTGCTCTATCTATCAAGTGTAGAATTTCCTTCAGAAAGGTGAATTCCACTGAAGTAGAGTCCCTACGAAGAAGAACATTCATCTGATCTTCCTTCAATTTCCAGGCTATCCCATCTTCTGAGTTTCCATCAGGAAAATCAGCAGCAGACCCTTCTATGATAAAAGATGAGTCATCAGCTTCAAGATCTAAAGAAGAAATCTTGGCCTTAGTCTTCTTTCACCTCCCAGGCAGATAGATCTGCTGAGGGGGAGCATTTTCATCTTGTGCATCTGTAGTGGGGCATGTAACAGTAGATGGAGACATGGTTGAAGCACGAAGTGCTTTCATCCTGTGGGATATCCTTATAGCCTTTTCTGTTTTGGTTTCTGCGAGATCAGCTTCCTTAACTTCAGAATCTTCTACTGTGACAACAGGTGTTGCTGAGGGAGAGGGAGCTGATGCTTCAGGTGCTTCAGGAGGAATGGAGGATGATTCAGAAGATTGGTCCTTGTCAGCAGAGGAAGCAACTTCAGAGATTGCTTCAGCAGGAATGACTGGAGAGGATTCCTTGGTTGGAGCATCACCAGCCTTGAGTCTTTTGGCCGTTTGAACAGCTTCATTTTCTGAAACCCTTTTTAAGTTGGAAGAACGTGCTAAAGCTAATCTTCTTTCCTCCATGATTTGGTTATACTTGCGATACAGGACAGAATCAGGAAAAGCCTTGACTTGCTTCATTGTTAGACCAGAGTTGGACTGTGAGTATTGGTTTTTCACCACCCTTCTCATTTCATCTTTAGTAGGGGGTTTGTTTTTGGCTTTCTGAGCTTGGATGGCCCTCTTTTGTGCAAGTGCTTCTTGCTTCCTTTGTCTTCCCTGAGCCCTCATTCGCTCCACATAGTTGTCACTAAGAAAATCTCCACCTAGGATACTTTGAGCTAGAGAAGGTCTTGAAATGACATGCTGAGTTAGAACATCCCATTGTGCAGCAGGCATCTGAACCCTTAATTCATCCAGTTCTTTTCTTCTCTCAGGAGTTAGAGATGAGAATTCTTCTGCTTCAAATTGTTTAGCCAATGCTGCATCTTCCTTTGACTTCTCAAACTCTGCCAATCTACTAGCTTGACCCAGTATTTCCTCCTCAGTCACCAGGTGAGGACCAAGCTCATCTTCAGTGATGACAATTTTTTCTTTATCATTAGGCTGCTTAGCACACTCTTCTTTAGTAAGATCAACTATAGGAATTTCTTCTGGAGTATCTAGATCAACATGTTGATGTAGATTATCAACTGAGGTGGTCAAGACAGCAACATCAGGAAGATCTGCTGAAGGTGAAGGGCCTGATGGTTCTTGAACAGATGAAGATTTTCCAAGGTCTGGAGAAGCATCCTCCATTTGTATATCAGCAGATGCAGTCTTATCAGCCCCAGGTTCCTCTGAAGCTTCAGAAGAAACCTTATGAAGATCAGATCTCTTTCTTCTGGTGTACAGAACAGGTTTTGTCTTCTTTGATGAAGTGGCAGCTACTGATGAAGGGTCATTGAGAGATACTTCAGCCAACATTTCTAGAGATCCAAAGGGAGGAACTTCTTGTTCTTCATCAGAGGAAGCCACAGGTTTCCTTTTGGAAGAACCTTTTAGTTGGTGTTCCAAGACCTTAACCTGATTCTGCAGCTCATCAATTTTAACCCCAAGAGACAATTTGGTCTCTGCAAGTTCCTTTTTCAGATCATTAACCTCTGCAGCATACCTGTTGACAAGAGCATACACAGATGAGAGTGTAATGGGGTCCTCAGCTCCACCAGCAGATTGCTCTGTGGTAAAGGGAGCCTCATTGGACCTTTCAGAAGTAACCTGGTCATGCTCAATGTGGGGAATATCTTCATCAATAGGATCCCGCACAGGACTTGGTGTGGGTGGTCTATTAAGATTTGACTCAACATGAGTATCAAGTGAGGGTGGAGGACTGGGACAAGGTGGTTATTCAGGAGCAACATGAGTTGCTTCAACAGTTGAAGATGGGCCCTCATCAATGTTAACCAATGGATTACCATCAGTAGCAACAGGTGAGGTAGGAGGGATAAGAGCCACATTCTCCTCATCAGCAGCCTCATTACCTTGTGGCAACATGGCTGCAAGCAGGGGATGATGTTCCCCCTGAAAGTTGGTTCTCATAGTAGCAAACAGTTTAGCAGTTAACGCACCTATAGGATAAAAGGCTTGGGCTTTGGTAGAGGTGTCTAAAACTATTTGAAGAAATCTTGGGTACATTAAAAATTTTCCCTTTGTCTTTTGAATATTTTCAACCAAGTTTTCAAAAATATATTTAGAAAAATTGAATGTAATCCCTTGTGAAAGACATACAATACCATAGCCCAGTCGTGTAGAGAACTGGTCCCATCCTCCGGTCTTGTTGCTTATGCATTGGAGCAGAGTGTGAACCAAAAACCTCCATTTCGGGCAGAGTTCCTTCTTTAGCCACATATCTGTTCTTGTTCCTCGATACCCAATAGCTCTCAGCCCATTTAGCACATCTTCCTGATTGGAGTGAAATACTCCTTCAGCATCTTCCAGGTGAAGCTTCCTCCTGATTAAGTCCTCGGTCACAATGTACTCTGTTTCATCAACCACAGCCCTAATCTCTGTCTCGCTCCTTTTTTTCAGCAGTTTCCCAAAATTGAGTGATCAGAGATTCATAAATCTCATTTGGTGAGTGAGTTAGAGCATAATAAATTTTGGACCTTTTCAGAAATTCCACCATTGGTTCATAAAATTCATATCCTTTGCCATTTCCCAGAAATGCAACTTTGTTGTGGTCATGTTTAAATTCAAGAGCCATGAGTGATATGAGGGTTTAGGATTGGGATTCTTGAAATGGAGAGAGTTTGTGAAAGTCGAATGAGTGGGAATTTGTTTGTTCTGAGGCGAGTGATGGTGGGTGGAGTGTTTTTGCCCAAATTATAGTCAAAGAAAGATGGACCGTTTGTTTGACCTTTGCTGACGTGTATAGTATCTTTGACCTAGCCCAAACTAACACTTCAGCAGGAACGCGTGATCAATCTGCTGAAGTTATAGCTTCAGCAGAATGCACCAAAGATAAGAATATCTTCGGTAAGTTTCTAGAATTACTGTGCCACCCACTTGCATTAAACTCATTGAACCTCAATCCGTCTATAAAATGATCCCAATGTATCTCATCTTTTCACCAAGATCCCCAAATATTTACCACAAACCCTAGAAGCAAAATAACCTCACTTAACCCAATTGCACCATGAATACCGAGATCATAGATCTCACTTCCTCAGCTTCCTCATCTTCTTCTTCATCATCATCAAGTGGTGAATCAAACCCATGGTTCTCTTACTTTCCTCAACCCTATCCAAGACCAAAAAAATCGCCCTTGCTTCCTTCTTCAGAAGATGACAGTGTAGTGAATCCAAGTCAATCTGCTGATGATTCTGATGACTCCTATAAGGAGGGAACATCTTACTCCCAACCTCCAGCACCTCGGTCTCAACAAAGACCTCGTGCCAGGAATCCGCCACTCCCCAAAGATAGAGAGGTGGTTCTTGGTCTCACTGCGCCATCTTTTGGTGCATAAACACCCATCGTATAGAAGAAGGGCTTGAGGAGGGTGGATCGATTGTATTTTGGTTGAAATGAATAGATGAAGCACAAAGGACACGATAGTTCTCTTCGTCATCCTACGTGGTCATCGTCATCATCAATCGTTTTCATCAATCCATCCCTCCATTTTGGTCCTTAGCATCTTCGTCGTGCTGGTCATGCACATCCAACCAGCCAGTTAGACTGAATGGGTGGTTATGCAAGACTTCACAAAGGCAAAGCCAGCATTTAACGCATATCCAGCATTCCATTAGATTTCGGAATGAAAGATATACCTTAGATCAGGCTTAGCTTAAGTGTACAGCTCGTATCTTGAGGATGCAAAATAGAAGTAGTTGTCTTTATGTAAGCTGTAAGCTGTAAACTGTTTCTTGAATGCATGAATGAACAATTTGACTTTATTTTCTTTTCTTCAGTATTATCTTCAGTAGAATCAAATTGTATGCTTCAGTATTTGTTATCAGAAGAAACAAGCAACACTCTCTCAGCTATTTGACCATGTACAAGTGAGCCACTCTTGATGAATTTGAACTTGACCATGAGATATATAAACTGCAATCCAGATAAGGAATAGACAAAATGCAGTACAGACAACTGCAAACAAACAAACTGAACATACACAACAACAAAAACAAATAAACCAGAGAAATATTAGAAGTTAGTGTTAGCAAAACAAACTAAGATATAAAACCAAAAAATCTGCAGAGTAAAAATCGGAACAACAAAAATCTGCAGAGTTTGCACAAATCCTCCCCTGAGGCATATGCCTCCCCTGAGGCCTATGCCTCCCCTTAAACTATGCAGTCAAGGGTTTAGCATTCCAATATTGACCACGAGGTGTTGAAACCTTGGTCCATCAAAAGCTTTTGTTAATAAGTCTGCCACATTATCATCAGTATGGATTTTTGCCACTTTTATCAAATGTTTTTCATAAGCATCTCTTATAAAGTGGTGCCTGATTTCAATGTGTTTCGTTCGACTGTGAAAAACTGGATTTTTGACTATGCAGATGGTACTTTGATTATCTATATGAATTGTAGTGTTCATAAAGTTGTACCCATAGTCCAGCAGTTGGTTCTGAATCCAAAGGACTTGTCCACAGCAATTTGCAGCAGCAACGTACTCTGCTTCAGTAGTTGAGGTGGCCACAATGGTTTGTTTCTTGCATTGCCAAGAAATCAACCTCTTGCCTAGGAACTGGCAGCCCCCAGTTGTGGATCTTCTGTCCAAATTTGCACCAGCATAATCACTGTCACTGTATGCTTCCAACTTGAAAGGAGATTCTTTTGGGTACCAAAGACCTAAGAGAGGTTGGCCTTTAAGGTACTTAAAGATCTTCTTGACAGCATTGAGATGGGAAGCAAGAGGAGTGACTTGATGTCGAGAACAAACACTCACTGCAAATGTAATATCAGGTCTTGAAGCTGTCAAATACATCAATGAACCAATCATAGACCTGTACAGATGAACATTCACAGGTAGATCTGGTTCATTATTTGCTTTAGCCTTAGGAGCTTCATAAGGTGTTGTGGCAGTCCTAACACCTTCCATACCAAACTTCTTCAGAATGTCCCTCACATATTTATCTTGACTGATAAAGATGCCATCTTGTTTCTGCTGAACCTGAAGACCCAAGAAGAAAGTAAGTTCTCCCATAGCACTCATTTGGAATTCACCCTTCATAAGTTCCTCGAATTCCCTGCACCAAGCTTCGTTTGTGGAACCAAATATGATGTCGTCCACATACACTTGCACCAGAATGATGTCTGAGTAATTCTTCTTGAGGAACAGAGTTTTATCAATAGCTCCTCTCCTATAGCCATGCTTCAGCAGGAATGAAGAAAGCCGAGCATACCAAGCTCTTGGAGCCTGATGTAAGCCATAGAGAGCTTTAACAACTTTGTAAACATGATTTGGGTGATCTGGGTCTTCAAATCCCTTTGGTTGAGAGACATAAACCTCTTCTTCAATCTCACCATACAAAAAAGCACCTTTGACATCCATTTGATACACCATGAACCCCATATAAGAAGCATAAGCCAGGAAAATGCGAATTGCTTCAACTCTTGCAACAGGGGCAAACACTTCATCATAATCAATTCCTTCCTCCTGTCTGAAGCCTTGTGCTACTAATCTTGCTTTGTTTTTAATCACAACACCCCGAGAATCTCTCTTATTCTTCAGAACCCACTTTGTCCCAATGGCATATTTGCCATCAGGTAGTGGTACCAAAATCCAAACCTGCTGGTTGTGAAATTGTTGCATCTCTTCTTGCATTGCTTCTAGCCAACTTGAATCATTGAGAGCTTGAGATACACTGGTTGGTTCCACTTGAGAGAGAAAGCAAGCAAACAGACAATGTTTAAAGTCTGTGTGATTGTCTCTTTGTTGGTTGGAGACATAAGAGAGAAAAGCAATCTGTCCAAATTGAGGACTTGTGATAGCCCTTCGAGTTCTGACAGGTGCCAGAAGATCACCGATGATGTTGGATTGAGGATGAGCAATATTGATCCTCTGAGTAGCAGTGGGGTTGACTTCAATGGATGGATCAAGATTAGTGATGGTTGGTTCAAATTCAGCATCATAAGAGGGTGAGGTGAAGATGCCAGCTTTGGGTTGATGATTTCCAAGATCTGAAGGTTTTGGAAAGCGTGTATAGGGTTCACCAAAGTCTAAGGATACTCGAGAAGGAACAGCATAGCTTTCAGCAGATTTGGGGATGGATGGTGTGACAGAGTCAACTTCAGCAGACACATTGTTTCTGCTGACTCCTTCATTAGCTACCCCTTCTTTCAGTTTCTCTGCTTCAAGCTTGGCGGCAAATTCTTGAGTCTGAAGCCTAGCGAGGTCCTCAGCATAGTGAGAGTCATCTTCATCACTCGAATCAGCAGCATCCTTGGAGGTGGTACCTGCAATATTGTTAGGAGAGAAAGAAGGCACAAGTATGGGTTGCTCATCATCTTCAAACTCATTTTCAGAGTCATCATTTAAAGGACCTGCAGTGTTAGTTGGAGATTCTTGAGGACCTGCATTTTGGTTAGCCAAATGTCTGGTGTAACCCAAATAATCAGTTAAGTAATCAAGATCAAAGGACCACGAATGACCTTGTCCTTGAACATTAAGCTTATCTTCCAAAAATCTCAGGTTCAATGTCTCCTCTATCTTCTTGGCTTGCAAGTTGTACACCCTGTATGCCTTACTATGAGCTGAATAACCCACAATATAGCCATCATCAGCCTTTTCATCAAACTTTCCCAACGGATCACTTGTGTTTAGAATCGTCACTTGACAACCAAAAGGTTTTAGGTAGTGAATGACGGGAACCTTTCCAAAGAGAAGTTCATATGGGGTTTTGAGTTGTGGTCTGGTAATGGACACCCTATTTAGCACATAGCAGGCAGTGCCAACGGCTTCAGTCCAGAACATAGTGGGCAGTTTAGAGTCTGCAAGCATGGATCTAGCAGCCTCTATTAAGGTCCTATTCTTTCTTTCAGCCACCCCATTTTGTTGCGGGGTTCTTGGATTACTGTAGTCCCTTTTTATGCCTTTTGACCCACAGAGTTCTATAAGAACAGCATTTTTAAACTCTGTCCCGTTATCACACCGAATTCCCTTAACCTTTTTGTTCAACTGATTTTCAACAAGGGTGATGAATTCAGTCAGCACTTGAGATGTTTCATCTTTGGTTCTGAGAAAGAAAACCCAACAAAATCTGCTGTAGCCATCAGTGATTACCAAACAGAAGAACTTATGATCAATGCTTCTGACTTGAGTTGGACCAAATAGATCCATGTGAAGCAACTGAAGAGGTTCAGTAATGATGCTCATAGCATTGATAGCTTTGTAAGAAGCTCTGTGTTGTTTTCCTTTGTTGCAAGCGACACAATTGTGATCATTTGTGAATACTTTGGTGGGAAGTCCTTCAACAAGACCCATTTTAGAGAGTTTGTTAATGGTCTTGAAGTTCACATGCGCCATTCTTCTATGCCATTTAGTGGACTCATCTAGAGATGCTTTAGCTACCAAGCAAGTGAGATCACCACCTGGTTGAACTTCATTAAGGTTGAATGTGTATAAGTTGTGAGTTCGAGGAACCTTCAGCAGGATTGAAGTTTCTTCTGGGAGTTTGAAGTCTTTAGACAGCACAAGACATTCATTCTCAGTGAAGAGAACTTTGTTCTTAGTGTCACAGATTTGTGAAACAGAGAACAAGTTGAAATGTTGAAGTTCCTTAACAAAGTACACATTTTCAAAATCCAGATGAGGTGTCTTTATGGTGCCCTTCCCAGTGATACTTCCATCACTTCCTCCAAAAGTCACATTGCCTCCTCCTTCTATAGGGACAAAATTATGCATCATATCCCTGTTTCCAGACATGCTTCTGGAACAACCACTATCAACAATACCAATATTCTTATGCTTAAGGGGATGATCCTACAAACAACAACAAAAATATATACACAACAGTTAGTATTCAGAGGAGGCTCAAGTCATTACTGACTTGAACCTGCCTTGTGGATCACAGGTTTAGGGCATGAAGTTCTAGAGGATCCACTATTGTTCTTGGTCCTCCATTGATAGTTCGGTCCCTTGTTAGTCCAAGAACAACCTGCTGAGGGCTTCACAGCAGTGCTCCCATATCCCATCCCAGCATACATGGAGTCAACATGTGTAGGCCAATAGTCATGTTTAAAGTATGAACTCGTTGGTTGGCCATAAGGTCTAGTAACTGAACTTCTCCAATGAGAGTCAGTGTTAGCTGCTTGTGGGACATAAGGTGGAATGTTAGCAACATTGGTCCAGTTGTGTTTGTGTTGAGTAGCACATGCACCCAATCTTTGTTCATAAAAATCACAATCCTTAATTAAATGAAATTTACTGCCACATACAAAACATGTCTTCTTCTTAGAAGTTTTATTCAAATAGGAAGATGTTGGATTACATGCAGAAGTACTTAAAACAGATACATTTAAGGACTTGATTTTAACAGACTGATTATTCAAACATTTAAAAGCTAAGTCTTCAGGAGAAACTGTCTTGGAAGATGATTCCTCAGCAGCTTCCCTAGAGGACTCACAAGTGGACTGGGGTGCAGGCTTGGGTGTTGGTTCAGGCTTGGGAAGGTCAGACTTCTCATTTGAATCACAGCTTTCATATGAAGTAGACCCTTGATCCGATGAATTGTCACTGTCAGAGCAAGAGACAAAGTCATTAGATGAGGTATCAGGGTCTGGCAAGTCTTTTGACTTTTTGCCATACAAGTGATGTGATCCATCAAAGTCAACAGTGATGGATAGGTCTGTGGGCATGAACTCACCTCTAATGGGACCAGGGATAGCATGCATTATACCTTCTTTAACATAATTAGCTAATCCTGCTGATGTAGGTTTACGCCCATCATACTTAGCTTCTGGACCTACATATTTTTGAAAACCTAATCCTATAGGACATGTCTGAGATTGACTAGTATAGATGATTCTATTTAAGCTTTTACCAGACATTTGCCATTCATTATGCCTATCAATTTCTTCAGCTAGTTTTGCCTTAAGTTCTTGGTTCTCAGACACAGCTTCATCCTTTGCTTTCTCAGACAGTTTTAAGTAATTATTTGCAACTTCTAGATCAAACTGTAACACTTTTATCTTTTCTTCATAAGCAATTTGATTCTTCTGAAACCATACTTTTTTTCTTTCTACAGTTTTTAATGCAAGTTTATGAGCTTCATTATCAATATAACATGCATCAAACTTAGGTTTCATAGCATCAAATTCTTCCTTAAGTTCATTGTATCTAAGACTACAGCCAAAAATACAATTGTGTACCTGAGATAGTCCCATTAAGGCAAACTGATCATGCCTTTCATCCAAAGTGCACCTTGCAAGCAGTCCAAGCTTGTCAGTATCATGAGCTTCCTCATTAACAGGTTCATGTGCAGTCCAGTTGACCTGTTCATCCATGGTGAGGAGAGCTGCTGAAGCTCCAGCTTCCTGCTGTTTCTGCTGATAGGAAAGATATTTGGCTCCATCTCCATTCTTTCTGTCCTTGCATTCTCTAGAGAAATGCCCCATCTGATGACAAGAGTAGCACCTGACTTTCCCCCTATCAAAGCGAGCTGGTTCTTTTCCTTTGAACACAAACTTCCTTCCAGCCTTCTCTTCAAACCTTTTGATGTCCACTGACAACAAAGCCACCTGCATTTTCAGCTTCATTTCCTCCATATCAAGAGGGTCCACCTGATCAAAGTATTCATATGCAAGATACTGCTGAGTATCATAGTCAGCAACAAACGAATGAAGAACATCCTCCATCACACTACTAGACCTAGCTTGAGAACTTGGTGGAGTGGGTCGGGGGTTATGTGGTGCAGGGGGAGCTGAGGATGATGATGGAAAGTAGTTGGAGCTAGGAGATGATGGAAAATAGTTGGAGCTAGGAGCTTGTACCATCATGTTGGAATGAGATGTCCCAACAAAAGCTGCATGGTTAGAAGGAGATGTACGGTAGGGAGTCCTGACATCTGGTTCAAGAGTTCTGAGTCTGTTGTATAGCTCATCAAAGGTGAGCATGTCCAACCCTCCTTTAGCCTTGAGTGCAATACTAACATGCAACCATGATGGTGGCAAGGACCTCAAGAACTTTGAGTTGCAATCTTCATTGTCTGGTTTAGCATTTAGCTGATTCAGCTGACTCAAGATCCTGTGGAACCTGTCGTATCCCTTGTGGATACCTTCTTCTTCTGATATGTTGAAGTCCTGAAACTGTTGTCTTAGCATGGACTTCCTCATTCTCTTTGATTCTTCATTTCCTCCGAACCTTGCCTTGAGAGCCATCCATATGTCTTTAGCATCATCCATATGGTGAAAATCACACAGATGATCTTCAGGAATGGCTTGAAGCAGAATAGTCTTCACTTTATGCTCTCTCTGCATGGCCAGCACTTCTTCAGCAGTCTTTGGTGGAGCCATGATAAATTTCCCATCTCTGTCAGGAATCATCTTCTTTAGACTATTTCCTTTCTTCACTACTTCCCACAGATTCCAATCAATATTTGAAATCCAGTTTTCCATCTTCATAGTCCAAAGTTCATATTCTTCCCTCTTTAAATAAGGAAATTTACCATTGCTGTTTGTGAGACTGAGTTGTTGCATGGAAGTGGTGTTGGTGTTGTTTGTATTTGTGGTTTCGGTTTCATTATCGGATCCAGGCATGGTGAATGAATGTTTGATTGTATGGGGGTGAGAATGGTTCTTAGTATCGTAGAGACTTCCCGAGGCTCTGATACCACTTGTTAGATCTTAAGCACAAGACCTTGATACCACAAGACTTCAGTCTCACCATGCCTGGATCCGATAATGAAACCGAAAGTGATTCTGCCGAAGAAGAAAGGATTCTGCCGAAGTTATACTTCAGCAGAAATGATAAAGCAGATACTGTGTAGCTGCTGAAAGTGGGAAACACGTAGGAGAGATAAGCTCAGTAATAGAGTAAAAGTCAGCGCCGTATTTAATATAGGTTGGCGCCGTTTCAAGTAGAGCTTACTCAGAATAAAACACGATGATTAACAAAACAATACCTTGATAGAGACTTCCCGAGGCTCTGATACCACTTCCCGAAGCTCTGATACCACTTGTTAAACACAAGACCTTGATAGATCTTAAGCACTCGGGGATCGTTAGCCTTGCCTATGTAATCACAAGCAAACTAATAGAAGATCTCTACAACTTGGTATGGTAGCGGAAAATAAATACAAGTTATAGTGACTAAGAACACTTTTGATCCTCTATGGATCTTTGATTATAGAAACTCTATGTTTCGGATAAAATACAAGACTTGAGAAAACTATTGAAAAGCTTATCTATTACAATCTAATATGGTTTCTTATATAGGCAAGAAACCCTCATATGCGTTGACAAATTACGCTTCTACTACTTAACTAGACTAAGCATGCAACTAGACAAGTATGCAACTAATCATATTGTTTTGTTAATCATCGTGTTTTATTCTGAGTAAGCTCTACTTGAAACGGCGCCAACCTATATTAAATACGGCGCTGACTTTTACTCTATTACTGAGCTTATCTCTCCTACGTGTTTCCCACTTTCAGCAGCTACACAGTATCTGCTTTATCATTTCTGCTGAAGTATAACTTCGGCAGAATCCTTTCTTCTTCGGCAGAATCACTTCGACAGATGCTTCGGCAGAATCAGTAGTTTACACTTCGGCAGGAACAGAAGATTACCTTAATTCCCAACAATGATTTTTAGACTTAGCTCACACAATTGATTGTATTATTTTTGCAAAGTGTCATCATCAAAAGAAAAATAAGAAGAGTCGGAATGTACCTCGTTTGACTCATGTGCCATTAGAGCGATCTCTTCCTTGCTTGACTCTTCATCATCTTCACTATCACTCCAAGCACCACTTACAAAAGCTCGTTGAGTTTTGCTTTTAGGTGGCTTGGGACATTCTCCTATGAGATGACTTGCATCACCACATCTAAAACACTTTCTTTCACCTTTACCCTTTTTGTCATCTCGATCTTTTCGGAATGGCTTCTATTCTTCTCGAGGTTGTCTTACAAACTTTCCTCTTCTTCTAAAGAACTTTTTAAAGTCTCTAACGGCCATGGCATACTCCTCATCTTCACTACCGGAGCAAGATTCGTCATCATCACTTGATTCCGCCTTTGCTTTTAGAGCAACAGATTTGATTTTCTCCCTTTTTCCTTTGATGATCTCCGAATCTTTCTCCATCACCATTTCATGTACTTTGAGGTTACCGATTAGCTCGTCTAATGACATTTTTTAGAGATCTTTTGATTCTTCAATAGCGGTCACTTTAGCTCTCCATTTCGGATGGAGTGCTCTAAGAAATTTCCTGACAAAGTTCTTACTACGAAAAGATTCATCAAGTGCTTTAAGTGATGTAATAATAGCATTAAAGCGAGCAAAGCCACAATCAATGGTTTCATCTTCAGGGATAACAAATTGTTCATATTGTTGAACAAGAAGATCAGTTTTGTTATCCTTGACTTGTGAATTACCTTGATGTGTAACAATCAAAGATTCCCAAATATTTTTGGTGGTTTCACACATAAAAATTCTTTCATATTCTTTTCTAGGCAAAGCATTATAAAGCATCATTTTAGCTTCATTATTTTCAGCAATCAATTTCTTTTGTTCATCAACAGAAATATCCTTTGTTGTAGAACTAAAATCCCCTTTAACAATAACAAACCAAAGATCTATATCTTTTGATTTTACATATGTTTCAAAATGGTTTTTCCAATAGATAAATCCATTGGTTTCAAAGAGTGGTGGTATTTGCATAGATTGCCCTTCTTTAAAGTTTTCAGAATCCATGGATCGTTTCAAGTTTATAAAATACAAATTATTTTAGAAATTCTTGAGCAACGAGGCTCTGATACCAATTGTAGAAAATTAGAAGGGGGGTTGAATAGTTTACCAATTTAAAACTTTGTTTTGAATCTTATTGAAAGATCAATTGATATTTATCTTTGATATGTTAATGAAATATGTAAGCAATATGTAAAGAGTAAATAAGGAAAGAAATGATCAAACTACAACAAGTTGTTTATAGTGGTTCAGTCTACAAGGATTATTTCTCCTTGCCCTACTCCACTCCTCGAGTCTCACACTCGAGGGTTTAACTTCACTAGTCAACAAGCTCCTTTCACCGGTGGAGAAACCTTTACACTTCGCTTACACTATTTCTGACACTAAGCTAAATGTCGAGTTCTTTCCAAGGGTACAACCACTCCCATACACAATGTATTTTGAGGACTAAAATACTAACCACTCACACTCACAAGATTATGATGGTTTAGTACAACAATGAAGTATGAATCAACAAAAGATCATACAACACTAAACAAACAAGACTTCCAACTTCTCGTTGAAGCTTGAATGTAACTTGATCTTCTTTGCTACAAAAGAGATCACTAATATGATATGAAACTGAGTTAGAAAGGTTAGAGAGAAGATATGTATGAGAGTATGATAGAAAGGGGTGAAAAACTACTTGGTTTGGCTTTGCTATTTATAGCCAAAACCATCAGCAGGCACCACGGACCGAGGACCCCTTGAAAGGGTTCCGCCCATTATAACTTTTGGTGCCGCCGAGGTCTGACATCAAGATATTAAGATCTTGCCAAAGTCAACCATATCTATGCAAGATTGTGTAAGATATGAAGAGTCCAAATCTACACAAAATATCTAATGAAATCTTCCAATGATTTCCATGATGCATTACATGATGTCATGTGTTGTTTTTCTATTTTTAGAAATATGCAAATACATAAGTAATGTTTAGTTTTTAAGAAACTAAGACATTCTAAAAACTACTATCATACATTATGGTTAGAGTCATATTAAGATATGATTAATCACAATGTAAATGCTTGAGTGATGAAGATATTGTTTGAAAAAGCTTGTTTTAATATCTATTAAACGTGACAAGCTTTAAGCTTTATAAAAATTAAATTTACTTTTGTCGTTAACAAAACTTAGGTAAAGATCAAAAATATAAATAACGTTTAATGACGATATTTGTATTAACACATTGCATTAGTAGACAAGGAATCACCACACAAGATAGCATCAAAACAATCATATTATGCAAGAATACAACTTTATTCAAGACATTTCATTTTGAGATTGTTTTGTCGTTAGACTTAGACGCTTAAGCATACTTGGCTTATAAATTAACACAACAATCTATATGAATAATTTGTAAGATAAAAAGCCTTCTAAAAATTTGTCATACCAAAAGCACTTTGACATATTATATGTGCACACGTAGCAAAAAAATAGTATGACAAGAAGCAAAAGAAACAAGATGAAAGATTCATGCAAGCCATGTTTAAGACATAACAATTTGGAGCATGTATCAATTGGATCGTACTACACATAGATATAATGAATGCCAACTAATAGCTTACAAACATATCATATCAAAATTATCACGTATCAAAATGGCATATTATGAGTTCATAATTAATATGTTAATCATGCTAAAAATAATTAAAATATAAGTATCATGCAAATCAAGTTTAGGTTTAAACGTTTAATAGCATGAAACAAGAATACAAGCATTATAAAAATAAACCCGTACTAAGGTTTACACATTTAACTATCAATCAAATAGTTATCAAACACTAAGATAATGTCAAATCAATTTATCGTATCAAACAAGAACATGTAATCAACACATGTAAGTGCAATGCAAGTGGTTTTAAAGGAAAAGTCATATATACTACTTGTTTGATTAGTATTCCTAAGGCGAGGCAAACTATCACTGTTTTAACACTTACTTTAGGCAAGTATAAGAAAACAGATTTTTCAAGTTGGAGAATGAATATGAGACTATTACTAGCGGTGCTCAATTAAGGCTAAACACGACCATTTTTATAGGTGATTCCACACACCCAACTTCTTTTCTAGAAGCAATTCAATCGTTAGGTCAAATTGAGTATCTAGTGCAATAGGTTCTCCAGTAGTCATTCTCATGTTAGAAAGATGGGAACTTCTACTTTTGCCTATTAAAGTGCATAAAAGATGATAGTTTACCAATGCTTGGCTTAATGTGACACAACTAATGTGCAATATAACTAAGGTGATGAAGATGTCATGTTATACATATGAATTTTAACAATGGTGTGTTGATAAACAATATGTTTTAATCTTGTGTTTAGAATCTAAGGTTGTTCAAATTACATAGCTAATTGTATAATCTAATGGATGACATCTTTTACGTTGAAGTGTATACTTTAAAAGTGATTTGATTATCTAAGACTAGGGAATGGAATATGTTAAATTAAGAATGTTCTCAAGAAAGCCCTTTGGAACTTTATTTAACAAGAATCTAAATAAGGTTACCAACTTCAATAGATCATGAGTATGTTCTAGAGATGTGTAGTTTTAACCTTGGATGTGCACAAGGTTTGAGCAAGGTTAGGTTATGATGTACGCTTGAAAGGAAATTGGTACAAATAGTATCTTTCAACAAATGAGATTATCACATGGGATAAAGTTATCAAGCTTATGAAAATAAGTATGACAAGATGAATTAGATACGCTAGTTCATAGAACTTGTAGATATTTATTTCAAGATCATTTAGCCAATGAGGTGTAATGAAATCTCTTGTAACACAACCATTTATGTCGCAAGGAGAGAATAATGCATAGGATATACAATATCCTTTTAACAAGATGAATACATAATGGATGATTTCTTAGGCATAATGTTTTTCAAAACATCATGTTTTCCTAAATGAAGATACGAAGCCAAAGTGTTTGAATCGGATAGTCCCATCTAAATATACTTGGTCTCAAGATTATATTCACTACATAATGACAAGAGGAATTCACTCGAGTTTCTTATGTATAATCCTCAAGAGTCATTGTTGCTCGGGGTGTATGATGTTGGCTTTGAGATTGCATTTTAACATATGTTGTTAAAATGTTGATTTGAGGTTTAACGAAATTTATGCAGAAGTTTAACGACAAAGTATTACTAATACTTTGATAATTTGTGAAGGTAGTACTACTTATACCTAGTGGAAATTGACAAAAATTACTAAGAGCACCATGCTTATTTAACAGTTGAGGTTCTAGCCATAATGAATTATCTAAGTCCTCATAGGTGGGAAAGTATGGTTAAACGTGCATTTGATTCAGTACAAGTGTTGGTCACAAGGGCTTTTTGAGCAATACACTCAACGAATTCAAATGGTCGTAAGGATGGTGGATTGGTTGATCTAGGTGGTAGGTCTTCTAGTGTGTCTAAATAAGGATGTGGTGATGTAGGGATTTGTTGTGCTATGGGAGTACTTAGGTTGATTATTTGTCCATAGATGTTGAACACAAAAAGTACATATACTAATTCTTATGGTTCATTGGTTGGTACAACTAGTGGGTGAAGTGCTTGAAGTTTTGGTCATGTCTATGAAGCTTAGGGGCTGAGGTATAAGTTCATCTTGAAAGGGTGCGTTTGGGTTAAAGGATGCTCTTGGAAGTTCATGAGCAACAAGCTTAATGCTTCCAAAAGATGGAAGAGGGATAGTAGGTGTCAAAGAGGGATAAGTGGCACAGTGGATTGTTTATTTTGGATAAGTGTTTGATTCATTTTAGGATTAGTGTTTCAACATGTGTTGTTAAAATACTTGGGTGTTGATTTTTCGGATATGACTTTTAATGACTACAATCGTAAGTCGCATATACTTGAATATTTTGGATAAAATACTTAAGTTTTCAATCCTAATTTGTTGAGATTATAAAGCTTAGATTGAACTTGAGGATAACAAGACTTGGTAATATGTCTTTAACATACGTGTGAGTTATGACTCGATGTAAATACATATCGTCTTGAAGGATGACACATTATTTTCATGTTAACCAAGTGAGGCAATACATGTAGATACAAAACCATATCTATAGTCATATGTTAGACTTGTGTATGATATCTTTGCAAAAAATGAGTCCAGTTTTGTTAGTCTCGGTGAGTCATCTAAGTCATCCGCAAACGGGTGAGGAGATGTTGGTGGTGTTGCACAAAGTTTGATAGGTACAAGTTTTGGAGACTTTGGTAGTGAAGGTGTTTTGGATGGTGGGTGATTTTGGTGGTGGAGTTGGAGTACTTAAGTTTAGAAAGTTCACATCTTGAATGGGTGATAAGATGTTGAGATGTAGCGAGTCTGAGGATGAAGAGTTCAAGTTATTGAAGCAACAAGATCGAATGCTAATCCTAGTGGTTTTCTTAAGTGGCTTATTTGAGGTTGAGGATTTAGCTTTAAGAAATTCTAAGCTTAAGGAAAAGTAATAGTGAAGGTGTGAAAATGACCATCCTGAATGTGTCAATTTATGGAACTAAGGATTCACAGAGAGATGTGTTTTATTTGATGTTAATCCATACAAAGATGGTAGTTTCTAATGAGATGGAAGTGTCTAAGATCATGTCAAATATCCTAAGTTAATCCATTGAGGATGTGTTGAGTGAGATATGAAAGATATGCATTAACAACTATCCTAGAAACGAAATTTGGTAAATTAGATTGCGGGATTTAGTAAAATTAAACAACTTACCTGTAGAATCCACGGCACCAATTTTTTACACAAGCGGAACCCTTAATTTGGTGCCGCCTGGTTCGCTTGTACAGGTATGGCGGTACCCAAAGCTATAATAGACGGAACCAAATATTTGGTGTTGTCTGGTCCGTGGCGACCAGATATCTTCACAGACCCATATTTTAACTATCGGGGACTTTTCGGAAACCTAAAATTTTGCTTAAAACATATGACATTAATTATTTCTAGTTAGGAAAATTTGTTGAAAACAACCAGACCTTGACAGATCTTTAGCACTCGTAGATCGTTAGTGTTGCCTATGTAATCATAAGCAAACTAATAGAAAATCTCTACAACTCGTATTCTATAGCAGAATGTAAATACAAGTTGTTATAACTAAGAACACTTAGATCCTCTATGGATCTTTTATTAACTGAAACTCTATGTTTCGAATGAGTTGTCTATTACAAACTATCAAGTTCCTTTTATAGACAAGGAACCCTAAACTATTACTACTCAATCGACTAAGCATGCAAGCATGCATTTAATGACTAAACACTAAACAATATTGAGCAGTACAATAATACCCATGCTAACCTCGGGTAGTTCAAGAATAATGATGGGTTAACATATAATTAATAAAGCGTGTGCAGATCCTAGTCAGCTTCCACTCTTCAGCAGATACACGGCACAGCTTTTATACTTCAGCAGAATCTCTTTTTCAGCTGATTCTGCTTCTACTTCAGCAGAATCCTTCGGCAGTATTGACAGCAGAAATCCTACTTCACACAATTCCCAACAATCCTCCCCTAAACTGGAATTTGACTTGGTTAAGTTCCAGTTTCCTAAACTTGATAGATCTTAGAGACTGCAGTACAAGAGGATTGTTCTCAAACATCAGTAGCAAAGAACCAATAATAATCTCATCTCTATGATGACCAAACTTTGAAACGCCAGGTCTTTGCAGCAACAAAAGACATAGTGTACATCAATACTCATTAGTTGCATACTATTCTCATCACATCCAGGTGTGTTAACTCCTGTGAGAGGTGAATCATTGAAAATAATGGATTTGATGTCTCTTTACCAATAGCCATCACTACTGGAGTAGCAAGATGTTTAAGTCCGAAAACTATGGTACATTGATAACCATCTGATTTATGAGCAAATCAGCAACTATATAAACGGATTTGATGTGTCTTTACCTGTAGCCGTTTGCTCAGGACTAGTCAATTCTTAGAATTGGTGAATTGATAACCAAATATGGATTCAGTTGCCTTTACCACAAGCCATATACTTGTGGGCTAGCCAATTCTTGGATTCCAACAAGGAATATGCCATGATGAATTGATGACCATACAACTCTCAGCAATTAAGCATGGGTGGTTGCATACCCTATGATTTTGAGCAAATCATTACAGCTATCAACAGATTTGATGTGTCTTTACCAAAGCTATACCCTTTGTACTAGCCAACTCTTTGATATACACAAGGTATATCTGGTGAGTTAAAAACCATCAACAAAATACAACAAATCTGCAAGAGAAAGTTAGTTTTTTTTTTTTTTTTTTTTTTTTTTTTTTTTTTTTTTTTTTTAACTAATAAACTAACAAACAAACAAACAAAGAAAATAAAATCCTCCCCTGAGGCCTATGCCTCCCCTTAAACTTTGCAGTTAAGGGTTAAGCATTCCAATATTGACCACAAGGTGTTGAAACCTTGGTCCATCAAAAGCTTTAGTTAACAGATCTGCCACATTATCATCTGTATGAATTTTAGCCACATTTATCAAATGTTTTTCATATGCATCTCTTATAAAATGGTGCCTGATTTCAATATGTTTGGTTCTACTGTGAAAAACTGGATTTTTGATAATGCATATGGTACTTTGATTATCAATAAAAAGTGTTGTGTTCATGAAGTTATACCCATAATCCAGCAATTGATTTTGAATCCAAAGGACCTGTCCACAGCAATTTGCAGCAGCAACATACTCTGCTTCAGTAGTTGAGGTAGCCACAATGGTTTGTTTCTTGCACTGCCAAGAAATCAATCTCTTTCCAAGGAATTGACAGCCTCCAGTTGTGGATCTCCTATCCAGATTTGCACCAGCATAATCACTATCACTATATGCTTCCAACTTAAAAGGAGACTCTTTTGGGTACCAAAGGCCTAAATGAGGTTGGCCTTTGAGCTACTTAAAGATCTTCTTGACTGCATTGAGATGGGAAGTCAGTGGAGTGACTTGATGTCGAGAGCAAACACTCACAGCAAAAGTAATATCAGGCCTTGAAGCGGTTAGATACATTAATGAACCAATCATTGATCTATATAAATGAACATTCACTGGTAGATCTGGTTCATTGTTGGTTTTTGTTTTTGGAGTTTCATAAGGTGTTGTGGCAGTTCTGACACCTTCCATACCAAATTTCTTCAAAATGTCCTTCACATATTTATCTTGACTGATAAATATCCCATCTTGTTTCTGCTGAACTTGGAGACCCAAAAAGAAAGTAAGCTCCCCCATGGCACTCATCTGAAATTCTCCCTTCATCAGTTCCTCAAATTCCCTGCACCAAGCTTCTTTAGTGGATCCAAAAATGATGTCATCCACATACACTTGCACAAGTATGATGTCTGTCGAGTTCTTCTTCAAAAAAAGAGTCTTATCAATGGCACCTCTTCTGTAGCCATGCTTCAGCAGAAATGATGAAAGCCTAGCATACCATGCTCTTGGTGCCTGATGAAGTCCATAGAGAGCTTTAACCACCTTGTAAACATGATCAGGATGATCTGGGTCTTCAAATCCTTTGGGTTGAGTGACATAAACCTCCTCTTCTATCTCACTATACAGAAAAGCACCTTTAACATCCATCTGATACAGCATGAAGCCCATGTAGGATGCATAGGCCAAGAAAATTCGAATAGCCTCTACTCTAGCAACAGGTGCAAACACTTCATCATAATCAATCCATTCCTCTTGCCTGTAACCTTGAGCTACTAATCTTGCTTTGTTTTTAATAACCACACCCCTTGCATCTCTTTTGTTCTTCAGAATCCATTTAGTTCCAATAGCATATTTGCCATCAGGTAGTGGTACCAAAATCCAAACTTGTTGGTTTTGAAACTGTTGCATTTCATCTTGCATTGAAGTCTGTGTGATTGTCTCTTTGCTGATTTGAGACATAAGAGAGAAAAGCAACCTGTCCAAATTTAGGACTAGAGATAGCCCTTCGAGTTCTAACAGGTGCTAGAATGTCACCAATAATATTGGATTGAGGGTGAGTGATGTTGATTCTTTTAGTAACAGTGGGGTTGACTTCAATGGACGGTTCAAGATTAGACACAGTTGGTACAAAA
This sequence comes from Chrysanthemum seticuspe, assembly GCA_019973895.1. Classification (NCBI taxonomy): domain Eukaryota; kingdom Viridiplantae; phylum Streptophyta; class Magnoliopsida; order Asterales; family Asteraceae; genus Chrysanthemum; species Chrysanthemum seticuspe. The sequence continues at coordinate 29,785,728 of BPTQ01000007.1, read as the reverse complement.
GTTGTGTCATAGGAAGGTGAGGTGAAAATGCCAGATTTGGGTTGATGATTTCCAAGATCTGAAGGTCTTGGAAAGCGAGTATAGGGTTCACCAAAGTCTGTGGACACTCTAGAAGGAATAGGAGTAGAAACAGTCGAGCTTTCAGCAGATTTGATGACGATGGGAGAGACTGCATCAGTGTCAGCAGAAATATGGTTTCCACTGACAGCCTCATTTGCAAGCTCCCCATTCACCTTCTCAGCTTCAAGCTTAGCTGCAAACTCTTGAGTCTGAAGCCTAGCAAGGTCCTCAGCATAGTGTGATTCATCTTCACCCTCAGCAGAAGTATCTCTAGAAGTGTTACCTGCAACATTGTTAGGGGAGAAAGAAGGCACAAGAATAGGTTGTTCATCATCTTCAAATTCACTTCCAGAGTCAGCATCCAAGGTACCTGCATTGTTAGTGGGAGATTCTTGAGAGCCTGCACTTTGGTTAGCCATATGTCTAGTATAACCCAGATAATCAGTTAGGTAGTCGAGGTAAAAAGACCACACATGACCCTGTCCTTGAACATTGGGCTTATCTTCCAGGTATCTCAGGTTCAAAGTCTCCTCTATCTTCTTGGCAGATAAGTTGTACACTCTGTAAGCATTGCTATTAGCTGAATAACCCACAATATAACCATCATCAGCTTTCTCATCAAACTTCCCCAACGGATCACTGGTGTTTAGAATGGTCACTTGACAACCAAAAGGTTTGAGGTAATGAATGACTGGAACCTTCCCAAAGAGAAGTTCATATGGTGTTTTGAGGTGAGGTCTAGTAATGGAGACCCTGTTAAGCACATAGCAAGCTGTGCCAACAGCTTCAGTCCAGAACATAGTGGGCAATTTAGAGTCTGCAAGCATTGATCTTGAAGCCTCTATCAAGGTCCTATTCTTTCTTTCAGCTACCCCATTTTGTTGCGGGGTTCTTGGATTGCTATAGTCCCTCTTTATCCCTTTAGACATACAGAGTTCTATAATAATAGCATTCTTGAATTCTGTCCCATTATCACACCGAATGCCCTTAACCTTCTTGTTCAACTGATTTTCAACGAGGGTGATGAAGTCTTTCAGCACTGGAGTTGTTTCATCTTTAGTCCTTAGAAAGAACACCCAACAAAATCTGCTGTAGCCATCAGTGATAACCAAACAAAAATACTTGTGATCAATGCTTCTGACTTCAGTTGGACCAAATAGATCTATATGTAACAGCTAAAGAGGCTCAGAGATAATGCTTGTAGCAGTGATAGCTTTGTAGGATGCTCTGTGTTGCTTCCCTTTGTTGCATGCAACACAATTATGATCATTGGAGAAAACTTTGGAGGGTAGACCTTCAACAAGACCCCTTTTAGAGAGTGTGTTTATGGTCTTGAAATTCACATGAGCCATTCTCCTATGCCATTTGTTAGACTCATCCAATGATGCTTTAGCCAGCAAACAAGTGAGGTCACCTTCAGGATGAACTTCATTGAGGTTGAATGTGTATAGATTGTGAGTTCGAGGAACTCTTAGCAGAATTGAAGTATCTTCTGGAAGCTTGAACTCTTTAGAAAGCACAAGACATTCATCTTCAGAGAAGAGTACCTTGTTCTTGGTGTCACAAATTTGTGAGACTGAGAACAAGTTGAAGTTCTGAAGTTCCCTAACATAGTACACATTCTCAAAGTTCAGTAGGGGTGTCTTGATGGTGCCTTTCCCAGTAATTCTACCATCACTTCCACCAAAAGTCACATTGCCTCCTTCTTCAATAGGAACAAAATTGTGCATCATATCTCTATTGCCAGACATACTTCTTGAACAACCACTATCAACAATTCCAATATCTTTATGCTTAAGAGGATGATCCTATAGAAACAAAAATATATACAAACGAATGTTAGTATACAAAGGAGGCTCAAGTCATTGCTGACTTGAACCTGCCTCGTGGATCATGAGATTTTTGTCTAGCAGATGAGAAAGATCCACCATTGTTCTTGGGTTTCCATTGAAATTTGGGTCCCTTATCATTCCAAGAACAACCTGCTAAGGACTTGACAGCAGTACCCCAACATCCTTTCCCATTATTCATAGAGTCAACATATGCAGGCCAATAACCATGTTTAAAGTATAGGCTAGTAGGTTGCACATAAGGTCTATCAGCTGATCTCCTCCAAGGAGAGTCAGTATAAGTTGCTTGTGGGACATAAGGTGGAATATTCTTAACATTGGTCCACACTGGTCTACATACACCCAATCTTTGCTCACAGAAATCACAATCCTTAATTAAAAGAAGTTTACTTCCACATACAAAACATGTCTTTCTTTTGGAAGATTTATTCAACAAAGAAGATGTTCTATTACATGTAGAAGTACTTAAACCAGAAACATTAAAGGAATTGTTTTTAACAGACTTATTATGCAAAGATTTAAAGGACAAGTCTTCAGGGGAAACAGGCTTGGAAGTTGATTCCTCAGCAGCTATCCTAGAAGGCTTGTAGACAGACTTGGGTGCATGCTTGGGTGTAGGCTCAGGTGAGGGCTTGGGAAGGTCTGACTTATCACTTGAATCACAGCTGAAAGTAGACCCTTGATCCGATGAATTGTCACTGTCAGAGAAAGAGACAAAGTCATAAGATGAAGCATCGGTGTCTGGCAAGTCTTTTGACTTTTTGCCATACAGATGGTGTGATCCATCAAAGTCAACAGTGATGGACAGGTCAGTGGGCATGAATTCACCTCTAATAGGACCAGGGACAGCATGCAAATCACCTTCTTTAACATAATTTTCTAAGCCTGCAGGTGTAGATTTACGCCCATTTTGCCTAGTTTCCAATCCTACATACTTTTGAAAACCTAAACCTATTCTAGAGATCACTGACTGACTACTATAGATTTCTCTAGCTAGATTGTCACCTGATATAAGCCACTGTTTATGTCTAGCTATTTCCTTAGCTAGTTTCTCTTTAAGCTCTAGGTTCTCAGCAATAGCATCAGCTTTTTCCTTTTCAGTGCGTTTTAAGTTAATGTTTGCAATATCTAGATCAAATTGTAACACCTTTATCTTTTCTTCATAAGCTATCTGATTCTTTTGAAACCATACCTTTTGTCTTTCTAATGTTTTTAACGAAAGTTTATAAGCTTCATTATCAACATAGCATTCATTGTATTTAGGTTTCATAGTATCATAAGCTTCTTTAAGTTCATTGTATCTTTCACTACAACCAAATATACAGTTGTGTACCTGAGAGAGTCCCATCAAGGCAAATTGATCATGCCTATCTTCTGAAGTACATCTTGCCAGCAATCCAAGCTTCTCTGTATCAGCAGCTTCCTCATTCACAGGTTCATGAGCAGCCCAGTTGACCTGTTCATCCAAGGTGACAAGAGCTGCTGAAGTGCTAGCTCCCTTCTGATTCTGCTGATAGGAATTGTAGTTAGCTCCCTCTCCACTCTTCATGTCTTTGCATTCCCTTGAGAAATGACCCATCTGGTGACAAGAGAAACACTTGACCTTTCTCCTGTCAAAACGAGCTGGATCCTTTCCCTTGAAGCCAAACTTTCTTCCTGCCCTCTCCTCAAACCTTTTGATATCTACTGAAAGCATGGCCACCTGCCATTTCAGTTTCATCTCCTCCATCTCAAGTGGGTCCACCTGCTCAAAATCTTCATAGACAAGATGCTGCTGAGTATCATAATCAGCAACAAATGAATGAAGAACATCCTCCAATATACTACTAGTTTTAGCTTGAGGACATGATGGACTGGGACGATAAGATGATGATGGTAAGTAGGTTGGACTTGGAGCATACATCATCATGTTGGAGTGAGATGTCCCAACAAAGGCTGTATGACCAGAAGAGGATGCACGGTAGGGAGATCTGACATCAGGTTCAAGAGATTTGAGTTTGTTGTACAGCTCATCAAAAGTGAGCATGTCCAACCCACCTTTAGCTTTAAGGGTTATACTAACATGTAACCATTATGGAGGCAAAGATCGTAGAAACTTTGAGTTGCAATCATCATTGTCAGGTTTTGCATTCAGCTGGTTTAGCTGACTCAGAATCTTATGAAACCTGTCGTATCCCTTGTGGATACCTTCTTCTTCTGAGATATTGAATTCTTGGAAGTGTTGTCTCAGCATGGACTTCCTCATTCTTCTGGACTCTTCATTGCCACCGAACCTTGCTTTAAGAACCATCCATATGTCCTTAGCATCATCCATGTGGTGAAAATCACCCAAGTGATCTTCAGGAATAGCTTGAAGGAGGATGGTTCTTACTTTGTGCTCTCTTTGCACAGCTAGAATCTCTTCAGCAGTTTTGGGAGGAGCAATGGTAAACTTACCATCAAGATCTGGGATAGTCTTCTTTAGACTGTTTCCTTTCTTTACAATCTCCCAAAGATTCCAATCAATATTGGAGATCCAGTTCTGCATCTTCATGGTCCACAGATCATACTCTTCCTTTTTCAGATAAGGAAACTTACCATTATTGTTGGAGAGACTAAGTTGTTGCATAGAGGTGGTGTTTTTGATGTTGTTGGTGACTTCGGATTCATCATCAGTTCCATGCATGGTGAATGTGTTTTTGGTTGTATGGGGGTGAGGTAAAATATGGTTCTCAGTATCGTAGAGACTTTCCCGAGGCTCTGATACCACTTGTTGAAAACAACCAGACCTTGACAGATCTTTAGCACTCGTAGATCGTTAGTGTTGTCTATGTAATCATAAGCAAACTAATAGAAAATCCCTACAACTCGTATTCTATAGCGGAATGTAAATACAAGTTGTTATAACTAAGAACACTTAGATCCTCTATGGATCTTTTATTAACTGAAACTCTATGTTTCGAATGAGTTGTCTATTACAAACTATCAAGTTCCTTTTATAGACAAGGAACCCTAAACTATTACTACTCAATCGACTAAGCATGCAAGCATGCATTTAATGACTAAACACTAAACAATATTGAGCAGTACAATAATACCCATGCTAACCTCGGGCAGTTCAAGAATAATGATGGGTTAGCATATAATTAATAAAGCGTGTGCAGATCCTAGCCAGCTTCCACTCTTCAGCAGATACACGACACATCTTTTATACTTCAGCAAAATCTCTTCTTCAGCAGATTCTGCTTCTACTTCAGCAGAATCCTTCGGCAGTATTGACAGCAGAAATCCTACTTCACATAATTCCCAACAAAAGTCGATAACACACATACAAACATAGTGGAGCATAGACTTTGACCAAGGGCTAACGATTTTCACATATAAGTGAAAATGGGTAAAATTTGATAACACCCGTGTGCTATCCCCCTGCATGAACCGGTTAGCATACATCAATGTTTTAGGTTAGTTTATCATCCTACGAAGCGAAAACACATAAATTACATCATACAACATTGTTTTTACCTTTGTACCAAAGACTCTCTTAAAACCTCTATTTTTCAAAGTACTTGACTAATTTAGTTAGTACTCATTGCTAAGTGAGTTATGACATTTCATAAGTTATGCGAGATTCTAGTATAACCTATGCAAAGAAAGTTATTTAATTCTACAAGCGATGGTAAAACAATTTTCCAACTTAGTGCACAAAATCTAGCAAATGTCCTATTGTCCATAAACAAGAAATCGTCAAACAAGCGAATAAATAACATGGAAATATTGAAACTTATATTATGTAAACAAACAAGTGTAACCAACAATTCGAAAATAAGCAAGCAACATATATGCAAACAACATAAACAAGTGGTCATTTAGCATAGCATAACAAGAAAAACACTTTTCGTCATTTTGCGTTTAAATATGACGATGTATACAAAGCTTGATTAGTTTCCTTTAAACATATTACCAAATTATTTAGTTTTAAAAGAAATTGTATCAAAGTTCTAAGAATACCAACTTAAATTACTTGATTCAAAATTTTGAGTTTTTATGTTAAAGCGAAACTTAATATCTTAGACATATTGTAGTATTTGGTCTATTTCACTTATTTAAAACTAGACTCAGGCCATGAGAGTATTTTTAAATTAAAGTAGACTCAATTCCCTTTAAAATTATAGGTGGCTCGACTTGTATGGACTTACGGTTAATTAATTATGATTTTTTGAAGTTGGCCAAAAAAACTGCATACTATACAGACGGACTCCAAGGAACCAAATTTAGGGAATTGAGTCCGTCTGTATACAAAGTTACATTTAACAATAAAATTTCTAAGTATAATTAGCAAATCATTTTTCATATTATTTTTCGCTTCAATGGTAATTTGATACATGGATCGTACTCTATTTTAAAAATCATTTGTTTTGAAAATAAGAGCTACGTGGCTCTGATACAAATTGTGAAAACGTAGAGGGGGGTTGAATACGTTACCGTTTAAAAACTTTAGATCTTTAGTATCAAATCGCTTATGAAGCTTGTTATAATATGAAAGTTCTAATTATTGTTTGTGACCAATATAAAGCATCGTAAACCAAGTTGTCACACTAGCATTAACATCAAACCACATCACAAGCAATAGTATAGTGCAATAACAAAAGTAAAGAGATAAAGAAAGGAAAGTGCAAACCGAACACGAGGATTTATAGTGGTTCGGTCATGGATCTCCTTTCCGCCCTACTCCACTCCCCGAGTACCCAACTCGAGAGTTACTTCACTAAATCAACAAGCTCCCTTCTCGGCGGATAAAACCTTACAATCGTCGCTTACACTTTTTTCGGAACAAAGCTAAATACCGGGTTCAAGTTCGAGGTAGAACAAACCTAACGTCGCCTATACAATATTTCCGACACTAAGCTAGATGTCGAGTTCTTTTACAAGGGTGCAACCACTCCCATTATGTTTTATGGCCCAACATAACAAACATTGTGTTTTATGGCACAAACACATAAACCATCTAATCTAGTTTGGTGAAAGTGTTGTAATGATGCAATAATGTTTACAATAATGATCCATGACACAAATGTCTAATGGATATGAATAACTACTTCTAAATGAACTTCCATTGATAGGAAGCCTTCATGATTAAGATCACAAGTTCCCTAAACTTGTTGTGATAGATCTTCAGCTTGTGGTGAGTGGGGATGGCTAGATCTCCAAGCTTTTCTTGGTTGATCAAAATGTAGAGTATGCTTACAACAAAGATGAATGTTAGAAGCATTATGATCATGATCATTAGGGTGTTTAATGTATGTTACTGCATTGTTAATGATTGATCTAAATGTATGCAAGAAGGTGGAGAAGATGTGTTTTGAAGTGGTGAAGAAATGAGAAAACAATGGGCTTCTATTTATAGGCAAAAGGGAACAGCAGTGCCCACGGACCAATGAACCAAAAAAAGGGTTCCGCCCTTTATAACTTTTGGTGCCGTGGGTGTCTGACAGAAAATCTAAAAAATCTTTCTTCAAATCTTTCTAAGATATTACCAAATCTTACTAAGATCACATTTGATATATTGAGTGACAATCTAACCAAAATATTCAAGAGATCTTCCAAGGATTTCAAAGATGATGATGTAATATGTATTTCTATTTTAGATTAAAAAGTTTATCAAAGTAAACTTGTAAAATGTATTATGTAACTAGTTAATAAAATGTCTAGTTACCTTTTGTAAAAATATCTAGTTGAGTGTTTGTCAAAATAAAATGTATTTTATCAAGTGTAAGTAAACTTTTAGTACTTGTATGAATATTATAGTTAGTTTACTTGTACAAATAAGAGTATATATTTGTTAGACATTTTACAAAAGATGTATTTGTATAAAATACTTGTGAATGCAAAATGTAAAGTGAGGTTCGAAATAGAATGGTTAACCTATTAAAATACTTAGTGACTCTAAACGTATTTTAAACATTCTAAATGATTTGTTAATGGGTTTGAACATAATGCCACATAACAAGCATGTACGAACTTATGTTGTAACATACGAGGACTTGAGACATCGAGAGGTGTTGAATGTATGTTGAGACAAAGTGTGATTACAAGTAACTTGTACATTTTACGTTATGTATTACAAGTTACATGTTTGTCATCAATCAAAACAAACGAGACTGTATAGATTAAATATCGTAATATTTGCACTAACAACTTGTGTTAAACTTTATATCACTGTCACGTCAGCGATACATCAGATTTAATCTTTGACCATAACTAAAAAAATACCCCTTATCATAACTCAACCTTAACTTAATTTTACTAATTTATTTTTAAATTCAGCCCCTAAAATAAAACTAATACTTCATTTATTAAAAAACATAGCATTAATTCTTAAACATATTACAATACAAAATTAAAAAAAAAAAAAAAAAACAAACAAACAAAAAAAAAACAAAAAAAGTTACAACGAAATTAAAAAATATACGAAATAAAAAAAACACAACACAAAGCAAACTACAACATAAAGGAAATTACGAAAATACAATTAAATCTAGTGACGAGGTTGCAAGTTATATTTTTTGATGATTCGGTCTTTTTCTTCATTGATCCAAGCCACAACGTTTGGATCCTTGTCGTCAGTGTCAGTCATCAAAAATTTTATCTCTTCCAATCTTATTATCGTTTCATCTTTTACTTGGGCCGCCCGATATGCCGCTTGGGCGGTTTCTCGTTTTATACGATACTCGGTTGTCATAGTCTCTGTGAATTGGTTTGACGAGCTCGTTCCTCCGATGCTCGCTCCCCCGGTACTTGTCGTGCTCTCGGATCTGTATTTCTTCGAAGCACGAATTTATTCATCCTCATCGATTGGTTCGGGGTCTTTGGATTTTTTGGTCTTTCGTTTACCACGACTTTTGAGCTTTGGAGGAGACGTAGGTGTTTCGGGAACCTCATGTGTTTCGGTTTGTGAATGTTGTGACAATTGTAGATTTTGGAAATTGGTGTTTAGTGTGTTTTGTTGGCTTTGTTCCCAATACAGAAATCGTTGATGTTGTAGGTAAAGTTCTTGGCTCGACAAGCCGAGTGGGTTAGGAAAAGAGATGTTGGGTGATGATGAACCCGCGTTCGGGTTTGAGTTATTCCACCCACCGAGGAGATTCAAGAAAGAATCATCGTTGTTGTTGCCTCCCGACATTTTTTTTAGCAAATGAAAGTATATGATAGATTAGATTGAGTTGTGGAAAAAAAATTGTGTATTAATTGGGTATTTATAGTGGTTGGAAAATGGTTTTGATTTTTTTTAAGGCAAACTAGCCGTTTAATTGCAGGGTGTGTAAGGGAATTTTTTTTTAAACCCAACGGCTAGTATTGTCGTTTTAGGAGGTGAAGGTGATTTTTTTTTTTTTTTTTTTTAACTAGTCTTAACGTGACGTTAAAGGGTTAACGCACCCATATGATGTGGCTAATGCGGTTTAACGCGAGCGAGTTAAACCTTAACTCATGTGGTGCCTTAAGGAACCGCTTGTTCTTATGGTAGAATAAGAATTGCCTTTTGTTTGAAAGAAAAAAGAAAAAAAGATAGGACACTTGCTCTATTAATACAACAATCAATGCAATCAATGATCGGTGGTTTATGTTTTGTTCACAAACAAATATAACTATATTGTTGTTGTCTTTTACTTGCATACTTCTTTATCAAAAACAAACAAGCCAACCGTTAAGTGGGTCAAGCATTCCAAGCCTTATAAAGTTGGTACTAAAATTTGTAAAACATTTGTGTTGAAAAAAAAAAAAATCTGTAAAACATTAAGATACGAGCCACAAATATGTTGATGGTTGTTAGGTTGTAGTAGTAGTAACATCAACACACATAATAAACAAAATACTTGTATGTATGAACGAAATACTATCAGCTTTCAAGTAATCATATTCACATGCAAGACACGTTTTTCTTTCTTTTCATTCTTTGTATATCATAGACTTTCAATTTAGAAAGAATTTCATCTATATTCTTCAAAAACATCAATATTACATTAATATCCTTACAAAAACCAATATTACATCAATATCCTTGAAAAACATAAAAAATGCTCATCAATATCCTTGTATTTTATTTAACTATTAGAAAATAACGAGTGGGTGATCCCGCGCGTTGCTGCGGAAGTGTTGTGGTCCTGTTTTGTTACATCGTTAGTCCTCGAAGGACCTAGTTTGCAAAGACAATTAAACCTTAGGGACTATTTTCGTTAAATGGCTATACATACTAATTAATGCTACAAAGGACTTAGTTTGCAAGGACAACTAAACCTTAGGGACTATTTTTGTCAAATTGCTATAGATAGTAATATACTAAGTAGTGCTACAAAGGACTTAGTTTGCAAGGATAACTAAACCTTAGTGACTATTTTTGCCAATTTGATATAGATAGCAATTAATGCTACAAAAGACTTAGTTTGCAAGGATAACTAAACATTAGGGACTATTTTTGCCAATTTGATATAGATAGCAATTAATGCTAGGCATGTTAGTGTTGCAACCTCCCCAATCTTTAGTATATATATATATATATATATATATATATATATATATATATATATATATATATATATATATATATATATATAATTATAATATTTTGAACCATTAATTATAAGCAATTACAAGGCTCTTTTACATTTATACCCTTGTAACCAAATACAAAAATTTCAAGGCATACGACACCCATTTGTCTTCTTCTTCATCGGCTGATTCTATATTCCTTATAAGTTTATCCCAAAGCATGTTACAACATTAAGTTGCTTAATTATTCTTTATATCAATTTGATTACCGATCATTAATAAAAATGTAAACTAGTAAAACGGAAAACAACAATCATTCAATCTAAAACATTCTGCAAAATATCAATCATTCTAAAGAATTTGAAGTTTTGATAATCAAATAATGTGTTTGCAACAATTATAATATCTAATGTAACAATACAGTGATGAGAATGAAACTAATTATTAATTTAGTATTACCAATAATATTAAAATCTTATTATTAACTTAAAAAGACCACCAAGAAAAAAGGCAAGTGGGCAACCTGATGAACTGACGAAGAAGAATGCCATGTCCGATTGAATAGATTGACTTTGTTTTTCTTTGATTAGATCATAGGAGTAAAATTGTCATATAAATTGATAACTACTCCAGTATTTAGATCATTATTAATAATATTATAATCATGTTTTAATAGTTAAAGTAAATACAAGGATATAAATGAGTATTTTTGATGTTTTGTAAGGATATTGACGTAATATTGATTTTTACAAGGATATTGATGTAATATTGAAATTTTTGAAGGATATAGATGAAATTCTCTCTTGAATGTATATCTAATTACAAATATTGTGATTGTTAGAGCGGTATCGTAACGAAAATCTAATCTGACCCCGCATTAGATTACGTTACCACACCGAATCCCATGCAATTCTAACACCGCTAAGCTTCAAGCCAGCATACTAACGTGTGTTGGAGGGAAAAAAAAGATGTGCGAGTGTTAAAAGGAAAATAAAATAAAATAGTGAGTTCCAAAGTAAGTGTTTTGGCTTGAGTTATGAGTGAAGTGGTATTTTGATGTGTAAGTATTAAATAAAATGTTAAGATGACACTAAGGTGAATTAAAAAAAAAGGTTTTAGCATGTTACCGTATCTTATCCTCTTATGATCATAAGCTAAATGGTCATTGGCATAATAGTAATGGTTCATTAACTAAAAGACTATTAGTTCAAATTTCGTTTGAAGCGTATTATGAAAAAGTTGGTGATTTAGAGCACTAGGTGTCCTGCTTGTCGTGGCTCGTCGTGCCTGACACCGCCCTCGTCCGCCGTTAGGCAACTCGCCATCTAAACAACAAAGGAAAACCACTGACACCCAAACGTTATAAATTGTTTTCAAAATTGTATCCGTCTTTTAATGAGGATTTTTTTTTTTTTTTTTTTTTTTTAAACTTAACACCCTTATAAATACCAAATCATAAACCACCATTTTTCTCACCACAATTCAACCAACTTTTATAAACTCTCTATATCTCTAGTTCCAAAAAAAATGTTTCAAAACCCGAATGACGGAGGGTATTTCACGAACCTCCTTAATTCAAACCCACCATAATACGGGGGTTCTTCAAACCCGTCTCCCCAAGAAATTTTTCTTAACCAACAATATGCGTTTCAACAAGGATTGACAAATTTCTCTGACGATTTCCGACACCACAGTTTTTTAACCCGTCACAACCTCCAACTTTTCATCAATATCCACAGTTTCATCAATCTCCAATGTTTCCCCAAATTGAATCACAACCGCCAGGTTCACAATTCAAAGTACCAAAACCACGTGAACTGGCCAAAGGTAAAGGGAAAAAGACGAAGGCAAAAAAATCAAAACAAGCTGTGGATTTGGACGCAGACAATGACGATGATGTGGAAGTACTAGGCCAGGCAGACAGGAGCAAATGGAACAAGGTTGAAGAAAAGTTTCTTGCGCAAATTTGGATAGAAATTTCGCAAGATAGAGATATGGGAAATGGCCGTTCCGAAGATTTCTTTTGGAACGACATTATGGAGAATTTCAACGCTCAGACTGCCGATGACCCTCATACCAAAAATATGATCGCGGGTAAATGGTCGAGGATTAACGGTGATTGCCAAAAATTCAACGCTATTTATAAACATTTGCAACGTAGAAGTGGTGAAAATGACCACGATCATCTCGAGAATGCGAAACTGAACTTTGAGCAACACTTTGGTGGGAAGGAGTTCGGGTATGTTCACGCTTGGGAGATCTTGAAAATTTACCCAAAGTGGGATGCCGAGGATCCGATTGACATTACATGTCTCGAGGATATATTCGGCCCGGACAAACGACCTCGTCCTGAAAGAGATGGCGGTAGAAAGAGTCGAGCTACAAAGAAACAAAAGTCGACTTCAACGTCGAGTGCTGCGAGCTCCGGTGGGAGTCAATCGAGTACTTTTTCGGGACAATTATCCGAAAAGTATGCGCAAAAAGCCGACGTTCAAATGGCTTGTTACGAGGCGAGGCGGGAGAAGGAAATTGCTGCGTTAGAGATGAAGGAGATGAAGTTTCACATGATAGATCCCAATTTGGCTACTGACCCGGCAAAAGCAGAGATCATCCGAAAGAGATGATCTAGTAAAATGTTTAAGTTTCTTATTATTAGTATGTGTTGTATTTTTTTCCTTTTTTTCGTATCATATTTTTTTTCTTATTATTGTGTTGTTAATGTATTTTAATATTTAATGAAATAAATTTAGTTTATTTGGAAATTTGAAAAAAAAAAGTTGTAAGTGGTGGCCTTAAATGAGTAAGTTGAGTTTTGTTGTGAGTGAGGGAGAGTTAGTTGTGGTTAGTTGTGGAGGTTTGTTATGATGATGTGAACGTGATGTGACACTCGTGGGCCCCGAATGAAAAGGTGATGCTCTTTGTGATACCTAGTGCTCTTGGGTAGGGGTGAGCATCGGGACAAATCCCGACCCGTCCCGATACCGACAATGGGGAAAAACGCAAACCGACTCCCGACCCGATAATGGTCCCGACTCGTCTCGAATCCCGATAATGGTCCCGAATCGTCCCGAATCTTGATTTTGGCTGCGTTTTCTCGGGACCGTCCCGACTCCCGACCCGTCCCGAATCCTGATTACCAGGAAAACGCAAACCGACTCCCGACCCGATTACAGTCGGATCGGTATCGGGAAGGGAGTCGGGTGTCGGGATCGGGACGGGAGTCGGGTGTCGGTCGGGATTGCTCACTGTTGAAGCAAGTTCCTGTCGTCCGGTTTGACCTAGGAGCTGAGCTTCTATCAATCGATCCGGAAGAAAGAAGTAGTTCCTTCCTGCACAATGCACGACGCACGTTAGCCTCGCCCTGGGTAATTTCCCAGACCAAGCTCCGGCGTGAAAGTAAGTAGGGGTAATAAATGTAGTAATAAATGTGGAATGAATATAGGTGAAAAAATTCAATGCATAACATTAAATGTGTTGGGGTATTTATACTACCCCAAATTTCTACATGCGTTACTGTTTCGCTACTATTCACGCAGACCTATGTTACCTGCCTGTAGGTCTATAGCCACCCTACCTAGTAGGACACGTGGTAAGAATCCCGCAAAATCTGCTGACATGGTCGATAACTGTTAACTACCGTCCGGACGGCAGAGCATTCCATCCAGCCAATGATTCCGCCGGACGATGGGACGTCCGGACACATACGCCAACATGTCCCCCCCAGTATTGTATCACCGGGTGAAAACCGGTGGTGCAATACTTATGATCACTTCGTCTTATTAGAAAAGTGTTCCTTTCCGGCTGTCCGTGTGCCTTAGCTTATTCTGTAGGTATTGGGCTGTTCAGGTGGGCCTGGTTATTTGTTGGGCTTTTACCCGCGCCTTTCCTTCTTCCCATATCAACGTGGACGACCCATATTGTACCACGTCACTTTCTTACTGACTGATGGGACGTTTAGACAGTCTGCAAGGGTTTTCACCGCCTATATATATATTCACTTTTTACTACACTTCTTATTTCACACATTTCACCCGCACTCGAATTGCTTTCACTTGCCGGACATCTTTTCCATTTTCGTAAGGTTTGTCTCGTTCTCCCTTTTAATTATTTGTACATTTCCCTTCGGCATCCTTTTAGTAATGGCCGAACACGGAACCGAGGGACAGAGTACTCCCCATACAGAGCCCGAGGAAACCGCCCAACCTTCGGTGGTGCCAAAGTTCGATATGCATATTTACACCTCTAGGTTAACACACCCCGCACTGGATAATATAATTGTTGACTATGGTATTCCCAATGATCTTCGTCCTCATCTTCCTCCAGATAAAATGACTATGGACCAACTGCCGACGGACAAGATTGGAATAGATCCTCAACAGTTGGATACCGGAGGAGTCAGGATCCCCTTCTCCTCATTCTTACTGAATGTGATCAAACACTTTAGGGTTCGTATTTCCCAGTTAGTTCCCCTAGGCCTAAACCGGGTGACTCTTTTTGATATTAGGTGTTATAGTTTAAATATTCAACCTAGGGTATCCTTGTTCCGGGCGTTCTATCGTTTGTGCAAGCAGAGGCATTGGTTTTCTTTTGAGAATAGGACAGGTAAGAAGGCCTATAAGTGATTCAGGGAGGTGCTTACCGGTCTTAAACACTGGAAAGAGAAATTTTTTCTGATTGACCGGAGGGCAATCCCTTATGCCATGGCATGGAGGCATAAGGATTCAAAAATTACTGACCCTTTTCCCACCGGCTTCTCGGAGGATGATGCTAAGAAGCTTAGCAGGGTTCCCATTTTACTGAGGAAGCCGACTATCAGCTTGTTGTTGATGTGCCACCTTTCCTCAGTTTTTAGAAATCCGGGGTTCGAGCCTCTTCTAAAGGATGCCGAGGGTCATGGTAAATATCTTTTCGGTTCCTATAGAATTTGTTGTAATTATTGCTTTGTGTTTTCCTTAGACAACTTTTTCTTTTGCAGTTGTCGATATGTCTGAGTATCTTGAGCTCCCGGAGTGGGATGAGACTGTGGTGAGCAAAGGTCCTGCCGTTGACCCAAACAGAGAGAAGCCCAAGAGGACCACTGAGCCTCTGCCAGTGGGGACAGCCATTCCTGCCAAGGATGCCATAACCAGAAGGGCCGAAGAGGCAGACCCGGAGGTCGTGGCTGCAAGAGAAAAGAAGGAAAGAGAGGCAGCTGCCCGCAACGCAGCAAAAAGAAGAGGTGAGGGGACGTCCGGGGCCCAGAATAAGAGAAAGAAGAAGAGGACAACTTTTGTTGAGAAAATCAGGCCGTGCCGAGGAATGATCAAGAGGCAAGTTTAAATGTCAATGCCGAGCAGGAGACTCCCCATGTTGCTGCTGGAGGGGATGAAGAGAACGTGGTGCATGAGGGGATGGGGGATAATGCGGCCGGAGGTGGGGCGCATTTGCAACAGATGCCCATCGGCCCCCTTAATGAAGGTGGCCACTCTTATCCGGCAACTCACTCCCTCATAACTCCGAAGGTATGCACGAGCCATCATATAACTTGCTTTTGTGACTTCTTATTACTCATTTTGCTATTTGGGTGTCTTTCAGGTCATTCGGCTCATCACTCCCGCGGTCCCCTGCGCATTGAAAGGGTTAATCTGGATTCGGGTATGCTTTATTCTCAAGTCCATTACTCTTCACTTGTTTATTAATTTTCTCTCATCGTTATCTTCTCCTGTGGTGCAGATGAAGCTACAAACGTTTTCATCCCCAACTGGGCCCTCTGTGATGACGTCCGGATAGATTCTTATCGTTCTTGTAAGGAGCTTATTGACAATCTTGCTACCCCTACCGAGAGGGAAGCTCTAGAACAAGTGAACAATATCCAGCTTACCCGTCGGGCATAAGAGGAGTTTGGTAGGAGTGTGGTGACGCAGGGTGAGCTGCTGAGGAGATTCAGAGATCTCTCGACTGGGTATTGGCAGCTAAGTCAAGATCACAAGGGTTGCCTAGGGCTTGCTGATAGGCTAACTGCCGCCGAGGGCGACAATGAAAGATTGTCTGAGGAGCTAAAGAAACTGGATGCTGATCACAAGGCTAGTGTGGGTAGGGAGAAGGGCTTGGAGGATGAGGTGGATAGGCTGACCCGGGATAGGAATGAGTGGAGGGAGACTTCTTCCGCGCAGGCTGAAAAGATTAGGAAGCTGGAGAGCGAGTTGAGTGCTAAACATCAGTCTTTGGAGTCTCTTCAGGCGGAGAAGGGCAAGTTGGTCGCCGAGGTTGCTCAAGGTGAGGTCGTAAAGCAGAATGTTGTTCGGTGTCTCGTGCCTTCGGCTGTCCGCCGGTTATTTGGCAGTGTGGAGTACAAGAAGAGCATGGCCAAGGAGTACAGCTTGACCTATCAGGCGGGGTTTGTGACGGGTGCTAGTGTGAACAGAACCGAGGCGGACATGGAGGCCGCACTTCAGGGTATTAGAAATGTTAACCGAAACGCTCCAAGCTTATGGAGGGTTGAGTATGATAAGCTTTTCGAAGCTGAATACCCTTTCATTCAAAGGCTTGCCGACTCTTACCGCTTGCCTCTAGGGGATCTTTTGAACATGGAACCGGCCGCTCCTGCTAGCAAAGAGCCCACCGGACCATCCACCCGTCCCCCTGCCACCGGTACCCCGGCCGTTGATGCTCCTGTTGTTGGCACCACGGAAGACAATGCTTGAGTCATAGTAGTTCCTATGGCTCGTATTTTGTGAACAATTATTCAGACAATGTGGTTGTAATAATTAGCAATATTTTCTGTGTGGTTTGTTATTTTCGGCATGCTGACTTGTGAATAAATGCTCCTTTTGCTTTTCCTGTGGACAAGTGCTTCTTTTGTTTTACTCTTCCTCGTTATTAATATTTTTTTTATATTTCGCATTGATATCCTCCTTAGGTTATTCTAAGGGCATCCGGCAATACAGGCCGTGCATCCGGATTCCGGGCATCCTTACAAAGTTAAAGGGCATCCATTACTTGGTTATCCGGCGCAGGCGCTCGGGCATCTGCGTTGTTATTCCACCAGGCGTCCAAAGTGTTTTCTTTTCACTTGGGCATCCGTATTCCGGGAATCCGACGGGTGCTTTCGGGTAAATTTTTACTGATTATACTCAACGGGGGCCAGCCGTCGGAATTGCTATGTATCACACGAGTTACCATGGAAAATTGTTTCCCCATCGTAGGGAAACTTTCATCATTGAACTATAGTACATAATTAATTCAAATTACATAGTGATAGCAGGATTCTTATCACAATAACAATTATAAGAAACAGTTTCTGAGGTTTATAGCGTGCCAAGTCCGAGGGACCTCCTTCTCATCCATCGTTTGTAACTTATAAGAGCCATTCTGATTTGCTCCTACCACTCGGTAGGGCCCTTCCCAATTGGGTCCTAACTTCCCTTGGTCTTCCACCCGGCTATCCTCGTTCTTTCGGTAGACAAAGTCTCCCACTTTAAAGTTCATCGGCCTGACCCTCCGGTTGTAATATTGCTCGACCTGTGTCTTGTACTTAGCTTCTCGAATGGCAGCATTTTCCCTTCTTTCTTGCAAAAGGTCTAGGTTCAAACATTGTTCTTCCTCATTCTGATCCTCTCGGAACATCATTGTCCGGTGTGTAGGCATTCCTATTTCTGCTAGTATCACGGCCTCGCTTCCGTATGTCAGGCTGAACGGGGTTTCTCCGTTGCTTGTTTTGAGAGTTGTTCGATGAGCCCATAAAACATTAGGTAGCTCATCTACCCATCCACTTCTCTCCCGCCCTAGCCTCGTTTTTATCCCTTCCATCAAACTCTTGTTAGCTCGTTCTACCAACCCGTTGGCTTGCGGGTGTGCTACGGCTGTATTCATCTGCTTAATTTTCAACCCCTCGCACCATTTTTTGAATGGATCATTGACTAAATTTGTCCCGTTATCGGTAACTATGACTCCCGGCAGGCCGTACCTACATACAATGTTCTCATACACAAATTTTATGACATCTTTCCCCTTCGTTTTTACCAACGGCTTTGCTTCTATCCACTTTGTAAAATAGTCAATTGCCACTATGACATACTTGATTCGCCCTGGTGCCTCCGGAAAGGGGCCCAACACATCCATTCCCCACTGGTAGAAAGGCCACGGGGCCATGATGGAGGTCAATAGTGTTTTGGGGAGTTTGGGTATCGGGGCGTGTATTTGACAAGAGTCGCACTTTTTAATTTCCTCCCTTGCGTCTCGATGCATAGTGGGCCAATAATATCCTTGTCTCATAAGCTTTGCCACTACGGTTCTCGGTCCGGAGTGCATTCCACAGCACCCCTCATGCACTTCGCGAATTATATAATTTGCCTGTAGCGGTCCTACACATCTCAGCATCGGTACTAGATACCCTTTTTTAAAAAGGACTCCTTCTTCCATCACGTACTGCGGAATTTTCATTCGGAGACTCCTGGCCTCGTTGGGATCCTCCGGCCAGATCCTTTCCTCCAGACATTTGATGATCGGCGTCATCCAGTTATCTGCTTCCTCTTCCACTATAGTGTTAACCATCTTTTCTTCTCCTGAAGGTTTCTCCAGGACCTCTACTAGCACTTTTTGGGTAAGATGATCAAAAGCTACCGAAGCCAGCTTACTTAGTATATCTGCCTTATGATTTTTAGCCCTCGGGATATTGCTGATCTTGAAACTTTGAAACCTAGCGATATATTCTTTTGCTTGGGCTAGGTACTTCTGCATGCTTTCTTTGGTGGCCGTGAATTCTCCGTTAATTTGGCTGGCTACCAGTTTGGAATCTACTCGTACACTTAAGGTTCTGATTTTGAGTTTTTGCGCAATCCGAAGTCCGGCCAACAAGGCCTCATACTCTGCTTCATTATTGGTGCTAGGGAAATTGAGCCGTAGGGCATAGGTTAGTTCTTCTTTCTCCGGACTGATGAGGACCAACCCTGCACCGGAGCCTTTTTTGTTGGACGCCCCGTCTGTATACAATAACCACTCTCCGTCCCCAACTTCCATGACGTCCCTATTCTTTCCCTTGTTGAGGGGACACTCGGATTCCACGGGCACTTCCGTAAGGAAATCTGCTAGCACTTGCCCCTTAACCGCATTCCGAGGAACGTATGTAATGTTGTATGCTCCTAATTCCACAGCGTATTTGGCTAGCTTTCCCAAAACCTCCGGTTCAATATCTGCCTAATGGGCTGATCAGTGATGACCCGGATGGGGTGGGCCTCAAAATATCTCCTCAACCTTCTGGATGCATGTAATAGACATAGTGCCAATTTCTCTATAGGGGCATAGTTTCTTTATGCGTCGTGTAAGGTCCGGCTAACGTAGTGTACCGGCGACTGTCTCCCCTCTCTTTCCACCACCAGCACCGCACTTACCGCTCCTTTTCATCTCTTGAAAGGCCATTTTGGCCTCCTTCGTCCAGCGGTATTCGTCCCTATTTTCTTTGGTGATGTTCTTTAGCGTGTCAAAGAAAGGCAGGGATCTTTCTGCTGATCGTGACAAGAACCTGTTCAAGGCCGTCAGTTTTCCACTCAGGCTTTGCATCTCTTTCAAGGTCTCCGGGGATTTCATTTCCATTATTGCTTTCGTCTTTCGAGGATTTGCCCTTATGCCTTCCGACGTCACCATATAACCAAGGAATTTGCCCTCCTCCACTCCAAACGAACATTTCCGCGGATTTAGCTTCATGTTTATCCTCCGGAGGTTGTCAAAGGTTTCTGCTATGTCGGCTATCATCTCTCGTTCCGTCCGGCTTTTTATGACCATATCATCCACATATGCTTCCAAATTTCTTTCAATCTGTGATTGGAATGCAGAATCTACTAGCCGTTGGTATGTGACCCCAGCGTTTTTTAATCCGAACGACATTTTGGTGTAACAATATGTCCTCTGTTCCGTATAAAATGTTGTCTTCTCCTCATCGTCCTTATTCATCTGAATCTGGTGGTAACCTTTGTAAGCATCCAGGAAACACTTGTATTTATATCCCATGACAGATTCGATCTTCCAATCAATTTTCGGCAAGGGATAATAATCTTTCGGGCACGAAGAGTTTAGCTTTTTGAAGTCAATACCCATCCTCCAGCTTCCGTCACATTTCTTCACCAACACGGGATTTGATATCCACGTTGGGTATTTTACCGGGCGGACTATGCCGGCATTGATCCACTCTTCAACTTCCCTAGTGATCACCTGGTTTTTCTCCCACGAGAATGTCCTTCTTTCAGAGCAATCGGCGTGTCCGAGACATTTACGTTGAGTGAGTGTTGGACGAGGCGCCTTGGTACCCCACTCATGTCCGTTGGTTCCCAAGCGAACACTTCTTTATTTTTCCTTAAGAGCTCAATGAGTTGTTTTCGACACTCCCGGGAGAAGTTAGTTCCTATAGTCACACGTTGCTCATGGTAGGCAGCATTAACCAGTATATCTTCCGTCAATCTCGGCTCCTCCTGAGCCTCCCGGTTTACCACTTCTGTTTTTCTTTCAGGAGAACAACTTTTCCTGGGGTCTTGTTTCTCTTCCAACCTCCTGCATTCCATGACTACTTCCCTTTTAGTGACCAAGGTAGCTATTCCTCCGGCGTGGGAAACTTCATCATGGCGTGGATGGTTGACGGTATGGCCCTTAATTCCCTTAAACCCGTCCGTCCCAATATCACATTGTAAGGTGAGGGTGACTTTATGACTGTGAATTTCATCATGACCGTCCTGAATAAGCCATGATCTCCAAAACGCACTTCCAGCTCGATTTTCCCCAAAGGCTGTATGACATTCTCCGGAAAACCCCACCAATGGTGAACTAGTTTCTTGTAGCCTGGATCGGATGGATGGACACAAGTTACTGAAGCAATGCTCATACATTACTTGGACGGAGGCACCTTCATCTACAAATACCCTCCGGACCCAGTAACCCTCTATCTCCGCTTCCAAAATCAGGGGCTCTTCGGATAAGTCGTCCGCGGCTATCCGAGGAAAGGTTATAGGGACATTCATCCAGTCCTCATCGTAGGACCGTGCTTTCCTCTTCCGGTCTTCAACATAATGATGGACCATGTTGATTACCTTTCCTTTTCCGTTATGACCTCTCGGTCTTTCCCTTCCTCTCTGTTGCACATTCTTGACCAAGTCATCCAACTTCCCCGATTCGAGGGCCATCTTTAGCTGTTTTTTCAGATGGTAACAGTCATTAGTTAGGTGGCCCCTCTCTTCATGGTATTCACATAATCGATCCTCATTTTCTTTACTTGGCTTTCCTTGTAAAGGCGGCGGTGGAGGTAAGTTCAGATGGTGTTCTGTGGCCAGTATTTCTTTAGGCTGCTTGGAAAGACCGGACTGCATAACTCGGTGATTGTCTGGCTTGTTGGAATCGTTGCGCCGAAACTCATTTCGGGGGCGAGTTTATGCTTTTGGCGCAACGTAGGGGGAAAAAACCTCTCTTTGCCTGGAATCATTCCTTTCCCAGGGTCGCCTGTCATTCCTTCTTCTATCTCCAAATCCTTCCCTGGGGTTCCGGTCCCTTGCAACCGGGAGAATTCCCCTTCTAGATGATTCGTGTGCCTCTCCTTTTGGTAACTCTATGTTCTTGTACGCCTCTTCTGCTCGGACATAGTCATCCACCCGAGTCATCATTTCCTTTACGGTCTTGGGAACCTGATCAGAAAATTTCTTGGCCAAGTTGGGGCCTTGGTGAGCACTCATGAATGCAGATATCTTCATGAGTTCCGGGACCACGGTATCCTGCTAGCTTCATCAGTCCAGCGCTCCTTGAAATCCGACAACACCTCATTCGCCCTCCTTACAATCCGGGTAATTTCCGTAGGGTCCTTCATGTTTTTCTGCCTTAAGGCAAACCTTGTGGTGAATTGATCTCTGAGGTCATCCCAGCCATCGATACTCTCTGGCTCTAGATTGTTGAACCATCCATGTGCAGCTTCGTCCATAGTTTGTTGAAACATTCGACACCACACTGGCATTGGCCATTCCCCTTGGTTCGCTGCTCCTACGAAACGGTTGATGTGGTCATCCGGATTAGCTGACCCATCGTATAACTTCAGGTTGGTGGGCATGATGTATTTGGGGCCAGCGAACTCTATGATCCGTCTTGTGAAGGGTGACCTAGCCACTTCTTTGTGAGGCTTACTAAGATCATCCTTGGGGTCCGGCCCGACATCTTTTTCCTATTCATTGTCGTCATCTCCGAAGGTCAGTCGGATAGGTTTAATAGCACTAGCCCCTGCAGTGTTGTACTTTTTAATAAGGGCCTCTAACGATGCCACATGGGCTTGTATCTGTTCCGGGATTCCGAGGGGTTGGTTGTTCACGACCCCACTTCCGCCTATTTGTTCGGGCGGAGGGAGAGGTCTGGGAGGAGGTGTTGATTCCAGACCTGTCATTCAATTCTCCGGTAGAATGAATTGGGGTCCCACGGATGGCGCCAATTTGTTGAATCAAGTTCTTGTCGTCCGGTTTGACCTAGGAGCTGAGCTTCTATCAATCGATCCGGAAGAAAGAAGTAGTTCCTTCTTGCACAATGCACGACGCACGTTAGCCTCGCCCTGGGTGATGTCCCAGGACCAAGCTCCGGCGTGAAAGTAAGTAGGGGTAATAAATGTAGTAATAAATGTGGAATGAATGTAGGTGAAAAAATTCAATGCAAAACATTAAATGTGTTGGGGTATTTATACTACCCCAACTTTGTACCTGCGTCACTGTTTCGCTACTATTCACGCAGACATATGTTACCTGCCTGTAGGTCTATAGCCACCCTACCTAGTAGGCCACGTGGTAAGAATCCCGCAAAATCTGCTGACATGGTCGATAATTGTTAACTACCGTCCGGACGACAGAGCATGCAGTCCGGCCAATGATTCCGCCGGACGATGGGACGCCCGGACACATACGCCAACACTCACCCATACTCTTGGGTGTAAATAGTTTGCTTTAAAAACAATGATAACAGTGTATATGTGTTTTGTATTTGTATATTTTAAAGTCATTAAATCGTGTTAAACCTTTTTTATATGTGAATTTTAGGATTTTTTATAACTAATTAAGTAACATTGTATGTAGAAAGAAATATAATTGTTCGCTAATGACGTAGAGGATCATTCGGAGGTATTTCAAGGACTTACACCTAAAGCAGAGCTTCAGACATTACTGCAAAGTTTCAGCTACGGAACACAAAAGTCTAAAATCAAGATACCAATTACATTATGTTTATAGCTAGAACCATTTAGCCGTTATAACATGGAAAATCATTTGGTTTACAGTTTACTAGATACAGATTTAGAACTTACTTTATTTCTTATCTCATGAAAACAACACTTTTGAAAAACTTTTCTACATCATATAAAAAAAATCTATGTAATTCACATGTACCCTTGTAACTTCTCTCAATCCAGCTATGTTTATGAATGATATATATATATATATATATATATATATATATATATATATATATATATATATATATATATATATATATATATATATATATATATATATATATAGTGTAGAGTTATTGTGAGAACCAAATAAATTGCGAGAACTACGAGAATCACCTTTGTACTCCTAATTATGCATAGTGTATATCATGTCAATGCAAGATGGCATTTATGTAAATATCTGTAACTTATTTTAGAAGAAAAAATTAAATTAGGGGCAAAGTGGTAATTTAATTCCTCCTTAAAATAGCATACTATCCTTAATTTTTTCAGAAATCTGCAATTCTCCCATTAGGCTTACAAACCGCCGACCTCTCTACCTTCTCTCTCATCTTCTTTCTAACCACAACCCTAATTGATACATCCATTATCACCTTCTAAAAAAAATGATGAAGGTTTTGAGACCGCCTCATTCCCAATAATGAATTTATGTTACGACCTTTTTCCAGATCTGACCATTAGGTTTTGATCACCGATTGAAGGTTCGAATTATACATATATATTGAAACTGACAATTAGTTTTTTATTGTGTTCCAATTTCGATTATCTTTTTATAAATGAACCTGTAAAAGATCACATCGGCAACACAATTTTTGCAAAGATCACCCCACCACCAGCAAAAGATCACATCGGCTGTCACCGATCGCCGGAGACAGCAAAAGATCACCTCTGATCGCCGGTGACAGAGCGCCACCAGCGCCAACCCCGCCAGCACCCCCCGCAGTCAACCCCGCAGTCGCCAGCACCTCCGATCGTGACAGAGTGGGTTTAGCAGACGTTTCTTTTAAAGAAACAGAGACGCGTGCTCTTGGGGTGAAGAAAGGACCAGACAAGGTTTTTTTTTTGTTTGAGGAAGATAAGGCTGTGATTTTTATTGTGGGTGAAGAAAAAGACCGACAATTATTTTTGGGAAAAGGAAGTTGTGTTTTTTGGGGGGAATAAAAAGACCAGGCAGTTTTCTGGGTGAAAGAAAAGATAACATGCGTGCTGCATCTTTTTTTTTGGGAAGAGATCAGTGATTGCTTTTTCTTTTAAGAAAAAAAAAAGTTTTTTTTTTAAGGTGGTGATAAAGGACGGTGTTTTTTTTATCTTTTGGGAAGATAAGTGTTTTTTTTTAAGGTGGTGATAAGAAAAACACATGTGTACATATGCCTACAAAGAGATCGAGAAATCCAGAGTGGCCAAAGAGGAAAATGAGGAAAAACACATGTGTACAAAGAGATTGATGACGTACCCTTCGATCAGGTCGAAGGACCCCCCTTCGGCCTCAGTTGAAATTGCATTACGAAGACCCAAGTCTTTCTTTATAAGTCATTGGTGGCGTAAAACCATTCATCATTGACATGGTTACCAGTTGGGAATCCGCCAGCCGAAGGCCTATTCCCTTCGGTGTCTTCTCTTGAAGATGCCAAGACAAACAAGAACCTTGACTTGGTCTTCCCCCACGTTCCCACTATGTCCTTAGCTTCCCCGCCAAGTCCGAGATAGTGGGGATGAAGCCCTAGCAGTTACCATAAATCAGGGGAAGCCCCCCATGATCTTCTAAACGTGTGCTAACGCTCTCCAAGCTATTTTCATCACCTATAAATAGGTTGGACAAGTCATTTCAATGGTATGTTCACTAAACACAGTATTTCACATACATCATATTATCCATAACTCATATCACATACTTATTCACACGTCGGAGGTGGTTCGCAGGGCCCAACCCCTGCGCAATCACTTAACGAAGTGTCTATTATTTCTTATTGCAGATTGACTACAAGTTTGGCGCAAGCATATCACCCCTCATACCCTTCGATCATCATCGAAGGCCTGGTCGTACGCTTTATTGTACAATCAGTGGCGCCATCCGTGGGACCCACTACTATTGGTCTCGTTATTCCAAACTTACACCCAGTCAATCACTCTCGCTAGTTTTACGGCATGACTCAAGGAAGAGAAGATACACCCCCTCCGGGTTTCTCGACCTTGACACCAATCCCAGTCTGCATCCACTTTTACCACACGATCTCACCCTGAAATAACTCCCAACAATCATGCTTCAACCTCGGCTAACCCTGAACCGGTAATCAGTCCGGCGTTTGTCGAAGCTAACATCGAAGCATTAGAATCTTTACTAAGAGCTCGAAGGAGGCAAGACCGGAATGTGGAAATGCGTAGGGAGTTAGAATACTCAAGCGATGAGTATGACGAAGAGTTAGAAATGGAGACTCGGTCCTTGGCTCCTGGGGCTACTCGCTCAGTGCTAAGGGTAGGGTCTCCGAGCAGTCGAAGGCCTAGCGGAAGGTCGGTTGGTTTCGAAGATGCTCCGGAGCGGGCTCCGACAAGAAGGGAAGGAACGATGGAAGGCTCCAATGGAAGGAGTCACCGAAGGGAGGCTACGGAGGTTAATCTGCCACCACTCTGGGCGGCTCATCTGGGAAGAACTGAAGCGGGGGTTCCACTGCAGCCTTCTCACGCATCCGGCGTAGAAGGCGATCCACCTCAATTAAATAGGGGAGGAAATCTTCCTCCTCATGGTATGTACCCTCCTTTTCAGGTTCAATCTTACCCTCAAGGGGTTTATCCCCCACCTAACGGGCAGGCTAACAACCCCAATTTTACTCAACCATACGGAAGCATGCCCTATGGACAACCTATGGTATACCCTTCGTATCCTGTGGGAAGTCACCCACCTTATATGCCTACTGCTTACCCCTAATACGTTAACCAAAATACTGTTGGAATACCTCCAAATCATAACCCATACAATGCTGCCCCTACATACATACCACCTTATAACTGCCTCTATTCGGAGCCCATGGGCTCCACAACACCCTTCGTAAGGTGGATAGAAGACTACCCTTTGCCTGATGGGTTGAAAATGCCCGCACATATTGGTACTTATGATGGAAAAAGGGATCCGGATAACTTTTTACACTTGTTCAAAGGGGCTATTAGAATGCAGAAGTGGGTAATGCCTGTTGCTTGTCACATGTTTACATACACCCTACGAGACTCTGCTCGTATATCGTGGAACGGGCAAAAACCAGGTAGCATTGTGAATTTGGATGATCTTAAAGCCAAGTTAAGGTCACATTTCAGCCAACAGAAAAAGTTCACAAGAACGCACCTAACAGTGCACAACATCAAGCAGAAGGAGAACGAGAGCACCAGGGCTTTCATTACTAGATACACTGATGACACCTTGCAGATAATGGGCTTGCACGAAGACCAGCGCATCTCAGGTTTCGTACATGGCCTACGGAACAGAAGCTTGGTTGAATTCCTTTCCACTGATCTTCTTGCAACCTATAAAGGATTAGTGGAAAAAGCTTACACCTGGATCGAAGCAAAAGAAGTGTCCACCAACGGGGCTCCGGTCGAAAACAAGGAAAATCACAACAAGGCCCCGAAGCATCCTTCGTGGGAAGGGTCAAGGAACAAACACAAGAGCAGGGACAGGTTTACTCCATACCACAAAAACATCAACCATGGCCTCCTGGCTAATCTGTCCAAATCCCCAAGGGAGATACTCGCTACCGAAAAGGCTGCGAAGGCCTTTGATCCTCCTCCTCGCTTGGCAAACAAAGGGAGGCCTAGAGACACTTCCAAGTTTTGCTATTTCCATGACGATTACGGTCACGACACCAATCACTGCCGAGAACTCAAAAAGCAGATAGAAGAGGCCGTGAAGTCTGGCCAATTGGTACATTTGGTGAAGGGTATAAAGAGAGGCAAAGAAAAAGCCTCCGACACACAGTTGGGGAAAGATACCACACCTGTCGAAGCATCCATCCTCATGGTTTATAAAGAAGACTCTGGTTCAAAGAGGAAGGAAGCAGAGAAAGCCTTGTGCGGAGTAGGAGATGTCACTTTCCCTTCAATCACAGGGAAAGTTCTTTCAAATGACCCCGTGGTCATCAAAGTCTTGATCTCCAACAGAGAAGTAAACAGAGCCTACATTGACTGCGGTAGCTCCTGCGAAGTTATCTACGAACGATGTTTCCTAAAGCTCAAACCTTCAATAAGGTCGAAGAGAGTAGATTCAAAGGTACCCTTAGTAGGGTTCTCGGGGGAACACTCATGGCCCTTGGGAGAAGTCCCTCTAGAGGTTACGATTGGAGAAGGGAGGCTAAAAAGAACAGAAACTATGGTTTTCACGATCGTAAGGTCGGAATCTCCCTACAACCTATTGATAGGGAGAACAGCAATGCAGAAGATGGGCATCGTTGTCTCAACCATACATGCCGCGATCAAATTCCAAACACCTTTCGGCATTGGAACGATTTTCTCCAGCTATAAGGTGAAGGAGTCTACGATAGAAAGCAAGAGGGTCAAACAGGTTTTGGAGGAACTTTCGAAAGATGTTCTCAGTTGCGCTAACGCTGAAGAACGCATCGTGGTAAATGATCTCTACCCCGATCAGACAGTAGTAATCGGAAAGCAACTTCCAACCTCCTTTAAAGCAGAATTGGAAAAGGTACTTCGTGCTAATGCAGATGTCTTCGCATGGACCTATTCTGACATGATGGGGGTCCCCAGAACTCTCACCATAGACGGAAAGCCCTTCGGCACTGAACACAAGCTCAATGAGTTCAAACATATTGAACCCATCAAACAAAAGCGTCGAAGTCTAGCTCCTGAAAGAAATGCCGCTGCATGCAAAGAAGTGGACGAACTCGTAGCAGCAGGCATACTCAGAGAGGTGAAGTATCAAACTTGGGTGGCCAATCCGGTGATGGTCAAAAAGCATGACGGAGGATGGAGAATGTGCGTAGATTTTACTGACATTAACAAAGCCTGTCCGAAGGACTGCTACCCTCTTCCAGAGATTGATTGGAAGGTGGAATCCCTGTCAGGGTTTCGACTAAAGTGTTTCCTAGACGCTTATAAAGGTTACCATCAGATACAAATGGCCGAAGAAGACGAAGAGAAGACAACCTTTTTTACAGGAAAAGGCGTTTATTGTTACAAAAAGATGCCTTTTGGTTTGAAAAATGCAGGTGCAACCTACCAACGATTGGTGGACAAAGCCTTCCACAAGCAAATAGGTAGGAATCTGGAGGCCTACGTAGATGATATGGTCATTAAGAGTAGATCGGAGGAAGATATGCTCTCCGACATCAAGGAAACCTTCGATCAGCTTCGCGCCATCAATATGAAATTAAATCCCAAGAAGTGCTCCTTTGGTATGGAAGAAGGACAATTCTTGGGGCATCTGATCACCAAGCAGGGTATCAAGGCCAATCCTTCGAAATTCAAAGCCATCACAGATTTGCAGCCCCCTAAGTCCCTAAAGGAAGTGCAAAGTCTTAACGGAAAGCTAGCAGCCCTCAGCAGGTTCTTATCGAAGGGTGCAGACAGATCTTTGCCGTTCTTCAAAACACTCAAAGGATGCACGGACAAAAAGACGTTCCAATGGAGCATAGATGCAGAAGCAGCCTTTCAAAAGCTCAAGGAGTTCATGGCTATTCTACCTACACTTACGGCCCCAATCAAGGGCGAAGTGTTGTTCATGTATATTGCAGCCTCTTTCGAAAGCATCAGCGCCGTGTTATTGGCAGAAAGGGAGAAGAAGCAAATCCCTATATACTTCGTTAGTAGGGTACTACAGGGAGCTGAGCTAAATTATCCAGCATTGGAGAAGCTAATTTTGGCTTTAGTTCATGCTGCGAGACGCCTTCGAAGGTACTTTCAAGCTCATCCCATAACCGTACTTACCGACAAGCCAATTAAGCAGATACTTTCAAAGCCGGAGAAATCTGGAAGGATAGCTAAATGGGCTATCGAGCTAGGAGAACATAATATTGAGAAGGCTACCCTCTTCCAGAGATTGATTGGAAGGTGGAATCCCTGTCAGGGTTTCGACTAAAGTGTTTCCTAGACGCTTATAAAGGTTACCATCAGATACAAATGGCCGAAGAAGACGAAGAGAAGACAACCTTTTTTACAGGAAAAGGCGTTTATTGTTACAAAAAGATGCCTTTTGGTTTGAAAAATGCAGGTGCAACCTACCAACGATTGGTGGACAAAGCCTTCCACAAGCAAATAGGTAGGAATCTGGAGGCCTACGTAGATGATATGGTCATTAAGAGTAGATCGGAGGAAGATATGCTCTCCGACATCAAGGAAACCTTCGATCAGCTTCGCGCCATCAATATGAAATTAAATCCCAAGAAGTGCTCCTTTGGTATGGAAGAAGGACAATTCTTGGGGCATCTGATCACCAAGCAGGGTATCAAGGCCAATCCTTCGAAATTCAAAGCCATCACAGATTTGCAGCCCCCTAAGTCCCTAAAGGAAGTGCAAAGTCTTAACGGAAAGCTAGCAGCCCTCAGCAGGTTTTTGTCGAAGGGTGCAGACAGATCTTTGCCTTTCTTCAAAACACTCAAAGGATGCACGGACAAAAAGACATTCCAATGGAGCATAGATGCAGAAACAGCCTTTCAAAAGCTCAAGGAATTCATGGCTATTCTACCTACACTTACGGCCCCAATCAAAGGCGAAGTGTTGTTCATGTATATTGCAGCCTCTTTCGAAAGCATCAGCGCCGTGTTATTGGCAGAAAGGGAGAAGAAGCAAATCCCTATATACTTCATTAGTAGGGTACTACAGGGAGCTGAGCTAAATTATCCAACATTGGAGAAGCTAATTTTGGCTTTAGTTCATGCTGCGAGACGTCTTCGAAGGTACTTTCAAGCTCACCCCATAACCGTACTTATCGACAAGCCAATTAAGCAGATACTTTCAAAGCCAGAGAAATCTGGAAGGATAGCTAAATGGGCTATCGAGCTAGGAGAACATGATATTGAATACAAGGGAAGAAGCTCGGTCAAAGGGCAAATATTGGCAGACTTTTTGGCAGAAACACCCTCCGAACTGAAACATGAAAAAAAGGTTGTTGAAAAGGAGCCCGCTAAGGCAATCGAAGGGTGGAAACTTTACACTGACGGAGCCTCCAGCTCCGATGGTTCTGGTGCAGGTCTCATGCTCGTTGATCCCAAAGGGAAGGAATACACTTACGCACTTCGTTTCGAATTCGATGCTACGAACAACGAAGCGGAGTACGAAGCCTTGTTAGCAGGTCTCCGATTGGCCAAAGATATGGAAGTAGAAGACTTGGCTATTTTTGTTGACTCACAACTAGTGGCCAACCAGATAAAAGGCTCCTACGAGGCGAGACAACCTGTGATCAAGCAATATCTGGATAAGGCCAAAGAAATGCTCGAAGGGTTCACATCTTACAACATAGAGCATGTTCGAAGAAACCAAAACAAGAAGGCGGATGCACTTAGCAAACTGGCATCAATGGCATTTGCTCATTTAACAAAGGAAGTTTTGGTCGAAGTATTGGCAGATAGGTCCATCGCTCGAAAGGAGGTGTCTGACGTAATACTGGAGGAAGACTCGAATTGGATGACTCCAATTAGAGAATATCTAATAAGCGGCATACTGCCGGAGGATCCGAAGTTGGCTCGAAAGGTGCGCATCAAAGCACCACAGTACAGGATCATGGGAAATTACTTATACAGAAGATCTTTTCTATCCCCTTGGCTCCGTTGTGTAGGGCCAAGGCAAGCTGCCAACATCATCCAAGAAGTGCATGAAGGATCCTGCGGACTTCACGCAGGACCCCGCTCCGTTGTCTCCAAAGTCATGAGGGTCGGATATTACTGGCCTTCGATGCACAGAGACGCTGTCGACATCATTCAGAAGTGTGAAGCATGTCAAGTTCACTCAAGAGTCCCAAGGCTACCAAAGCAAGATATGACTTCCGTAACGTCCGCATGGCCCTTCAGCCAATGGGGGATAGATATCGTAGGCCCTCTGCCAGTTGCTCCTGGAGGAGTAAAGTTCTTGGTCGTAGCCATCGATTACTTCACTAAATGGGTGGAAGCGAAGCCTTTGGCATCCATC
Organism: Chrysanthemum seticuspe; assembly: GCA_019973895.1. Taxonomy (NCBI): domain Eukaryota; kingdom Viridiplantae; phylum Streptophyta; class Magnoliopsida; order Asterales; family Asteraceae; genus Chrysanthemum; species Chrysanthemum seticuspe. The sequence goes on along the minus strand of BPTQ01000007.1, from coordinate 29,753,958 downwards.
ACAGGAAGACACATGGAAAAATTTGTGTGGGAACACATTATCTGTCGGTTCGGAGTACCTCACATCATCATTTCAGATAATGGGAAGCAGTTTGCCGAAGGGGTATTCCCAGTATTTTGCAGGGGTCTGAATATCAGACAATCCTTCACTTCCGTTTACCATCCTCAAGGTAACGGTCAAGTAGAAGTTACCAACAGAGACATCATACAAGGAATAGAACGAAGGTTGGGATACAGTCATCACGGTTGGGTAGATGAACTACCTCAAGTACTCTGGGCACATAGAACGCATACAAAGTCAAGTCATGGAGAAACGCCTTTCAGCTTGACATATGGCACGGAAGCTGTCATCCCTTCAGAAGTAAGTGTCGAAGCAGAAAGGGTCATGAACTTCGAAGCAGCAGATAATGAAGAAAGACTCCGTAGTAACTTGGACCTACTTGAAGAACGAAGGGAAATAGTCTCCATTAGAGAGGCTATCCACAAGCAAAAGATTGAAAGGTACTATAACAAGTGAGTTAGGCCTTCGACTTTCAAACCAGGGGAATATGTCCTCCGACTCAATAGCGCAAGTAAAGCTGAGTACCAGGGTAAACTGGGACCTACATGGGAAGGACCCTACGTTATTAAGGAAGCGTATGGCAACGGAGCCTACAAGCTGGAAACCTTGGCAGGAGACGTTATTGATAGAACCTGGAATGGCACTACTCTTCGTAAGTTCTACGTATGAAACTTACAATGTCTAAGGACACATTTTATTTGCTTTCAATCAATGTATTTGCATTCTTCTCACTTGGGGAAAGAAGCATTAATGGTAGGCGTCTAGTATTCATTTCTTAAAATGATGTAATCCTCCCTACCCACTTAATGATAATAACACATTTCCCTCAAATCTCTTGTTTCGTTCAATACAACAAAGATTTGCCCACCAAGTCGCTTTATAAGTTTGAATGTCGAAGGGATGTACAAAGACTAAACAACATGTCTTGCTCATATGCATAACATCCATCTCAACTTCACATTAACTTTCCTATATGGCCTTAAGGTATTTCAAACCTTTCGCTGCCCAAAGGATCAAGACGGAGTGGGTCGCGACCCTCTGTCAGCAGTCAAATTATACGATTGTTAATATTCTTGGTGAAGTAACTACACACAATGAGGCTATGCATCTACCATACGCCTTAGGTTGTAAAAAATATTTTTACGCAAGTAAAAGTAAAAAGAGAAGAATCACACATGGCAAAATTCGAGCCCTAGTGGCTCCGTTGTAGATTTATGACTAGTTTTACTAGTCTAAAACAGGTCGTAGCCTTAAACATCCAACATTATAAACTATTGTCTTAGGCCGTAGCCTACTACCAACATGCAATAAGTAAATTGTTTCATCAGGCACGAAGCCTGGAACGGAGCACAGACAATTGTTTTAAACAGGGTACATACCACCCTGGGGATCAAATTACAACCACATGGTTGCCTTCTTTAAACCTTGGAGTGAGTGGGATCAGCTGAGCCTGGAGATGGAACCTGGGGTGATGGAGTCCTCTTGGAGGGAGAAGGAGGCTGGACTGTCCTTGGCTTCTTGGCTAGCAGATCCTCAATCGAGGCTGCTGGGTCCTTCGTCACATCTGCAAGGAAAGGGAACTCTAAAGCAGTTAAGTGATTACCTGCATCATCATATTCTTTTTCATGAGTTGCCCTGTAATACGGAATTTTCTCCAGCATCACCGGTTCCCCAGTCTTCGCCACCTCCTCCAAAGTGGTACACTTGCCATGATAAATGGCAGCATTCACCACATTCCCAATGGCAATCCCCACATCATCGCTATGGTAAAGTTCCATAGCAATGTAGGGGATCACTTTGGTTACCAGGTCCACCCTGTCCTTCTTCAGCATCTTCAGACGGAGGTTCAGGCCATCTACCTTTTCTCGGAGCTTGATCTCTTGGTCCAGCAACTTTGACCTCTCTTGTTCGAGACCTCCACACTTGGATGAAAGAACAGATATCTGCTCCTTATAGCCAACAACCATAGAGCCTTCGACAGTTAACCTGCTGCACTCAGCCTCGCTCGTTGCCAATTGACCTTTGAGCTTTTCATTCTCAGCTCTAAGATCTTGAACCAAGGGATTCTTATCAAAATCCTCCAATGCTTCCTCACACTTCTTCTCCAGGTCTGCATACTTTTGATCTCTAGCCTTCTCCCCCCTCAGCATAGTATCCATTTCTTCTCGAGCTTTGGTGACAGCGCGGAGCAATTCCCTTGTCCTAGCATTGAGTTGGTTGTCAAGCATGCCCTGGCGAACATAGCTTTTATCATGAAGATCACAGAGCCTCTCTATGGACATGTTATTCATCACCTCCTTCCACTTGGATGGAATCACATGGCTCATAAGTTGGTGACAAGCTAGGGGAGAAGGAAGCTCCTTCGTATCAGGAAGTCCTACAACAAAAGTAAGTTTCATTAATATATGATCCTTGGTATTTAATTTTATTTCACAGGTAAGAGTTTACCATGGAAGTCATCACCGCTGGGCCCTTCGATGGCGGGAAATACCACAGCCTTACCCTGGGCACTCTTTTGCCGGGTAGTTCGAGAGGGAGGAGTAGGTAGAATAAGCTTTCTTTTTGAATCAGATTTCATAGCCTTAGCACTAGCACCTTTCCTGCTTCGAACCCTCTCACCTATGCCGGAGGGTCCTATGATGGCCAGCGGTCCTTCGGAGACTGGTTCGTCTGAGTCAGCAATGTTCTCCACCAGCTGATCTTCTACATCTATGGGTTCCTTTGACGGAGGAGCAGAAGATACAGGCTCGACAGGATGGGCTTCCACCTCGTCTTTGTTTATGGACACCGATGGGGAGCCCACGCCATAGCTTGTTTCTTGGGGATTCTTTGGAAGAAAGCTTACCTCTTTGGCACCTCCAGCCACAACAAAGTTCCTGAACGACATCTCTGCACAAAGAAGCAGATAAGATAAATATCAGCAAGATAAGTTTTTGTTTCTTATGTTAATTTAAAAAATACATACTTTCTCCATCACAAATTATCTCAGGTACCAACGGAGACCCTTCCCATCTCTCAGCAATGCCAGCCATGAACAGGATTGGCTCAGGGAAGGTCTGGCAGTCAGCTGGATGACGAGCCAAACGCTGATACAATGGGTTTCTTCTCACAGTATAAGGCAATGGATCGGTGAACCTTTTCTCATCATATTGAAAGTCTGGGTTTAACAATGCAGAGTATCCAGGAGGGATAATGGTAGTCTGAATATAAAAGAACTTGCCTTTCCAGTTCCTTATGTTCGTAAAAGGTCTATCTATCAATATGGGCACATCCCTTTCACCCCTCTTGGCCAAGGTCAACCAATCTCCTCCCGGGTATAGATTCAAAAAACCCCTAAGCACAGTCAAGGATGGTTCAAACCCATAAGCTTTGCACATAACAATGTATGTTGTCAGCTTGGCTAGGCCAAAAGGGTTGAACCTAGAAATGTGTACCTCATAATATCGGAGGAATTCTAAAATCAAAGGATGCAATGGTATCCTAAGATTGGAAGTGGTGAAAGCGTGGATATACAAGCCTACATAATTTTCAGGGGCATCAAATATCCCTTGATTTTTACTCGGTAGCATTATTTTGTGTTCTTTTGGAGTGGGATAATCAGTGAGGAACGCTTTAAGCTCCTCCCTGGTTAATGTGCAGCCTTGTTGTTTTATCACAAATTTTTTGTTGGTTGACATGACACCTTCTAAAAAACACAAAAAATATTTGAAATACAGAAGAAGAAGGAGCGCTTTACCTTGTTTGGTCGAAGGCTTGATCGAAAGGAATTTTAGTAGGTGAAAAACTTTGGGCGAGAGTTACTTTGTTAGGGTTTTACTGTTTTTTGCATTTTATATACCCTACAAATGTTGCATCTCAGCCCTACACGTGTCCGTGCTATCCCTTTTCTACCGGATTTCAAACCCCTTTTAAATTTTGAAAGGATGTTTACTAGTACCGAGGAAACAGGGTTAGTTAGGATTAATTATGCATTTATTGCGGTCACTATTAACAAAACTTTTCATCTTCGTTCATTTTTGTGACGAAGGGGAGGTTTCGTTTTTATTTCTGAGTCGTAAGCAATATTTCTCGTCCGTACATATCACTTTCGACTGGGGGGCTTGATGACGTACCCTCCGATCAGGTCGAAGGACCCCCCTTCGGCCTCAGTCGAAATTGCATTACGAAGACCCAAGTCTTTCTTTATAAGTCATTGGTGGCGTAAAACCATTCATCATTGACATGGTTACCAGTTGGGAATCCGCCAGCCGAAGGCCTATTTCCTTCGGTGTCTTCTCTTGAAGATGCCAAGACAAACAAGAACCTTGACTTGGTCTTCCCCCACGTTCCCATTATGTCCTTAGCTTCCCCGCCAAGTCCGAGATAGTGGGGATGAAGCCCTAGCGGTTACCATAAATCAGGGGACGCCCCCCATGATCTTCTAAACGTGTGCTAACGCTCTCCAAGCTATTTTCATCACCTATAAATAGGTTGGACAAGTCATTTCAATGGTATGTTCACTAAACACAGTATTTCACATACATCATATTATCCATAACTCATATCACATACTTATTCACACGTCGGAGGTGGTTCGCAGGGCCCAACCCCTGCGCAATCACTTAACGAAGTGTCTATTATTTCTTATTGCAGATTGACTACAAGTTTGGCGCAAGCATATCACCCCTCATACCCTTCGATCATCATCGAAGGCCTGGTCGTACGCTTTATTGTACAATCAGAGATCGAGAGTGGCCAATGAGGAAAAACACATGTGTAAAAAGTGGCCAATGAGGAAAAACACATGTGTACATACTTATGTAATATTTTTATAGATACATGTGCAAATACAAAACACCTATGGAAAAAACGAAAAATACAATTATCAAATAATGCAAAACACATGTGCACACAATGTAAAAAAAAATCCTAGAATTACTGGAACTAAAAAAAACGTTTTTTGTAAGAAAAAAAAATTCAAATATAAAAGAAAGTAATTTTACCATTATGCCCTTTTGAATTAAATTATACAAATTAATATAAGAAAAAATCTGATTGGTTGATGCTGGTTCTCGCAGTTCTCGCAATTTATTTGGTTCTGAAAATAACCCTTCCCTATATATATATATATATATATATATATATAGGGGAGGGTTAATGTGAGATCAAGCTTAAAGTTGTAAAAATAAGATCAAATCTAAAAAACCACTAAAACATTTATAAATAACAATTTTAGCAATCATACACAAAAAAATAATATTTTAATACAAATTAACATTTTAGCAACTAATAACCAAATGATACATGAGTTTGGATTAGTGATACACCTGATACACATTACACTAATACATATTCCAAAACCTGATACACATACAAAAACCTGATACACATTAAACTTCTAATCAAAGTGTATCACCTAGGTTTCGTAAATTTGAAGTTGTAGAATAGCAATGTGCTTTCCATAAGTGTTCCAATTTGGTACGTCCTACTTCCATAAGTGTTCCAATTTAGTACGTCATCCCACGTACTAAATTGGAACACTTATGAAAAGTACATTGCTATTCTACGACTTAGAAAAGTACACGTACTAGAACGGGACACTTATGGAAAGTACATTGCTATTCTACAACTTAAAAAAAGTACACGTGCCAGAATGAGACATTTGAAAAAGTACGTTGCTATTGTTCGACTCAATCCCGAAATTTAATTTACAGTTGCTTGTTATTTATTATAGTATTTTCATTAACGAAATGAATTGGATTAAAAGGCTAATCTATCAATTAAAGTAGCTTGCAATTTTCATGGGCTATTGACCAAAGCTTTAAGTTCCATATTTAGCCAAACAGTAGACATTAAGCAAAGCAAGTATGCATCTCTCTATATAAGCACTAATTTGGTTATAACTCGACGAAAAATTTGCTATCGTTTTTATAAACGACTTTTTGCTATAAATGAAAGATAAAACTCAAGTTTTTAGTATTCGATCATGATTCGCAACTTAAAAAAACTTGTACGATAAAATTTAAGTTTACTTAATAAAAATTCTCGTAAGCAACTATACACAAACCCGTAAAATCTCATTGCGCCTATTTTATGTGTTCTTTAAATTCATATTCCAAAATTTCATAAAACCTCAATTATAACATCTAAAACATATTATTGCAAATGTTTTTCGTTTTTCTTTTTAGTCCAATTATAATTTCGTTGCAAATATTTTACATTTTTAGCAGCAATAAACTCATTTACAAATATCAATGACATATGTTAGGTTTGATAGATCAGGAAAGGTAACTAGCTTAGAATGTTAATAATAAAGCTATTGTTTTATCAGAAAAGTTAAATGCATAATAGTTTTTTTTAAAGAACAAATCATGCGATCTCAGCAATTCATTTTTCTTATCAAATAAAAAAAACCCACTTTCATCTATTTTCTTAAAATTAAAATATCTCGCAAACCATTAATTGTTACGCGAAACTAATTATACCGTCGCGACGAGAATTGAATTATCTTTATATAGATATGCACTTCAATATACTTCCGACGAATTTTTTTTTTCAAACTTTTTGCCCAGATGAATCACATGTGATTCGGAAAATCACGTGTGATTTATCACTTTAAAAATCACATGTAGCTTGTGAAATCACATGTGATTTTACAAATCACATGTGATTTTACTGGGCGGAAAATTTGAAAAAAAAATCCGTCGAAAGTATATAGAAGTGCATATCTGTAGAAAGATAATTTAATTCTTGTCGCGATGATTTATTTTTCGTAGCTTGAAGGTTTACCGTTTACAAGATACGTTGTTTTAAAAAAAAAATGAAAAATGTATTTTTTTTGTTTGATGAAAAATGTATTTTTTTTTGTTTGATGAAAAAAATGAATGGATGAGATTGCATGATTTGTTTTTTAGATAAAAATTGTTCTGCATTGAACTCACCTCATTGTTTTATGGCTTTTTTTTTTTCAACTTAGTTAAAAGGAGAAATGATTGAAATATTTAAATATTAGACTAAAATACACCGTTGGTCCCTAAACTTGGCTGGCCGGATCGCGATGGGACGAACCTCGCCCTTTTCATCGCCACAGGTCCAAACCTTGGCCATTAAATGCCAGATTCGTCCCTTGACCAATAACGGCGTTGTCAAAGTTCCGTTATACGCAAAAAAAAAAAACCCGTAATCAAGTTACTGTTGAGGGTACGATAGTCATTTTGTGATATATATTGTAGCACCTGTCTTGTCCAACTTCCCGCCATTTTGTACAATATAACAAAACCGTGTACTCATTGCTCATCCCCAAACTTGTTTTGGAAGCCTACCCAGAAAACCCTAATGCAATGTCTATCATCAAATCAAATAATCTGAGTAAGAAAATAACAAACAACCACCTTGGATTTACTCTGTGGCGAGTAAGGGAATATCCTTTATATGATGATCGTGAAACGGAGGAAAGAGCTGCAGTCAGGAGATATTGTAAGTCTTTTTTGGTTAGAGCCTATTACAATCATATGTTAGTATGACTGATTAAGTTATCCCCTTTTTAGGTAACTTTAGCTTAACAATGTTTTTGTACATTTTTTTATACAGCGGGTGAACTTGGATCGTTTAGCATGACGTTACATTATGAAGGTACATTCAAATACTTTCCAGGTAGGATATATCAAGGAGGCAAGAAATGCCTTGTTGATCTTGTGGAAATAAAAGAGGTATCTGTTCATGAAATGGATGCTCTCATGACCCAAATCGGTTATGAGTCTGGACAAACCAATTATTTATACTTTCTTAAGCCTGGTTGTACATTAGACGACGGTTTGTTTTCATTGCGTGAAGCTGCTAATCTAGACTTGTTGAAAGATGTTGTCATGCAGCATAAGCTGATAGACGTGTATGTTGAAATAGGGAAGACTAGATTAGAACTTTCTGAAATGTCCCCACAATCAATTAAGACTGTGTTTTAGGAGATGGATGAATATAGCAGAAAAGTTGCTACTGCGGCTATTCAATCCTGTTGTAGACGGTTGGTGTTAGATGATATAGATAATGAACCTTCCCTAGATCCATTTATACAACTTACAGAATTTCCTGTGGACGTCAATGATATTGGTGAATCTAGCAATTTGCCAAACATTGAGCCACTATTTTCCACCTTAGACTGCTCATTTGCTAGCCAACCTGTTCAAAACAGTGAGCGTGCTTTAGTAGTTATTGATGAGGAGAATGCTATAAAGGAGCCTGATAATGTTAAGGTTAATCTGTTTAGAGTGATTCAGGGGAAGGACTTTGACAAAGGTGGAACATCACTAGTTGATGTCAATAACACCTTTGAGGAGCCTAAAAATTTTGAGGTTAATATGTTTCAATTGACACGGGAGAAGCATTTACACAAAGCAGGCAGACCACTAGTTGATGTGAATAACATGTTTGAGGAGCCTGATGTGGATGTAACTCTGTTTCAACTGACTCAGGATAACATGGAAGAGGATCTTGTTGTTGATCTTACTCTGTTACAAGCGAGTGACACTAGTGAATTTGGCAATGCAGTTGAACCAAATCAAGATAACACTTGTCAAGAGAATGATGCATAGCTTGGTATGCTACAAGTAGGTCAGAGTAATGATTTAGGTGAAGAAGGAACAACCAGTAATATAAGTGATGACAGGCAGTTGGTAAATGATTTACATGTGATGGTTGATGAAGTATTTTGCAGTGACCATGTTAGTTTCCAACACGCACACTTTGCTAATGGCGTCTATACCACTTTTTCTATACTGGTCAGGAGTTTGGTATTGCAGGGGAAGTAAAAAACCTAGTAAGAGAGCATTCAATAGAAACTAGGAGGGAGTTGTTTTTTTTTAAGAATGACAAAACAAGAATAAGGGTCAGGTGTAGGGGTTGTGTTCCAGTTTCAGGCCCAACTGAAGGTCCTGGACTGGATATTGGCCCATCTAGAAGTCCATTAAGCAGAAGGGGTTTAAGTGCATTGCTTTCTTCCAAAAATGACCCTTCTAAAATACTCTGCCCATGGCTATTGTTTGTCGGCAGGAATGGTGAGACAGGTATCTGGTCGGTCAGAACGTATAATGAGCAACACACTTGTTTGCAATCAAGGGAAGTCAGAGCTTTTGACCTTCGCTATATCTCACAAAAAATTACAACACAAGTTGAAAGAAATCCAGAGCTTCCTGTCAGGTCTGTGCATAATCAACTTACCAACCAATACGACCTTCAAGTGTCCCTGCAGAAGGTTTTAAGGGCCAAAAACCTACCAATAACAGCCATCAGGGGTCAATTCAAGCTACAATTTACCATGTTGAGAGATTATGTTCAAGAGTTGCAGAAGACAAACCCTAATACAACAGTGGAGATGAATGTGGAACGACCTCCGGATGAGTCTCTTCCAACCAGAGAATTCAAGAGAGTGTATGTTTGTTTAGGTGCACTGAAGCAAGGATTTAAAGATTGTGGGAGATCGTTGTTGGGGCTGGCTGCTTTTCCAATTCGTGGTCCTTTCAATGGTCAACTGATGACAGCTGTGGGAATTGATAGCAACAATGGTATATACCCTTTCGCTTATGCTTTTGTTGATTCAGATAACATAGGATCATGGACTTGGTTTCTTCATTGTTTATCTGATGATTTAGCACTTGGGCCAATTTCAAGCATCACTTTTATTACTGACATGAATAAGGTACTCTCTTACTCTGTTCATGAATTTAAGTCTCACTGTTTTTGAAACATACAGTAAAGATATTTGATTTTGTGCAGGATATAAGTACAGCTGTAGCAGAAGTTTTTGAAAGTGCAGAAAACAGATTCTGTATTAAAAGCATTCATGAGAAAATGAAATTGCAATGGAAAGGTAGGGCCTACAAAGACCATCTGTGGAAATGTGCAACAGCCTCAACTGTTGTACAGTTTCTGAAAGCTATGGCTGATCTCAAAAAACTTAATCAACCAGCCCATGATTGGTTAAGTAAGATACCACCGATTCATTGGTCAAGGTCACATTTTTCATGTAAGTGATCTATCAGTTTCACTTACTTTGTATTCATAAATGCAGTATAAACAGTTATAATTAATACATGTTTATTACTTGTCATCTTTAGGGAGAGCTACTTCTGATGTGTTACTTAATAACATGTGTCAAGTGTTTCATGAGAAAATAAAAGAGGGGTTAAGCAAACCAATTATTACAGCCTTAGAATACATCAGGGAATATTGTATGAAGAGGATAATGCATGTTCTTATGGTGATTGAGAAGAGTGATGGGCCACTAACACCAACTGCACAACACATGCTAGAGGTTATTAAGAAAGAGGTTGTTAAGTATAATGTGTTATGGAATGGGGGATCAAAGTTTCAGGTTAGTGGACCATGGGGTGACCAATGTGTAGTTAATGTTGTACACAAGACTTGTACTTGCAGAAGGTGGGAGATAACAGGTTTACCATGTAAACATGTTGTTGCTACCAATTGGAATATGGCTTTAAATGGCCAACAAGTCGGAGTTGTAGAAACATGGGCTCATACTTGTTACTATCTTCTCACTTGAGAGGCTACCTACAAACACCATGTCCATCCTATAACTAGCAGTGTACATTGGGAAAAATCAACTATGCCAACAACAATTGTTCCACCGAAATCCGAAACACACCCGGCTACCGCAAGAGGTAGAAAAAGAGTTAGGATAGCTCCTGAAACTAAAGAGATTGTGAAGGATGGTAAGCTGTCAAGGGCTTGGAAGAGTGTCAGGTGTAGTATTTGTGGCATTGCTGGACACAACAAGGTCACATGCCTAGGGTATGCTGGAGCTGGAAGTAGTGGAACTGCCAAAAAGGGAAATGTCAAACAGGTACCTACTAAAGCTGCAGGAAAAAAGAAACATCGTAAAGGTAAAAAGGTAGCAGCAGATAAAGAAGCTGAAGGTACAAGTGTTGTTGTTGAAAGCCAAGTTAGTGCAGTTCAAGGAAGTGGTGTTCAATCTGAAAATCAAGAGCCAGCAACTGAATATCCCATCATACATGATGCATCCCAGTCACAATCCCAGCAACATCAAGCTGAAGCAATTGTCGATCCCATCATGCACGAGCAAGCCCAGTGTCAATCCCAGCAACATGATCAATCCCAGTCTGATTCTCAGACGCAGTCGACTGATGTTCAAGCACTTTCTGCTTCAACCCAGCCTGCTACACGGAGAATGACTAGCCAACAGGCTGCACTGGAAAGAATGATGGCCTCACCATAGGTCAAATCTGTTATGCTAATTATCTAGACGATGTTTCATCTATGTTATTTCTGATGGACAAGTTATGTACTCTAAAAACATATGTCTGTGTGTGTGTCTAACTATAGCTCTCATGCTTTGAAAAGTATGCAATTTTATGCAGTTGGAATTATATCCATTTGCATTAACTATGGAACCATGTCATTATTGTGTATTTTTTTAGATTGACTAAGCTTGATGTGTGAATAATTTGCATCAAAAGTAACCAAAGCTAAATAGAACCTCATAAGAATGTTGACATTTAAAAGTCAACCCTAAACAAATTGCTAACCATCTGCATACCCATAAGGCATAGAAAATCAGAAACAAACAAAAGTAAATACTTCATAACAAGGTTACTACAATTCAAGATACAGAACATTAACCACGTAGCCTCATTACATAAAAGGTTAAAAAGTTATCCCAATGCATAAACAATTAAGAACAACATCCAACTTAGCACCATGTAAATCTTCCACTTCCTTACATCACCTTGAGCAGCTACTAATCTTGCCTCAAGCTCATTTCTCCCCCTCAAAAGTCCTGGTATGATCATTCTTGAACGAGCACAGATTTCAGGATCATACCATCTTATCCACCGACAAGAAGAAACCTATTGATGATTATGAGAAATCATTAAACAACCACCATTGTTACAAACTTACACAAGAAATATTAAGACGCACTTACTTGAACAGGACAAGCAAAGAATCGACGCCCTGGGTTGGCAGAGGTCCACGAAGTGCGAATAATAGCTTGCTTACCATACCAGCAACGTACCATCTTCAAACAATTATCGTGTTGAAGAAGACGGGTTTTGAAGGATAGTTTAGGGATGGGTGATAAATGTAGACCAAACCTTTTTACACACATATACTAGCTACATACACTGTACAACGGTTTTATTTAGTACGCTACAGTGAAAGACGGTTTTGCCCTCACCAACATAACGTTGACAACGGCATTATTGGTCAAGGGACGAATCTGGCATTTAATGGCCAAGGTTTGGACCTGTGGCGATGAAAAGGGCGAGGTTCGTCCCATCGCGATTCGGCCAACCAAGTTTAGGGACCAACGGTGTATTTTAGTCTAAATATTATGTATAATTTTATGACCAAACATGCATAACGTTAAACGTTGGTTGCATCTAAGACTATGTGTTATGGTGGGTGAAAGATTATCACCACCATCAATCTTCATGCGAGGTTTCTATTAGGATACTCACAATCGTGACCTGGATCACCGCCTGTCACATCAGCTTTCTCTCTCCGGTGATCAGACACGACCAAATTATCACAGTCGATGACCGAGTTTTTTTTTAATATCAAATGGACATAGTTTTTGTGTGCAAATATCGGTCATAAATTTGACCGATTGTGTTTTTTGGTATCCTTTGACCGATGTTCAACCGATGTCCCACAAAGGCCTCGACCAACTTCAAAGTCGGTCACCTTGGTTGCTCGACCGATAATTCCCGGGCCACTGTGTCTAGACTTACCACCAGTCCACCACCAATTACTACGCCCGGTCGCATGATTTTTGCATTGGTTTGGTGGTGCAAACTACCTAACCGGTGCATCAATTTTTTTTGTATATTGCGGGGTATTTTGTATGCTGTGAGGTATTTTTATATGTTTGATATGGGGGTGACTATTACATATGTTTGGGATGGATTTGATAGTGTGCTGAATGGTGATTTGATGCTGATGTGGAGGTGATGAGTTTGATAACCATAACACTTAGAGCACACGGTAAGGCTTTGTAATAACACGCCAGATGCAACCAAAAGAACCAATGACATGCCAAATCTTGTACCAGCCAACACGCCAACTAGATGCTAAATGAATTTGAGCCACTTGAATGGCTCACGCCAAAGGTAAGATTGTGTGTTTTGTTTTTTTTTTTTTTATTGTGAGTGAGTAGGTATTTTTAGTGAGATATTTTGTGGGACCCAATAACATGTTAGTGGTGTGTTATGAGGGAGGGTGTTTTAGTTATTGATGAGTTATTGAGAGGTGTATGATGTGGCGCTGAGATGGCATACCAATAACACGTTATTGGTATCTACGATACCTTGTGCTCTTAGCCTAACGTACTTGCTACTTCACAAAATTTCATTGCATAAAAGATCTTGATGCTTAAACTGAAATAAAACAAAAGTACAGGGACCAAACAACAACTTAACCTTAAAGAAACACAGACCACACCAAAGTACCATACTGTGCTGTGTTAAAACACAAGTATTGTTGTTGTTGTACTTGTGGTTGTTTATCTGTTAAACCCCATCATCATCAATGGAGGCTTGTACTCTTCTAAGTGCTCCACACTCACTCCCACTTGTTTATTCTCCTTTTAAATTCTTAACCCATTTCAGAAATACCAAATCTTTTAATCATATAACCCTTAATTCATTCAAATTTCAACCACTTTGTGTATCTTCTCTCCATGCTACTGGTAAAGATTCAATATTTTTTTCTTTTTTTTTTTTCTTTTTATTATTATGGGTTCTTATAAAAATTCAATCTTTTTAATGTTATGATGTTTAATTTGATGGTTTTTATATTGGGTTATCTTGAAATGAGTATGATTAGGCTTTATTAGTAGTAATGGTAGGATTATAGTTAGTTTAATGGTAATAAAAAACACATAGTCTAAGAAAGGCGTTAAATGATTAGAGAAGGAAAAGTTATATGAAAGGCGTTAAATGTTTCAACTTAAAAAGATAGGCGAATGCTTTCATAACGTAGAGAAGACGAAGTAGTAAAAAGACAAACTATTTAGATTACTTGTTATATCGAAGAGCGTTATGTGCCTTGGTAAATAGTTTAGCCTCTGTCTTGATTACTGCGTTGAAGAGAACGTGTTAGTTTAGGTTTTTGAATTGAGTTTTAGTTCATCTCTAAAGTTTTGAAATATTATTATCCTCAAAAGTCTTCCGTCAAAATTCGTCGCTATGGTTTTTCTGAAATGCAGTCAAAATTTGATTATACCAAATGCCCCACCTGTATGTCTTTGGGTGTATGGCCAAAAGCATATGTGGAACCACCACTTTTTAGAAATTTTCTTCCAAATCCCTGCTTTGGCATATGTATAAAATACTCATGGTTCAGGGTTCGTATGTAGCTTGAAGATAGATTGGATTAAGGATTTGTATTACGCCTTATTGGCAATTCTATTTCTAATTCTTCTTTTACCTTCTCTTTGTATTTATTTGTCTCTCATCTCGAATGAATACTTTCAGCTACTCAAGAGACAGTTGAAGTCGATAAGCCTGATTCACAATTTGTTGAGATTGGGTACATATCTAGTGTTCATGGACTACAAGGAGAGGTTCGGGTGAAGCCTAACACAGATTTTCCAGAAATGAGGCTTTCGGAGGTACAAGTCCGAGACATCGAAATTTCCTGTGCAATTACTTTTGTTTCTCGTAATTTATAACCTATTCGTTTTTACACTTGAATTGAAAGTGAACTCTACTTTGGGATGGAGGTAGTATTAGTTCTTACTTGTTCTATCTTTATTTTGTTTATCTTTTTCTTAGTAGATGTTATGTTTTATTTAGCCAGGAAAAAGATGGTTGAAGCAACAACTTCGAGGGAAAGAGATAGTTCAAGAGGTTGAATTGGAGGAGGGAAGAGGACATCATGGACAAAAAAGTTGGATAGTGAAATTCAGCAACGTAGACAAAATAGAGCAGGTATGCTTACTAAAAAGTACTAGTATTCGACAAATGCAAAGAAACAATCTCATCTTATGCAAACATATTAGTATTTTTCGTTCTTATGATGTTCTGGAGATTTTGTAAAAGATTGGAATCATTGAAGCTTTATAAGAAAGTTGATGCCAAGTTAAGATCCTACTAGAGCCATGATGCTTTATCTCGGCATCTCATAATATGTTGATTACAGCCACTATACTTTCTTTTAATTCCTAATTTTTTTGTAGGCTCAACAACTTGTTGGGTCAACTATACTTGTATTAGATGAAGATAGACCAGAGTTGGATGAAGGCGACTTCTATGCCCGGGATCTTGTTGGCATGAGAGTTACTCATAAGGTATTTACTTTTATAACTCTTCGACCTTACGTTTGCTATATGATTTTAACAGAGTTACCATTTCAGGAAACTGGTGAACCAGTTGGAACTGTTGTGAATGTGTTTGATAATGGTGGAAGTGATCTATTACAAGTTAAGCTTGATTCATCCTTAGATATAATAGACAAAAATGGAAACCTGAAATCCGAAGCACCCCTTGTGTGGGTTCCCTTTGTTGAAGCGATTGTTCCTCACGTTGATATGGATAAAAGAGAAATGTTGATTGCTCCTCCCAAGGGTCTCCTTGAGTTAAATGTACGCTCAGATGAAAGGTCAAAGAAAGAACGTCGTCAACTTGTGAGTCATACTTTGCTTTGCTTCAAAATAGAATTCCGGTATCATTATAGAAGTTTAGCGTCGTTATTACAATCTGTATGTGTTTCAGGAATGGAAAGAGAGGAAAAAGATACAAAAACGACTTATAGCAGCCAAAAAGAAATTATGTGAAATGGAGCAGAAACATGTATTTGACGGGTTAAGATATGGAGAGAAAGCACAACGGGATTTACTAGCAGATCAGATTGTAGGTGTTAACTCGCAACTGCTTCAAGTAGCATTACAGACTATTGAGACACCTTCTGATAGGTGTTTTTTTTTTTTTTTTTTTTTTTTTTTTCCCATTTCAAATTATTATTTCATTATTCGGTTTGTCCATAAACTTTATCCTATTCTTCGTGATCTGAAGGAATTACTTCTTTACCAATGCCACGTGAAAAAGGGTAACAGTAGACTGTACATGTAGTTTCAATAAAGTATTTAAATATTTCTCATTAAGTAGCAGCATGTGTCATATCAGGACATAAGCATTTCTTTTACCTCCTTTAATAGCTAATGATATGTTCAATAGGATTTTGAAAAAAAATGGGCTGATGGTCAAAATCAAAAGTAGGTTGGTAATTTGATGTTTTGGCTTTCGATAAAAATATGAGTTACTAAAAAGCAATAAAATTGGCTGAATGTGTTAATTTAATAAAAAGAAACCAGTAATTTATACTAATTTAACAATTTTATGGAGTACTTTACCTAATATGACCACTTCTTCACAGATGGCAGTTGTCCGAGTTCTTAGCAGCTTATAACACAGAACCAGCTGGAGATATTTTTAAGGTCTCAAAAAGCCGTCTTGTTAATGGAGATGTGGAGCTCACAAGTTCAATGTTATCAGAAAGGCGCACCGCTCTTATATCCAATGGCAAAGTTGCAAATATTTTGGTTCTGGAGGGTACAAAAATGCAGAAAGTTTCCGATTCTGAAGGGACTGATAATCTTGTCCAAAGATTAGTTGAGGTAATACACTACTTTGTTTGACTTGATAAAGTCAATGTCTGTGTACTTTGAACAGAGGGCATATTACTTCTCTCTGCAATGTAAAGAGCATACTCTAATGACTAAAATTTCTTGCTTACAGATGGAAAACCATGATACCATGCCTTTAGTTCTAGTTTGTCCTGCTAACACAATCGACACGATTAAGAATTTGATGGCAGATAACGACTACTTTGGCTTTGACCCCGAAAAGGTCATATACTTTTTCTATATGTATTTACTCTCTTTTTCCCTGTTCAGTTTTGTTCAAAATGGCAACATGTCACTTTCCCTAGCACACACATACATGTGCAAAGTGTGTGTGTGTGTGTGTGTGTTCCTAAGCATACGTTCATTCCATGTGTTTTACAGGTTTGGCTTTTGGAAGAAGAAAAGTTGCCTGTTGTAAGTTCTTCATCAGGAGAAAACAATAAACGCAAGATCTTGATGAAATCACCATGGGAAGTACTCCAAACACCAGTTGGATCTGGTGGTGTCATTAGCTTACTTTCATCCCACAACATCTTAGAGTCTCTTGTTACAATGGGTGTTGAGTATATCGAGGTAAAACATGTGTCCTTGAACTTATTTTTCCTAGTCTATGAGGTTTCATGTTGTTATTTTCACGTTCACACCTTTTTATTTATGTATTCCTTCTCATAATTAGATTACTAGAAACTAGGGGCACGGTTCGGTTTGGGTCGGTTTTTTGCTAAAACCGAAACCGAACCACAATGTTCGGTTTTTGTAGAACCCAAAACCGAAACCTTTCGGTTCGGTTTCGGTTTTTGGCGGTTCGGTTTTTTTGGTTTGTTATCGGTTTCGGTTCGGTTTTTCGGTTTTTTCGGCTTCTAACCGTTAATATTTGGGTATGGCCAAATTATACCAACAAACTTGTTTTACGTACAAAATTAGTTATTCTTCTTTACTTTTTTTCAATCTAAGCATAATAATGTTTATTTCATAATTCTACGATTACAAACATATAAATGAAATATACACATACAAGTGAACATACATGTAGTATAATCATTATCGAATACTTATTGATATATTCACACAAAACATGCGACACGAAAAACACACATAAATATAAACGTTAAGATAAATATATTATAAATCCGCTAACAAAATGAATATGAATTTATAAATTTGATTTATTTAGTTATTTAATTATATTATTTTAATTAGATATTATTATATAATAAAACTGGTTCGGTTCGGTTCGGTTTTTGCGGTTTGGTTTTTGGACGAAAACCGAAACCGAACCGCATTTGTCGGTTTTTTAAAAAATAAAAACCAAACCATCGGTTTTTACTTTCGGTCGGTTTTTTCGGTTCGGTTTTTTTCGGTTTTCGGTCGGTTTCGGTTTTTTCGGTTTGTTTTGCTCACCCCTACTAGAAACATTTCAATCATCGAATTAGGTACAGCGTGACTTTTTTAATGACAAATAGTTGATCATCTATGATTTAGTTTAAAAAATAGACAAATGCGATATTTGGATTTTAATGTTTTTTTCCCCTTAGATTCTCACAAGCATGTCAATTTCATTCTAATATGCAAAGTGATGTTTCATTCTTGTCTAACGATCTTCTGAAATTTATCTCATTGTTTTGCAGATTTCTAGTGTTGATCAGAAATACGTTGGCGGGGAGAATCTACTTGGGTTGGTGGAATCAAGTGAAGCTCATGTTGGAATAAAAACCTTTGATGGCATCAATGGTATCGATGATGATTTCTACTTGGTATTTTCTATGAGTTTTGCAGCACAACTGACAAAGCGGATCCATGGGTTGCTCTTTGATGCTGTTTTGAGGCCAAACGACTATGTGGAGTTGGTTGACAAAGAATGGGTCGACATTACACCCTCATCACATAACTCATATGAGTTTCGTTCTTCGATTTATACTTGTTTGAAAGGTTGTTCTCTTGACAAGATTCGGGTAATTGAGGTTGTAGATTAGGTGATATACATAATATAGAACACTTTTGCTGAATCAAGTTAATAGTTAGTATCAAGTAGTCTGTAGCTCAATAGTATGAGTTTATACCTGTATCGATTCAGTGTATCCTTTTCTTGAATGTGTTAAAGAAAAAAATGGCAAGAGTGACACTGTATATTTGATTTAAAGTGGCATATTTACTTCACAAGTACAACGAAAACGTCCTACATACACATGAACATTACATACACAAGAACATCGATCGCCCTAATCACCCCACCCGTTCCCAAAGTCAACCCTTTCGCAACAAATACACATCAAAACATGCCTAAAGGAAACAAAGTCGATCTTTAAGTAGCAAAAGCTATAGCAATTTACCTTTATTCTATTTCGACAACCCTTCGTAATCATGATTCATGGAGTCCATTGTATGACTGTTCTTGTCAATATTCTATTGTGATAGAGGCACACATTCAATCTCAATATGCAGTTCGCCGCTTTCGACGTTTTGAAGTTTTATAGCTATGTCTTGCTTAGCCTTCCCTTCCGCAACGGTGATCATACCATTATTGACAAGGCTATTTTTGTCTCTTCCTTCTGGCCTCCTTTCGAGTGGCGTTGATGGCTCGCTGCCATTGTTATTCTCCAAAGATTTTGCAGCACAGACTAAGGGTTGGATATCAATCTCAGCCTCGCCCATATGATCATCGGTTGAAAACTTATCCTTGTCAAAAACGTTCTGCATTACAAATAATAAGAAAAAGATTGTCCAATTAGATTTAGTCTTATCGTTCCTAGAAAAGGGTACTAATGTTGCCAGCATATACGATAAACTCATTGTGGTAGGTTTTATAGTGCTGGTGTTATTAGTTCCAGTGCTCGTGGTGTTTTGTATTTTCTTGCTTATCGGTTGCTTATTGCAATTAAACTTCTTGTCCCTTCAAAGAAAAAGTTGTGGCACGTTAAAGATACTTTCATCTCATTTATGTGAAATGGGTCAATTAGGTTTTTTTTCCTAACCGAAATAACTAAAAGAGAAATGGGTCATGACCTGAAGTTGTCCATAGCATAAATAAGTGTTTCATCGTGAATATGTTTCGACTTCCAAGAAGTCAACAATAGGTTGGCAGGTATGCAACCCAAACCGGTCTATTTTGACCCGTTTTAGAAATCTAGCAATGTTGCTCAAACCTGTTTTTTCCGGTTACCTACCCACCCATATCACCATCTATAAATATATTTCTATGATAATCTACGTAGTCACTTCAATATAATCCTTTCAATATACAAAATAAACATAATTTTGACGTACCACTATCAAAGGTGGAACGTTATCAGGAATTGATAACATTAACTTTTCGTTCCAGACAGGATTGAGGTTGTTCTTAATAACTCGTGTCTTCACCGACTGCAGCCAAAGCACAAGATCTTCTCATTTTCACACCAACACGAAATTGTCCTACTTATAATTATGCATCAAAATACAATCTTTCTTAAGGTTTTTAGGCTTACCTGATTTCCCAATGTGAGCATGACGTAAGGATCACTACTCCTCACATCTCGGATAGCAAGGTCACTGCCTTTGACTACATTGACCTTTATAAAACCAACAAATTCGACCATACCTGCCTATATCGAGCATCAAACAAATAAGTTTTCTGATGCAAACTGTGATAGTACATAAGAATAAAATTTCCACGTGGTCTATATTTTTGAATTTCGTAGTCACAAACAGAGAAAATTGTTAATTTGACTGCACAATAATACCCTTATTCCAGTATAAATGTCACAGTGAATATTTTGGAAAAAGGATTTCTTTCGAGTCAAAGATAATTTAGTAGAGGTTAGGTGGCTATTTTGACCCGCTTACTTATGGGTGGATTCCGGATATATTAGGAAATGGTTCAAACAGGCCAAAGTGCCAAACATAACCAACATATTTCTGATCATAAAGTGTGTTTTTTAATGCCTGAAACCTCCCTGAGCATTATAAGATTTGGATTATCACTGAAATAATATAACTTAATGCAAATCTTTGACGCACAAAGTATTACAAAAAAAAATCAAAAGTTTCGGACAATAAGTGCTAATGGTCAAGCCCAAGGGCGGAGCTATTAAGGGACCGGGAAGGGTCTCGGCCCCACTAGGCCTAAGCCCGTTAGTGTATTTTTTCGCGATTTCATGTGTATTTCCCGAAAAAAAATTATTTCGGCCCTCCCATTTAATGCGTTTCCCGAAAAAATTTGTTTCGGCCCTCCCACGGAAATTTTTCTAGCTCCGCCATTGGTCAAGCCAATATGACTCCACCCGACATGCTATGACCCCCATAAAGCAAATATTCTGCACGGCTGCACCCCTTTAGACCCACAACCCAAACCACCCATTTTCTGACTAATCTAGGTAATCAATTCTTAACCTTGTTAAATATGTAGCATTTTCTTGTTTGGTGTAACAGAAGCAACAAATCTTCCTTTAAAGAATGCAAAATGTTAATTACCGTTGATGTACTTTTCTTTGCAGGCTTCTGTTCAGCATCTTTTCTTCTCCTGTTGTTAATAAATGCTTGGCCGATACCATGTAGACGCATACTGTTTATATACTTCTTTTCAACTACATTATTCAAGCCTGCTGAGCTGCAGTGGAATGCTGATGGAGTGAAGGGGCAAGACAATTGTTCATCTGTGTTCAAGAATTGTTGCATTACATATTTTCTCCTGAAAAATAATAAAATTGAGGAATTTAATACGTCTGTTAAGGTTTCGTTATTTTCTTAGGACACTAGTATTTTTCTATTTACTTGATGAAATCGGTACGCTCATCTATAGAAGATTCTGGTTGTGGTTTTCTACACTTGTCTGGAATGCTGTGTTCGTATTTCAAATTTACTGCAGTATTTCCTCCCAGTTTTATGAAATTATCAACATCTTCCTCCGTCCACTCATCTAGATTCACCGATAATATCTGTGCCACAAGATAAGAATTGGTTAATACGGACTCTGCAGTCATTTTGATTCTAGCTTAAATGTTACTTAAAATTCCATAGCTTGAAAACGTGATGACAGAAAATTAAAGAAATTGATCACAATTATATAGATATTGTCAGAAGATATTAACAAAAATCTTTCCGGAGGTCTCTCTGGAATCCATCCCTTTTACCCTCGGGTAGGGTAGGGGTGTGACAGTCTACATCCTACCTCCCACGTACCCTGCTCCGGCGGGATTGGTTAGTGGTGTTGTTGTTGTTGTTGTTGTTTGTATATCAATAAGTATTGAGATTTGTTGCTAACGTTATTGATTTTACATAAATTGAAATTATATCGCAATAGAGGCAAATAGTGATTATTTCACCTTTGATATATGCACTCCGAGACTTCTATGTACTCCAGAACACATGATGCAGACAACTGCTCCAAGATTTGCAGATCTAGTCACACACACAGTAATAGTTAAAGCAAAATCCAATATACGATAGGTTGTAACTTGTAAGCAGTAAATGTTGAGGTATAAATTTTTGTCGGTTCAAGTAGCACTTACACCCATTTTGGATTTGGTGATCCACAATCGGCACATAGCTTGTTACCAGATTCAGACAAAAATATTTCCAGTTTTGAACCTGTGAAGAATATCATGTCGCAACGAATTAGTATATTGGATCAGTAATAAACCGATGAGGAAGGTTTTGGGTTTGATCTAAAGTAAACTACGGAATACAAAGTCAGGACTAAAACACATTGTACCGACTATAATAACAGTTTCACATAACTGCTGCTTTATTCTTAATGTCGTATCATCAATATCTTATCACCATCGCAATTGTTTATACAGAGATATAAACACCTAAGATATCTTTACTAGCAGTTTCCTTATGAAGATGTTTTCAGTAGAATTTTACGGTCACCTACACAGTTTGATAGTTCAGTAAAAGGGTCAAAACAAACCAATAGAGAACATGGTAAAATCCAAAAAGGTGGAACAAAATGAGAAAAATGCATATCTAGCGTCTCCAAATCCTTATGCATAACATATCTGAGACATATATAATTTGGAACGCATACTGAAAATCCTCAAAATCCTCAAAAACGAGTAAATCTCCAACAGTTGCAGAAAAGTTATAAAAATAATATTGAACGTACTGGCAGATGATGTCTCTTCATCTACCTCGTCGCTCCACTCTTCTTTATCTTCTAGATGTAATAGGTCATATAGGCTAGCTCCTGCAATCATACGTCCATAAAATGAAGTACGTAAGCCTAAACATACTTCTTAACTTTGAACCAACATCAAGAATCCTACGTGTATATTATTAACATACGTAACAAACTACAAACATTACTTTACTTATAAAACAAGTCTAAGTAGCAAAAAGTCGAACCATGATGAAAAAAAATACTTATAACTCTTAAATCATACACAAAATATAAAAACAACGAGAACTCGTCATAATAAAAACCTGATAAATGAGAGGAATTTGTCCGTTGATTCGTCTTTCTCTCAGACATTCTTACTCAACAGCCGATTTATCTGCAAATGTTTTCATACATTTTTAAAATTTATCACACAATTCATATGAAAAATTCTAAGCAAAATATAGATATATCTCATTACCGTTACGAATAACAGCATATCAGCACCATATAACAACAATGTGAAAGGTCTAGCATCAAATATATATAGATAATAAAATTTGGAGGGAAATGGTAATGATCATGTATTAAAATATTGTTATAACTTTGTATAAAATTTGGAATATTTTTAATTAAAAATTATGAAAATTTGTCTACTTGTGAAATTTAAGAGTAGGAAATTATTGGTGAATTAGGTCAAATTTGGATGAACAAAACCTAATTGATTAAAAATTTGGGATTTTTTTTCAAGATATATTTTTTTGGTAGTTGAAAAAATTAATGGTAGTTAATGTCGTTGCTTGTCTTTTTCATTTTTTTAAAAAAAGTAATGATATTACCTTTAAGTTTTGTCAATATTTCATATGTACCCCTTTTGTTTTTACTAAAAACTCGACTCGGCTCAACTCATTAGCTAGGGATGTAGAGGTATGGTTGCAAACGAGTCGATCTTTTATTGAACGAGCTCATTCTAAACACCCGCGCCAACACAATGTATTGTTTGCTTTGTCGAAAGATGTCACCCAATATAGTTGAAGGTATTAATCGATATATTCTTAACATCTTGTACGTTTTATGACTGATGTACGTTCTCATAAATTGCGTGACTAGTTCTTTAACATGTCTTGGAAAGACTAAAGCAAAATAATAATAATAATTTAGTAAGACAAGTAAGTAACATTATTAGCAACTTGTCATTATAAATAAGGTCAAATACCATATATATATATATATATATATATATATATATATATATATATATATATATATATATATATATATATATATATATATAATCATATCCTTATATTGTTTATATGAAACAAAAATATTCTTTCACATCATGCTTTCCACTCATATTCACCTAGAAACTTATTATTCCATTGTCAAAGGATTGAAACTGTAATCTATTTATTCTTGTTCTAAATTATTTTTAGAGTTGATTTCAAAAACCGTTCATGTGGTATGTCCAACTGTCCAAGTTGCAGATTCAATCCTTACATTTTCGAAAGTGCAGATAAAATCCATGTGAGAAACTTTTGGTGCGGATATCGTCTCTGCCCGAATGTGAATTGACTATAATGCCCCAAATTAAAACACTAAAGGCAAGGGCATTTCAATCATTTCATATTAGGGCAAGGACGATATCCGCACAAAAGGTTTCTCACGTACTTGCACTTTCAAAAAGGTAGGGACTGCACTTGCAATTTGAACATATGACATGTACGGTTTTTGCAATTTAGGGCCCGCTTGGTTTGTAGATGGGTTTATGATTAGGATTTAAATTTAAATTTGGTTTAGGATTTGGATAAGGATTTGAGATAAGAGATAGAAAATAATATTTAAAAATTTATTATATATCAAAATATAAATTAAAAATTATTTATAATAATATTAAAGAGATAAAAATATGAACATGAGAATGAAAAAGTTTATGGTCCCACCATTGTCATAAAACCTACCCAACCTCCCATCTTTTACACACACTCTTATATTTGCATTATAAATCTAAACACAAATTTAAAAAAAGCAACCAAACATCTTGATTTAACATTTTAATCTTAAACTCTATGAAAACCCTCTAACCAAACGGGCCCTTACTCTTACTTTTAAGAGAGATATCTATTCCCTTATTTTACCCATAACTATTTCATCTTTTTTTAGAAATGTAACTTTTTGTTGGTATTAGTTTTCAGAGAAAAGTTATTTTACATACCAAACTTTTCTCACATACCAAAGGACTCATCTCAATCATCTATTTAAAAAAAAATTAATGGCTGAGATTAAAAGCATTTTATTATTTCACGTATTTTTTATAATTTAAATATCTCTTAAACCGTTAATCGCTAAGTGAAAATATTTACACCGTCGCGACGAGCATTTAATTATCTTTCTATAGACGGGCATTTTGATATACTTTCGAAAAAAAGAAAAAAAATTGTTTTTTCACGTTTTTTCATTTGTTTTCGTTCTTTTACGTTACATGAAAAAAAAATCATATATGATTAAACACTAAATTGAATATCACATGTGATATCAGTGTTAAATCATATATGATATGTAAATATCATATGTGATACGATATGTATATCATATTGATTTTACACTAATATCACATGTGATATTAAATATCATATATGATTTAACACTAATATCACATGTGATATTCAAATTAGTGTTTTATCATATACGTTTTTTTAATGCAAATTTCAGTAAAGTAAAAAAAACGAAAAAACTTAAAAAAACACTTGAAAAATACGAAATTTTTTTTTTGTCGAAAGTATATCAAAGTGCCTATCTATAGAAAGATAATTAAATGCTCGTCGCAATGATATATTTTTTTTCGCTTAACGATTAACGGTTTGAAAGATATTAATATTTGAAAAAATATGATGAAAGTGGTCTTTTTAAATTGTTGGGATTAATCTCATCCATTAGATCAAATAAAAATGAATGGTGGAGATTGATCCCTTGGTATGTAAAAAATCTTTTGTTCTCAAATGATCTTAAATCTAGTTTTCAGTTTTTCATACTACTTTGTAGAGTTATCAGACAGATCATTTGGTTGTTGCAAAATATTGTAGTTATCAGTCAGATAGTTGTCACAAAGATGTTTTTATGGTCATACTGATACACAAGCTCAGTGGGGGTTCAAAAATTTCTTTTAGGCAACGATCGTATGCAACAAGCATGGCAGATGGTCATCTTCTGTCTTGACTGAGGCTATGCGTTTATATCGCAAGTCCTCCCAAGTATTTTAAATGTCAAGATTTAACCTGGAATCACCCTCTGCATTTCACATGATGGTTATTAGAAACTATGCACATAAGATCAGAAATAGATGTATTCACAAAGAGAAAATTAGACTCGATGCAATTATAATTAAGTACCATTCAGTCCACAAGAACGCCATAGAACTCGTGTATATGACTTGAACCAACAATAAATCAGCAAATGGTTGAATAAACTTCATAGGACAAGTTACTCTATATTCATAACCCAACAAACGTAACATATCAAATATCATAGCCACCAATCTTTGGAACCAAAAAAACGTACTTTACAACACAAATGTGGGCGTGATACATGATACATGGTTGCGCAAAAAAAAAAAAAAAATTACATGATACATGATAATTAACATTGGTTTAATGCCAACTTTTTGGTTTGTTAACTACTGCAAGAGCTATTTGTTCTCCTCTAACCATAAACTCGTACAAAAACAACATACCAAATAGCCCTCCAAATGTACTCAAAACCCTAAGCAGCAGATTTAGGGATTTTGTATTGTTTCTTAAGGAATTGAGAAGCCTCGGAATCACTCCTGTGACACAATATTCTCAGAAGTGTTTTGGTATCAGCACCCAACTTGCTTCTGTCTGAAGCACTAGCAGATCTTAAGTCGTCAATGAGCTCCCTTGTCTGCGTTGAGTCAAACATGAACGAATAAGATAGGAGTTCATAGGAACTTATTAGAGATTACAAATTGTCGAAAGAACTAACCTCATAGCCCTGCAGCTTTATCACCTGTCGAACACGTGCCACTTGATTTTCAACAACTCCACGAGGAAGTCCATCTCCACCAGATATGAAAAATTCCTAACAAATATCGAGCAAAAGCTTATGTCAATATGGAACACCCGATATTCTGCTGATTTTCTATATCTTAATTCTTTTTATAAATTTATTTGTTTGCAAGATAATATATAACGAGAATGGACCTGATGGACATACCTTTAGAACCTCTAGATCTTCTTCCAAGTATTTAGCATCAGAAGGCATGAATAACCGTGATGGACCTCCATCTAATAACACTCTAAATAGACCATCCTAAAAAACAGCAAAAAAGAACATTAACAAACAAAAGATTAAAAACATTTGAAAAAGTAGAACTTTAGAAGTAAGAGACAGACCAGTGATGCCTGAAGGAGGCTCGTTACAATTCGATCTCGAAGTTGCTCCACAATAATATCGCATAATTGATTTAGTTCCTGTAGTAGTTGAAAGAAGAGCACATATTAAGTGAACATTTTCTTGGTCTCAAATAGTTAACGCAATGTCAATTCAGTATCATAGAACCAAATTATACAGAACATACCACATCAAGGGGCTCAATGATTGCTTCCAACCTGGACTCAGATACACTAGGCCTGTATAGGTTTTCAATGAAAGGTTCCCTTAGGTCCCAGAAAATAATCTTAGTGCCTGTGAACTCACAAATCCGGTCAATGGCTGCATTAATGTCTTTCCTACTTCCGTCAAAGCTTTCTTTCTTTGAGTTATCATCTGTAGACTTTTCTGCAGAATATAACCTTAAATATGAGTATGTCATTTAGATCTAATAAACATCTATATTTATTCAGAATACAGATAAAACTTCGATGAAATTTTAGTTTTAAGTAACAAGCCTATATTTTAACAAAAAGTGCATTTAACAATTATGAACAGATGGTACCGTTGACTGAATATAGTATGGTTCAATGATACATCCAAAAGATAATGAAATTCAGAAAGATACGAGTAAAGTAGAATACGTACTATTGGCTATTCCATGTTTCATCTTCCTTGACCAGCGTTCCCAAATGCTGTCTTCCAGCTTGTTAAGGTGACTAATTCCATACTGAAAATGATAAGACATAACGTGAGCTAGATGAATTTCTTGTGTAATTGTTATCCTTTCGACTTCTTATATTTACAGAAAAGAACATTCAATTATAAAACCTGGTAGAAACTAAAACTTAAATTACTGACACAAGTGAATAGTATATTTTAAAACAAAAAGAACATGACCAGTGAAGTAATCTAAATCCAGAACTTGTAGCAAGATTTTCATATCTAACAACAATATCACCACATTTTAAACGAAAAGAGAGTAGCCACTCACGTAAAGGGTGTTTAACTGCACACATAGTGTTTGTGTTGTCATAACATTGATGTTACTTGACTTTCTCATATCAGGAAGCCTTGAATCATTCAATTCTTTCTTAACAAAAGCTTTGAATCCGCTTTCACTCCTGTATCTTGTCAAAATTGGCACAGGGGGGATAATGTCTTCCTTGTTAGCTGCATGGTCATTCAAGTTCACAATTAATCACAAAACTTGATTAAGTTTGGATTAAATCGTCATATCAGTTCAGAGAAAATGTGTGTACCTAAGTTGTCAACAACATGCTTTGCATATACTTGAAATGCATTATCAATGCCTCGGAACAGGCTATTCATTTCTCCAGACCTCATAGGAATCTTTAGAGCGAAAAATTGATCAACAGTCTGAAAAAATAGCAATTACAAGTATGTTATTTATCTATTCTAGTGAGCGGAATAAGGAAATAGATGCTCAAACTAGATTATTTAAATTTACTAGAAACCTCTTCCACGATACGATAAACTTCAACAATTGAACTTCCATGGCGTTGCTGCATCGAGACAGGTTCCCATCGCTGAAATATTAAAAAAATCATTAGCCAACTGACTACAAGAATTGCAAAAGCGAGATACTCAAAGCAATAGATACAGAAAAGAAGGGCACTCTAGAATAAGATAAGAAACCTAAAAGCCAGAAAAAAAAATGTTAGTGGCAAGAGAACCATTTAATTAGTTACCTCCTGTTGTATGGCTCGCTCAACCCAGCCCAATATTCTGCTTAGTTGTGCATTGACCCAACGCAACACCAGTGTTCCAGATATTGTTTCAATCTGGTACAAGAAAGAGGTCAGTTAAAAGAAAACAAAAAGGATATTCTATAAAGCGGATACTGATGTAAGCACTTTACTGAAACATATATTTAAATATACAGAAAACCTTACCTTGTACGGAGTAAGTTTTTTTAAGGAATATTCGGCTTCTCCTCCACCGCAAGATGAGATTAGGTCCATAGCATATTCCTCAAGACTATCAGCAGCCGGGAATACTAGAACTACATCCTCGGTAAGTTGCTCAACACTATTGAGGAAAGGTTTCTGCATATTTAAATTATTTAAATAAGCTCTACATTTCAATATTAATTAACAACTTCAGCAGAAATGATTCATATGAGAGACCATTCACTAACTAGTTAAAGAACTTACCAATTTGCTTCCATAAAGCTTGTGAAGAAGAGATGCTGAAACAACAACCCCTTGTGGATTCCACTGAGATAATACAGGCATGAATACAGTTGCATCCCTTTTCAAGAGTTTCTTAGTCTCTTCTCCTAATAGTGCCAGCGGATGCTCGTCTGTCGCATTGGACATTGTCTCAACATCCTGCAATATCTGCAAAGAAACAAAAGCCAAGAAGCAGTCATATATTAGTTCCTACCCGTACACAAAGTGAACACATCTAGTCAGCAGAGAAGAACTATAAAAAGTCTAGTTTAGTTTCCAGAAACAGCATTGATGTCTTCTTTAACTGAAGATATTAAATATGTAAACTCAAGCAAGGTACAGTCTTTTAATTACAGGAATATCTTATGAGATTCAAAAAGAACAACAACATTATGAATATTGTAAACGGAAGAAGAAAGATGAGTCAAAAGGCTTCTCATTCACCAAACTCAAAAAATTAAATTAAACACCACTTACCCTTACAAACGCGCTTTTGATGGATGATGATACATAGGACTCTATCTTATCCTCATCTGTCACAGGTACATGCTGCATTTTATACAAGAACAAAAAATTTGATAAGTGCAAGTGAATATTTTGTAGCTATAATAGGCGGCATAATGTGTCTTTATGTAAATTGGCAGTCATAAGATATTAATTCGACCATACTGTCTTCTCTAACTTTTCATTTGGAGACATTAGTTCCAATTACAATGAACATCTTCTATAACAACTCTATTTATGTTTGCATGTGTGTGCGTGAGAGAGACAAAGTTAAGATGAATGGAATAGTACACACCGATCCATGTTCCTCCTGAAGAAGTCTCCTTGCTAACATCGAAATTGATACTACATTCTCCATCATTGCTAATGACTGTATAAAAAAAAGTCATAGAGTCAGCACCAAGATTAACACTAAACCAATAAGTCAAAGCATCACGTCGTAATAGGAGATTCATATGGATATCACATTTAAAAATTTATAAAAGACAGGCATCGCAAGTGAACTCAAAAAGCTGCAAATCAGTAGAAATCGAATAAATGGTTTCAAACAGACAAAATTCAGCATGCATTCAGAATCTCATATTAACCCATAGTTAAGAAACACACATCATTTGGTTACGAACCTCAGAAAAGTGTAAATGGTAATCTGCTAGTTGCTTATCAGCCCACTTCTGAATCGGTATTAAGAAAGATTGTAGAAAGGTTAGTTCTTGAGATCCTTCTTCATTTTCAACTTTGCAGTACAAGCTTTTTAAGTGCATTCTTTCCTGTTGGCCTCGTTCTTCCTTCAAAGGTACTTTATGTAATTGTTCAATAGCATGCTTAAGAAGTGGATGTTCCCTAGTCATGACAAACTGCACAATAACAGCTTATATTATAACAAACACTTCATTTAGCCCAATAACATACATAACTACGTATTTGGCAATTGTGACATCCTAAACAATGGATTTGCAGAAAATATTTTGACACGTAAGCATACATCATTCCAAGCAAACTTTACTACAATTAATTAATTAATTAATTTTATTTTATTTTATTATTATTGTTATTATTTTTTTAATAAAAAAATTAAATATTTTTTCAATTACCTGACGGAACAGCACCCATGCATAGCAGGTGTGGTGAATGGTCTCTGTTATTCCCAATATTCGCCAGGTTGACTTTAGAAGCTCAAGTATTTCTTCCAATTCCTGCTTACAAAACCGATGTTGAACTAACATATTTCATATAACATATTTGCTTGTTGTGGATACTAAAAACTCTAGGAAACAACCGCCAACTTTTCAACTGAAAGTGGTGTTAAACTTCGAGAGATGTTAAATTTCATAATACACTCCTAAACATAATAATGAGTGTCTAGAGTTAACTATGCTAACCTCTGCCAGTTTTCCTTCGTCTAGAACATCAAAAATGCTGAGAAGAAGTTTTTCATATAGTCTGACATTAAAGTGATACCCGTCAGCCCAATGACACACTTCACCAGTTAAGTCACCACGAGCTGGTCTCTCTGCCAGTGAAATGGCAATCTCCCTCAGAGATCTCAAACTTTCTATCCGTTGAAGTTCACCCACGGAAGGTGCAAATGACTGAGATAAGACAAATTCAACGTAATAAGTATAACAGCATAAAATAGTAGACTGGCACTGTAAACCCTAACTGTTGTCTTATTTTGCTTCATAAAGTAGTTGCAATCTTTGTGACCTCTTGTGAGGAAACCAAGGACCTTACCACTAGGCCATTTGGTGGTGGTTATACTAGAAACTAAGTGAAACTCAATTTCATGAGAAGATCATATAAAAAGAAAGAAAAACAAATAGTGCAAAACTAACCTCGGATTCTTCAATTCTTGCCAATAGAATCCTCATTTCACTTGCTTTGCGTCCAGATTCTCCAAATCCCACAACTGGATGATTCACAAGCCCTTCCTCCAACATATTTAACTGAACTAACACAATTTTGGAAACATCTTACATGAAAATCATATAAAGTCATAGAAAGCTTCTACCCATCCATGAACAGTAAAATAAGGCGACTGGCTATAGATGAAGGATAAGTCAAGGAAGAGAAGGGACTCACTTGTCTCTTTTGCCACCTTATATAAGCTTTCTTGTCAGAAAATTCGGTTCGAGAAACACAAGTTAACAATTCCAGAGGAACCAGAAGAGCATCCATTCTTTTCCCCACTTTGCCAGCCATAGCATTAATTAGCCCTTGTCTTGTTCTGAAGTCCATTGCCTCAGAAATCTATGTTTCAATAATCACTGTTATATAGAAGTAGGGAACTACACAAACAAATCTAAGCAATAGCATGGTTTGTTTGATTGTTTCTATCTTAAACTATTTAACCCATAAATTAGTTTTCATAACCATTAAGGATGATTGACTACATATAGCAATTATTATTTAAAATCATTACACAGTGCATAATTTAAGCAGATAATGTCTATCAGGTACCTCCATCTGGATCCGCATTGTCTCCAGTAGGCCAGTCAAACCAGTTGACTGTTGGGACTGATTCGTAACCTGTTCACTCTTACTCCGTCCAAGCTTCTTCAGCAGTCTGGATTTCTTTTCTTTCTTCTTTTCCTTAGATGGCACTATAAGGCCCCTGTTTTGACAATAATTGCATAAAACTCAGGGCCAGGATTCTGAGAGGACCAAGCACAGCAAAATGGAACACAGAAAAAAAAAATACCCTGAAGCCCCAGCAGCAGCCAATAGGATTTCGTAGGCAGTTTCACGGAGATCATCATCGGTTATACCTGAAAATGACCAAATTCCAATTTTAAACAAGTTTAGCATATAACTTCTTTTAAAGCCAAAGGTCCAACTTTAGCAAACGAAACAGCTTTATAGTCTATAACTCTGTTTCATGAAAACAGATACAGAAAAAGGTTACTTCTGAGTTCTGACTGACAACATTTCTCCGAATATGTATTTACCTGTTGCAAATGAAGGCAAACCCACGACAAGATCAGCAGTATCATTTATCGTTCTCCTTGAATATCTACGAGTAGTGAGTTCTTCCAAATCATCATCGTCCTCAAAATCATCAATGTCATCAACAGTTAAATTCCGATCTTGCCCCGAGACAGATTGTGAATTTAATACCTCATCCTGTTCATCCTCTTCTTCTTCCTCAAAGGGATTTGGTGGTGTGTCTTGCGTAATGCGCGAGGGTACCTCGAAGGGAACCACTGGTGGAGCCCTTCTTGGAGGTGAGCCTGATGATTCAGGGTTGGTGGCCAGAAAGAACTCACCTTCAGTCTCTGCATTCTTCATTATGCAGAAAAAACAATTTATATAGATATCTGCAAGTAGGGGTGCTATTCGGGTCGGGTTGGTCGGGTTCGGGTCAAACGGGTCGGGTCCAAGTCGGGTCGAGGCTAAAAATAATATACCCGAACCCGACCCTATTTGAACTCGGGTTAGTCGGGTTCGGGTCAAGTCGGGTCGGGTCGGGTCAGGTCGGGTTCGGGTCTGTGCCATTTACAAAATCATAGAATTTAAATGTGTAAATCATGTGCTGCTGGACCTTCGATAAGATGAGGAATGTGGTATCATTGTATCATGTTAATCTTGACGTGCATTGATAAAACTGTGTTTCATTAGCAACAATTTGATCTTGTTTCTACATATCTATTCTATATAGCGATGCAGCAGTCAGATTTAGTCTCACGAAAATGTTTACTACACAGGTAAGTATATACTTGCTCACGGCAGCTCCTCTGTTCTGAACATACGTGTTATGCCTTTGTCTACTAACTGAGTAATGCTCAAAGAGTCAAATGAATCTATTGGTCCACAATGCCATTACGTATTCCCTAGCCTCTGTATTATCTTGTTATTCAAAAAACATAGTTCCATTATTGCAAAATATACGTTGTTTAATGTTAACTCAATCTGAATCCTTCTACTGTTCTACATACGTTCATTGGTCTGTATTATGTATTGTCACTAGACCATCCTGAAAAAAAAAAACTAACTCGGGTTAGTCGGGTTGACCCGAACCCGACTAAGCAAAATATTTAAACCCGATACCCGACCCTAATTCGTACTCGGGTTAAACGGGTTGACCCGATTGACCCGAGTTAGACTTTGGACCCGAGTAACCCGACCCGAATATGCTTAGTCGGGTCGGGATTTTTGACACCCCTATCTGCAAGGCTCAAGGATTCGTAGTAACACAACAACAACAACAACAAACCCAATCCCGCCTAGGCAGGGTATGGGGGAGGTAAAATGTAGACAGATCCTACCCCTACATCCAGGTAAACCCGTGTGTAGAGAGACTGCTTCCAACGAGACCTCCGGCAAGTGCATGTGTGCTAGTGCGAAAGTCAAGGATTCGTAGTAACAATTGCACAAATGTATTTCTTCCAGGAAATGAAAATTGCAGAAATTATCAATTCGGAATGCCTTTTACTAACTGCAATCTTTGTTCCTGGGAAGATCTATAAGCTAAATTGACCCGAACTACCGAAGCAATACAAATCATTTGAGACATAGATAATTGCCAACAAATTTACTTCAACTAAGGAGTTAAGAGGTCTATTGATACGCTTTTGTCACTTCCATTTGTGTGTATATCTACCAAAAGATTGTGTAATCAAAGTTGGTTTAGTCATCCGTCTAGTAACTAAATGCTTCCGTTAATTTGCATGTAGAATCAGTTAATGTTTTCAATAGGGGCACAAAAGAATAAATACTTTCGGCCAAGTGCAAAATGAATGTAATTTAGGAAGCTAACTTGCACGATGTTTCAGTTACTCAACAAGTAAATACAGTTTCTATCTTAGTCCATTCACCAAAAATATTACCAGAATTCCCTTGTCAACCCCGCCAACACTACTACTACCACAACTCGTTTGAACATGTATGTTTCTTAAGTCGGCTACCTACTCCTTATAACATGTTTAATAGTAGTTAGCTTAAGGCTCAAAAGACACATCTACCCTGCTTACTTATTAAAGGAGCTACATTGAAGTTTCGTATCTTACCATATGAGGGAATCCGGTACTATCATGATAATCTCTAATAGCTTCCGAAAGCTCAAGCATTTCACCTGCATTATCATTCAACAGCACAAACTAATAAAGACCACAAAAGTCAATAACAACTATCCGTAACCCCGATTTTCCACTTTCACTTTCCAAACTAATACCCAAGCCTTAGGACGTGTCTGGGATTGCATTTTCAAAACAATTATACGTTTGCAAAAAAGTGTTTGCTTGACCCGCTTTCTCGAAACCATGTTTGTCGACGAGCTATTTGGAACATTTAGGGGTTATGTTTAGCTTTTAGAATACAAATACTTTTTCGGCAACGAGCGTTTACCTTTTACAGATATGCTACCAAATTCTTTTACTACTAGGAGCTACTAGATACTCTACTCCAAAACGCAATCCGAAAAACACCTTTTTAACCCTTACTACAAACTACAACAAACCAATATCGAAACCGAAAAGTAACATTTCTATACTTTAATGAAAATGCAGCTGTTATATTCAAAGTACCTTTCTTGACGGAATTGAGAACAAAATCAACACTGACTTGATCAAGATCAACATCATCCAATGAAACAGCGCCAGGTGGCATAACAACTTTTTTGATTAAACTGCCAGAGAGCAAATAGTTCAACAAAATCTTTCTGTCTCTCCTGTACCTCTGCAACAGCTCCACTTCATTCTCCCTGCCACCAGTTTTCATAAATAAATAAATAAAATTAACTAAACTCTGAAAACATTATAAAATTAGACTTACTCGTCCATGATGGATGGATGGATGGAACCAAGTTCAAATGAGATCTGGTGTTTGGAATGTCAGATGTGGGAGATTTGTTGTTGTTGTCTGGGAGTGTTTGGATCTCTGTTTTATTTTTATTTTGTTTTTGTCGACAAAACGAAAGTGTGAACTAGCCGCAGTAATTTTTTAGGCCGTGTTTGGCTAAGGGGGTGTTTGTTACATGTGGCCTACTAGTTATAATGCCCGTGCACGCACGGAATTTTTTTAATTTTTTGAATAATGTATTTTTATTTATTAAAAAACCAATAATTTATTTTAATTATGGTTTTTAATATTTAATTATACGAAGAAGAGAGCTCGACTATGTCTAGTTATTATACCTGTGTACACACGCGTTTTTTTTTTAATTATTGAATAATGTTTTTTTTATATATTAAAAGGCCAAAATGTTTAATTTTTTGACTTAGACTTGAAGTTGATAATTTTTACTTGTAGATATGTAGAAGTATTAGATGACTCACTTGTTACTTGTACGTACTTGATAAAGTTCGGTCAAACATATGCAGAAGTATTACTTTTTACAATAAGTTTAACGACTAAGAATCAAATAAGAAGAATTTTTAAATTAAAAATTATGAGAAATAACTATAACTACACATTAGAGATGCATCAATTTGAATTAGATGCATCCTTAAATGTGACGTAATTAATGAGAAATAATTTGAACACATTAATCTACACGTAGTTAAAACAAAATATTAATAGCTTACAAGTACCTGATGCATGAATTGTCGTGTACCAATTAATACTATGCAAATCAATTATAGTGTTTGATAGCTAACTCATAAATTATACATTGAGTGGTTGAAGCCTAAATATACTTTTATTGTATCATAAATTAACTAAAGCTAGTTGTATACGTAGTTAGCTTTAAGAATTTAATTATTAGTAGATGTTTTAAATGGTCAAATATAAGCTGCATATTTTCAATAGATTATTTATTTATTCAACTGCCATATTTTTCAAAGACAACGAAATATTTAGATGTTGATTGATGAAAACAAATTTAATAAACTTTATTTAAACCGTGTCAATGCAACAAATTTTGATTTTATTGTTTTATTATTATTGGATAACCTTTTTTTTTTTTTTTTTTTTTTTTTTGGTACTATAACTTTTAAGACCATAAGCTTCATAGTTATTATGTTTTGCCAAAAATGATCTTCAGAAATGAGTTAAAGTGGTAGATCAAGAAGTCTTACATTTTCGTTTTATTCACATTAGCACTATAAAGGTATTTACGCTCTTCAAATCCCTAGAAAGTCGGAGGTCTATAAAATACAAAGCATAAAACTCGATATAAATACAAGGCCTTAAAAAATCAGAGACCTGAAGTGGTAGCTTTAGAAGTGTTACACTCGAGACGCCAAACAACATCATACAGTTCCCGTTCTATATAAGCTTTGAAATGCATAAAATATAGAATAACGTCATAATAAACGCATCATACATCAAATAATATGCCACAAAATCCATCAAATACAATAACTTATCATTTTCACATATATTTTCCAGCATGCATCAAGTGCACGCGTAGTTGTGTTAATATGGTTGCGACTATGTGAGATCATCTTCATCGAGGGGGTCACCTTGTTCCAGTGAATTGATTTCCATTGCAACCAATTCGCCAGTAGGAAGCTTCCTTGCAATTCTGATTATCTGCAACATTGTTATCAGAAATTAGAAGACATAAATCTATGATGAATACGATAAACAAAGTTTTATGGTGCGCTATTTTTCCCATTTTATTAATAGTCGTAAAAGTTCACTTCCTAACATAAAAAAGAGAAACTGCATATGACAACAGATAAATTATGCAGATGGTTGAAGGGTTTTACCATATGATCGAGGTTAGATATAGTACTCGATTTAGCTATACGTTTGACTTCTTCAACATCGGCTTCTCTGTATGCAGAAAGAAGTTGACTAGCACAATGA
The DNA here is from genome assembly GCA_019973895.1 of Chrysanthemum seticuspe. Classification (NCBI taxonomy): domain Eukaryota; kingdom Viridiplantae; phylum Streptophyta; class Magnoliopsida; order Asterales; family Asteraceae; genus Chrysanthemum; species Chrysanthemum seticuspe. The sequence continues at coordinate 29,716,352 of BPTQ01000007.1, read as the reverse complement.
CCCTGATCACTACTCATAAAGGTGTCAATCCTGCAATCAGAAGACAAAACATACTTAAATACTAATATGGCAAGCGTTCAAATATAAGCATGACATCTACATATAGATTTAAGTCAATCACTCAAAACTTTCTAACATGAGTGTTGCGAATGTTTACATGCAGTCAATAAGCACAGATGGCAGATGCGCAGTCTCTCAACCCTTGGGTAGTCGGGTCGGGTAGGGGTTCACTGTCTAGTCGGGTCGGCGGGATTGGGTATTGTTATTATAAAAAGCACAGATGCACTTGGCTATTGCAAGCATCGGCCTGATTACTCCGTAATATTTACCCTATCCAGTGGCGGATCCAGCTGAAAACGTAAGGTGGTTCCTATTTTGGCCCGACAAAAAAGTCAAAACCAAGAGCTTATGTCAGGTAGGGTTGAATCAGATCGGGTCGAACCCGATCGGGTTGAATGAGGCTGAGTCCGAATACAAACTAAAACACCAGGTTTATTAATTCTTTTATAATAGTCATAGTTCCTTTAATATCGAACCTCACATTAAATCTCTCTTCTAATTCTGTGGCTCAATTGATCGGACTTGTAGCAAGTGTTGTATAATTACGTCATTAATTTAAAACTACCTATAAAACACTCATAAATATTTGCTACCGATAGTTATTTTTTTTATATTACTTAATTAAATAAATGTAATAATTGGCCCGGTCGAAAAAGGATGAGGTGAAACAGGAAGAGTGGCTCAGTGGCCCGATCAATCGCGTGTAATTGGCTACTGGGGTTGTTTTGCTCTCTTCTTTTGGTGTTTGTTTGTTTCTTTCTTCGGTTCACTCATAATTTAGTTTTAGTCTCCTGGTTCTCTTGTTGTTTTGCATGTTTCTGGTAGGTTATCTTCAGCCCTGTATATATGTCTTATAGAAAAGGGCACATGTTTTCTATGTAATGGTTTGTATTTGTGTCTTGAGTTTTCATATATATAGTATTTATTTGCCCTTCAAAAAAAAAAAAAAATGTAATAATGTTGATCTTCTATGATAAAGTAGTTTTGGCTGTGACATTGGAAAATGAAATTATATTGAGAACTAAAATTAAACTTTAGAAACATTGAAAACTGAAACAACAATAAAGTCTACCCTAAAAAATAGTTAAAATATTAAACTGCCTTCTTCCTTTTCATATTTCTCAAACACTACTACTTTCTTTTTCTGCAGATTGCTGCCGACCAAATCTACAGCCATTGATACTAATCAATATGAACATAAGTTTTTTTTTTACATTTTGTTTCCTTTGTGTTTCTCCTGTCTTCTTCTCCAAGGTGGTTCCCCGAATAAATCCAAGGTAGTTCCTAAACTTAACTTACATATCGCCTCAAATAATTTTCAAGGTCTAAGGTGGTTCCCGGGCACCACCTGCCACAAGGGTGGGTCCGCCTCTGACCCTATCCCCCCTAATACTTGATAAGTAAAACCCCCAATAGCCTATAATCAGGCACAACAACTTTCCTACCACATAGTATTAGGATTCATCTCAATTACTGAACAAGAATTATAGGCATCCAAATTATTAAATCATACAGTAGTAATTTGTAATCCTACTTTGGGAGCCTCAGTGCCTAATTTTTTTAAAAATTCTAGAAGGGTATCTTTAACAAGGAATAGGGAACTATAGTTTCACGGTTTCACCCAATTAAAAAATCACTAAGTAAGAGAGACTGAACTTACTGACAACAATCATTATAGCATTGTTCTGCTTGCTTGTAATCATGAGCGTAAAGGTATACGACAATCGCACTAAGATAAGCCTACACCCAATAAAAAACATTGTTAAGTATAACTAGCAGAAAAAACGGTTAAAAACCAAAAGTATGATCAGACATCATAATAGTAGAATAAATCATCCAAAAGATATGAAATGTGAGAATGGAAAAAAGGTTGCACCTTGCACTCGCTATGAAAAGCATTGCATTTATTAGCTGCTACTGCCCATCTTAACAGAAAAGCTGCAGCATCCGTGTACCTTCAAGAAAATCAACAAAATATTTCAACTAAAACACGTATGTGAAAAAGAAATTTATAAAAAGAATAGAATTGTGAAGTCTAAAATGCCACCGGATTTATCTAACAGTCACATAAATAAGCTGAGAGAATGAATAAAGTAACATTTGTCCTAGAATCAAACTAGTGCAAGTAATCAGTAATGATAGTAAAGTGTTTCATGTATGTGCATGTATAGTTTAGATAGATTTCTGAAGTATCTAACGTAACTCTCTTACATGATAAAAAAATTGCAACTTCTAAGAGGAAGACATTCTTACTTCTCAAGCTTTATGTAAACATTAGTAATGGCCCGATATAGATCAAACACCATATTTTCCTTGCCATCTTCTTCAAGTAGCGAAATAGCATCAGTATACATTGCAATGGCCTGATCAGGCTGAGCATCTTCCAGAGCACTGTTGAGCATTCATGTAAAAAAAGTTAGTTGCAGGTATTACAACACAGAATAAAAAATGTTTTAACATAACTTAATGTAGAACAAAAGTCTTGCTCGATGACTTGGTTTGGGTAAAGAAATTTTTAAAATGAATAGATAGATTCAAGTGTAAAATAAAAACTTTCAAATCACGACTAGCAGAGAAAAGAAGATACCTACCGAGCACCTTTGGCAAGTGCATCAGATGCAGGTTGTGATCTTCCGCATTCATTGTACAGCTCAGCAGCTCTTCTGTAAAAGTCAGCAACTTCATTCCATATCTTTAATTCCATTGCTAGAGCAGCAGCAGACTCCATATGCTTAGCAGCATCCCACGGTTTAAGTTTTTGTTAAGTCTAAACAATTGTAAACACAAATGATTCTTTACAAAAGCGCAAGCTTAGTTTAAGCATAAAAGGATATGAAGCGAGCATTTCTTGTCCCTTTGAAGCTTTCTCAAAGGCTAATTTTGCTTTCTCATGTTTCTTAGCTAACCTAAACGCAGTAGCTGCAAGTAATAATTCACATCATCCTAGTTAGACATGACACCCTTGAGTAGTTTCTTTTATCTGTAACATAGTCAGCAAATATATAAAGACTAAAATATTAATCTTACAGAATTATTTACCTGCCTGCTCATAATATTCAGTTGCATTCCTCCAGTCGGCACTCCATCGTGTTAAAGTAAGTTTTGTTCTGAGTTAATATATAAGAGAAAGAAATTAAACCAAGCAACTATATAACAAGCTAACATAATTAAGAAACGCCATTTTTGTAACATTTACTAGAATGCATATAGAAATAAAAAAATCATGTCGAATACAATCTACACCAACCTACAAGAACATACTTCTACTGAAGAACCGATATCAATTATTATCTTAACGTCATGCTATGTAACAGACCTTCTCATCTGAACATCTGGATTATAAAAAGACATGCCCCGTAGATACCAAAAAAGGGTAGTTGCAGATGAAAGCTAGATCTGTTTTATAAGGCTATTCTTATAACTGATTTGGTTTACATGCTGAACTTCTTTGACCTAAACTTCTAACTGGAAATTAAGTACATGTTTCTCAAGTACTGCAACTTTCAACTATAGTTGCAAATCATCAGAACTACTTAACCATCAGCTAAATGTGCACATATCCCTTGTATTATGTCTACGGTTCCAACTAAAGTAGATCGCCTAACCCAAAATGAAGCAAAAAACAACTCCTGGTGACGCTGATGAAATCATGATGCCAATCACAAGATTAAGTCAAACAATCTAACATAATTTTAATGATATTAAGTTGAACAGCATTTGTTGCAATCATAGAATCTTGTTTCGGAATTTTTGGATCTTTTTATTAGGTTATGTATTGTCATGCTTATAGAGTAGTTAAGACTTGAGACTAATTAGTTATTTTTATATCTTAGAGAGGTTGATAAACTTGTATCGGGTTTCTTGTTCATTATGGTCTACAAGTAGTTTTTTGCTAATGTGTGAGATTCATTTATCCGTTTGGTATTTGGGAAATGGAGTATGCATTTTTTGTAAATGAAACACATTTCAGTGCGTGCTGTTACATATTGAGCCCTTCTTCAATCTGGACCCTTTAGCATTAGTTCCTTCCTAACATATCTCCCAAATCCTATGTTGGCCTAACAGGCTAAATCAACACAAATAAGAAATTTGCCTTAAAAAGATTTGTGAGCATTCATAACGGTAATTCTTTCGCACACACATCATATTTATATCAAAAGCCAAGGCTGAGTAAAAATATCAGTCGCAGACAATGCCGCAGGCGTGGATCTCGAAGATTCGAATTTATCACCATACTAGACATCACGACAATTATAAAAAGAAACATGAAACGTTAAAACTAGGAAGAAAATGTTCAAAACAGATAAATGACATAGGTAAACCAATAAGGTGGTCCAAACTGAGTAATTGTGGTTAGTTTCATTCATTATTGGGGTACTTCCCATTTAAACAATTGAGTGGTGCATACTTAACTTTATCTTAAAGCATATAGATGATGGTTTTTAATCTCAACTAGTATCATTAAATCGACCAATTAAATTTTCGATGATGCCAACTGATGCATTCTAGTAACATATAGTCCTACAATTCAAGGACCGAGTGCCAAGTTTGCACTATATAGATACCCAAAATCTCCTCCGTCCCACATCGGTAGGTGATACGACATTTGAGACCCTTATAAGCTTCAAGTGATGGGCTACTAGTATCCTTCCACCATGGTTTTTAGTTGAACCCCGGAACGATACCCAAAGTAATCACATGATCTAAAACTAGTATTGAAATGAATGCTTGCTAGTTTCATTCAAACAATTGTGTAATACTTCCGCGTACTTAACTTTATCTTGAAGCATAAAAAGTCTATCTATACACATAAATGTGATTTCTAAAAACGATGAAATAACAACAGAGACGAGGGTTATTAATCACAATTAGTATATCATTAAATCGACCGATTTAATAAAATAATAATGCCAACTGAAGCATTCTATGTTGGTGATTTTAGTTTCATCACTTATATTTTATGTGATTGTGATTTACTTGAGATCAAGGGCTTAATCAGTTTTAGCTTACAGTCGAGTTAGGAGGTACGGAGTGCACACTCGTTCTAGCTAGCGGGGTCAAGGGGCAGAGCCCAAAAGACACACCTTTTCATGAAACGGTGTGACTCTTCCCGCCAACCGTCTTTAACCGAAAATAACTAACTTTCGGTTGGGTTATATTGACCGGTATTGATCTCTTCCAAACATAACAAATATAACAACTTTATGTGTATTGCTTTGATTTCTCGTGCCTTAGAAACAAAGTGTAGTTCTCTGAATTTTCCAGTTGAGAATTTCGTGATACCCGAGGCATATAGGGTCGAAATACTTCAATCTGAAAGTGATCTCAGCACGATTCAAATTCTAACATTCTCATAACATATGGTCCTGGGGACCGAAGGCCAAGTATATTAAAAGTTAATCCGACCCACATCGGTAGGTGATAAGAAATTTGAGACCCTTATAACACATGATCTAAAACTAGCATACAAGCAAACCTAATAAAATTGAACGCGAAAGCGCTAATTAGTGAAAACAATCTCTCAATTCAAAACCTAGTTGAATGATTACAAAGTTAAACAACATGATCATGATCAACTTAACCTAATCAAACAAAACAACATGATCTAGTCCAATAAACAAAATGGTGAAAAAGATAGTGGTATGTATGACTGACAGTTTATCGGCTTTGGCGATTAGCTTATCTGGATCGGAACTACTGGCCATGGCTTGTGATGATGATGATCACTGTGTGTAGATTTCACCTTTCACTGTGTGTTTTCTTTAATTTGTTATGATTGATCATAAGCCATAGTGATAACTATGGGCTAAAAATGGTTATATTCCTTGGGCTAAATTTCGGTCCAGTTTCAACACCATAGATAAATATGATTCCCATTATCTTTTTTGTAGTTGTCTTTAGGGTCCGTTTGGTTTGTTAAGGGTTTTGGATTAGGATTAGGATTAGGATAAATATTAGGATTTGAATTTGTATTTGATATAAATAAAGTAGGAGAGAGAAAATATATAAATAATACTAGACGAGTACCCGCGCCTAGCGGCAGCGGTGTATAGTATTCGACAAATTCTGGTTAGATCAATTATTTTGCGTGTTCTTTTATCCTTGTTTCGAGGCTTAGAGATAACGGTTTTGTGTAGCAAATTTTAGATAGATCGATTTTTTTGCCTGTTCTTTTCATTCTAAGTCTCAAATAACAATTGTGGTAAAGTAAAGCTCGCGCCTAGTAGCGACGAAGTATATACTCTATTACACGTGATGTAACTGGTGGTAATTTGTATTCGGTGAACAAATTTTGTGAGAAGCTTTTATTTTGTGAGCGAACAATTTTGTTGATGTGCTTTTATTGTGGCGTTTTTTTTAAATAACGTGAGACCTTTATTTTGCACATGTACTAATTTGTGCCAGATCACGTGAATCCTAGGCCAATCTACTCATATAAGGATGCTCTTCATTTGTGAATTTTGATAGTAATATGAAAAATAAGACTAATCTTCATTTTCTTTCTAATGACGTGAGGTTAAAAGTGATTTTTGTTATTGCCTTAATATACAAATTTGTGAAAGATGAAACTATGAAAGGCAATGGAAACAAAATAACTGAATATAATGTGTCAGTGATATCTTTTGGATTAGTATATGATGGTTTAGTAGTAGGTAATAGAGTAAATTGTAAAAATCGTCTTTGTGGTTTGGTCAAATTGCACGTTTCGTTTTTTTGGTTCATTAAGTGCAACAATCGTCCGTATTTTGCACTGCTATGTCCACTTTTGGTCCTCCATTTTAACCGGCGTTAAGTGTGTTTCGTTTGCAGTTACACGTTATCCCTTTTGGCTAACGATCGTTGCAGCGCCCATCCTTTACAATAACGACCGTTTATAATTTATTTATTTTTTCTTTATTTTTTGAAAAAATTTTTTCGTCCGTTTTTTTTCAAAATTTTTTTTGAAATGTTTTTCGTCACATGCATTTTTTTCGAATTTTTTTTTTTGGAAATTTTTTTTGTCACATGTAAACTTTTTTTTTTTGGAAAAAAACTTTTTTGGCGCGTGTTCAAATTTTATTTGAAACAAAAAAATTTAGAAAAACAATTCTCGATTTTCTTTTTCTGAAAAAGTTTTTTTTTCCCAAAAACAAAGTTTTTCCGATAAATTTTTTTTTACATGTGACAGAAGAGATAAAAAAAAAAGCTCAGACCCTGTTCAATTTTTTTTGTTAGGTAAAGGGAGAAAGAGGCTTGGTTTAAAGATAGAGATGAGAGATAAATGAAATTACAACAGCTAAGTTATATATTTTATTTACAGAACTATGTATTCAGTTTAAAAAAAAAAAAAAAAAAAAAAAAAAACCCTCAGACTCTATTCAATATTTTCTTTTTCCTTTAATGACTATTAAGTTTGTAGAACAAGCTTCAATATTTTCATTTTTAAAAAAGTGGGCACTATAATGGCCATTAAGTTTCATTATTTAATTTTCAACATTTCCTTAATTATTTTAATTTTCAATATTCATTTTATCTCACATTTGACCATTGTTGAAAAATTCAACATTCAACTTTGACCATTTTTTCCATTTTATGTAGTTAAGACACTAATGAAATTAGTTGGGTATGGTTCATTCGAATGCAACAATGTGATCACCATGGTGGCTAACTAATCATTTAACCATTTTGTATTCATATGACGACTTGAAAACGCATTTCTCTTCAATATATAATCTTTAGATGAAACCAAGATTCTGTCCGACACACTCATGTTTGAAACTTTGAATGAATGAATGTAGAACAAAACTGAGGTTATAACGACAATAGAAAAAACACACGGAGTATTAATAAGTTAACACAGTATGCATTTAGTCCTACAAAAATTACTCTACTTATCAAGTCTATCAAAACTCTCGTAACAATACAAACAAAAACATAACACAGAAATTGCCAATCCATCAGTTGCATTTTTTTTTCTTTTCTTCAATCTTGATTATCACTTATGTGCATCTTCTACTCCAGGTTGATCTTCTGTATGTCCATTTTCATTGTTCTCGCCACTACACACCATAATTATACATTATACAAGTTAGATAGTTTCAAACCATGTAAAGATCATCTATATGAACAAAATTATAAGAAAATTCGAAGTACTGGAAATACAAGGATAAAAAATTTCAGAAAAAACCTCAAAATCCGGCGGCTGTTTTGGTGGTTGTGTGTACCGGTGATGGGGTTTTCAGGAGAAGGTGGGTGGTCCGTCTTGGTGGTTCGTCTCGGTGGTGGGGACTTCGATGGAGAGGTTGTTTGGCTGCTGTGGTCATGGGGTTGATGGTGGTGACGTTCGGTGGTGGTGGCGTTGCGCATTTTTATGGTGGTAGAAGAGATGAGAGTGTTTGTGTTTGTGTATGTTTTTGTTACCTGTGAATATGCGATTTATTTAGTAAAGATATAGGCAACAACTCAATCAATATTCACGATTTGAGTCATTTCCTTGATTAGTTTACATAATTACTTGTTTACAGCCGATGATGATAAGAAGCAATAAATTCCATATAGTTTCCTTTCATTTCCATATAGTTTCCTTTATAGTTTCTTTTAATCCACGAATTCATTTTCCCTGAGTTTTACAAGGGCATTATGGGCATTGACCAAAAATTCAGTTTTCACTTTCAAGAAGACCATTTTTCCTTTATATTAGTAGAGATTATATTTTTATTTTAAATTTTATTAAACTTTTTATTACTAGTATAAATTAAGTTTTAGAATATAATGAGTGTTGTTTATGTAATGGAGGCCCACATTTTAGGAAAAAGACAAAAGATGCCATACTATTTTTTTCAATCCTGTCTTGGTGCACCGGTTTCTTGTATGGGTGAATATTTGGCATTGAAGCCATTGTCTAGCCCCATCATTTTATACCAAACAAAGTTTTTTGGGAGTCAATCTAGGCCCACAGTACAAAACCCCTCAAACAAACACGTACTTAGGTGGTGTTTGGTTTTCGTTAAGAGGCTCTTATCAGCCTCTTAATCTGAACCGTTCAGACGCGGTCAGACATTTTGGTCGTTCAGACCGTTTGTTTTTTTTTCCCCGTTCTGACGCGTTAAGAGTCATTAAGATCTTAATGGTCTAGACTTGAGAGGGGTGTCTGAATGCCTCTTGTCGCCTCTTGCTGACACAAAAAAAGACCAAAAAAAAAAATAGTACGAGCAAGCAAATGTGCGGTTCAAACATGAGTTTTTTTTTCCTGTTCAGATGCGGTCAGATTCAGACATTTACGCCTCAGATTCAGATTCAGATGTGCGGTTCAGATTCAGATTCAGAGCCTCTTAAAAAACAAACACCACCTTAGTCTACAAGTTTTTATTGTTAGTGATACATATAGTACTATATGTAAGAGAAAATTGCGTAAATCATTATAAAAGTATATAGATATGACTTCTCGTTAGTGACACATTATATATGACTTTTCATTGTAAAGCGGAGTCAAAACCATAAAGATTTATACTTGGGTCATCACATCCTCACTTGATTGGAAGAGCGAGGCGAGGAATCATGTGGAATTGTGGACAACTAGGAAGCATCATACGAACCTTTCATATATACTCGTTGGCTACTTCTTCTTGGTTGATTGTCCTTGTCGAATTTGGAGGACAAGGCTACGGCCAATATAAGAGTGCACATAATATGATTATAGGTTGAAGATGCGGTCGGTAGTTAAAGTTGACGCGCATATATATGCTTTTTATTGGTTCACATGAGTCCTCGCATCCCTTTAGCACGTATGAAAATTGTGATTCGATAGATACAGATGACACACTTGTTGATTTTATGAACTAAAAATTACTGGATCAAGAACAAAGTATATGATCGACTTGGTTAAATCAAAAATCTTATTGAATCAGTGATAAATTAGTACTTAAATACCACCAAGATTATTCTCATGTATAAAAACACTCAAACTAGCCTCACAAGGTAATTTTTTCTTTCATCTATAAAGAGCAGTGTTCTAAAAGGCGACGCCTGGCGTGGCCTCGACGCCAAGAAATGGATCAAGGCGCGAGGTCAAGGCGTCGTGTGAAAAGGCATGGGATAAGGCGCGAAAAGGCGTGAAAATGCGCGCCTTTTGATAAGGCGTGGCGTCATTTTTAGAAGCATTTAGTGGATTTACGGATTTGGGCTTGAATTTCTAGTATTTAGGCTATTTCCTTCTTGGGCCTCGTAATTTCAAAACTTAATTCCTACTTGGGCCTCGTATTTTGGCCTGGTTATTTGGGATTTGGGCTTTAGTATTTGAAATTGCTCTTAAAAAATGATATAAAATTATAAACACATAAATCTGTAAATATTTTTTTGCCGCCTTATGCACGCCTTAAGAAACGCAAAGGCCTCGCAAAAACTCGTAAAGCTTGAGGTGTGGCTATGCCGTCATGCCACGCCTTACGCCTTTTAGAACATTGATAAAGAGAATAAATAAGCAAACGAGAAAGTCCTACAAAATTAAATGACTTCAAGAAAAACGTGTAAAACACTCAAACTAATATGATGTATTTAACAAACGTAAAAGAATGCATTAATTCTGAATTTTAAAGCTGCTAATTTTATCAATTAGTAAGGTTCAAGCAAGGTTGTAAATGCGTAACGTGTAGCGTGGCGGCATGCCCAAGCCTCACGTCTTAGGAGTTATGGCGAAGCCATAGCGTTTACTAAGGCGACGTGATTTAAAGCGGCGCAAAATATGAAAATATTTATAGATTTATATATTATATCATATTTCATATATTTTGAGTTAAAAAAAAGTGTTATACATACATAATTAAATCAAGAAACTATATCATATTTCATATATATCGAGTTTAAAATAAGTGTTATACATAAAGAATTAAATCAAGAAACTATCGTTGAATGTAATATTCTTCATTTATTTAGAAAAACATTTTTTATCGGAGTTAAACTCAAAAAGGCGTCACGCCTTGCGTCTTAGCGCGTCTTATCACGCCTAATCTCACGCCACGCCAAGAGCTGACGTCTGAATCTATTGCGTAACGTAAATGTCATGCCTTAGCGCCGTCATGACACGCCTTTTAGAACCCTTGGTTCAAGACATAAACTAAATCTAGAAATTCCATTGTTTAACATGCTTTAAAGCTATATAATGTATTAATTCCGAAGATTAAAGCTAATAACTCTTACTACACAAAACAAGCAATGAGATTAGAGTATTAATTCCACGATTTTTGTCACGCCTTACCTTTTCCAATTCAACTTGAAATGAGATTAGCACCCACATTTTACTACACAAAACAAGCAATGAGAGTCATGGAACACCGTTATCTTCGCGTTGAACAAGAGCTAGATGTGTATCACTCTTACAATCTGGCAATAATGAAATTGGGAAGATTGGATAACTTTATTGTTAAGACTCTCGATGCGATTTTTTTATATGAAGTACAAAAGATTTCTTGTTGTAACATGCCTATGTTTGTCGCAACATAATCTATTTCTATTTTCTAATCCAATAAAAAGGTTTTTAGTTTAATGATTGATTTGTTGCCGAGTGTTAAAAAAAATTATACCGAGTATTGAGTGATAGGTATTGATTATATTTATGGCTGAGTTTTGAGCTATATGGGCATATGATAAACATCATAATCTCATAGCTAAACGTTTTAGTGAAGTGCAAAACAAGTGAAAAATAACTGATCAAAAACAATTTCGAAAGTGGTAACTACTTTTTTGTGACTTGCTAATTGGTTATTAGATAAACAAAAATTGGCTACTTGGCTTGATCTACATATTCCGGCTATAGATGATATTTCGATGTTTTTAGACTGGGCGGAGGCTTCTATTTCAGATTCAAAGATAAGAAAGGTTGTGGGTGTGATCATATATGCCACGATATGGATGCTTTGGCGTTTTAGAAATGATAACGTTTTCGAGGATCCGAATATGAATAAATGTCATATTTATGATAATATAGTCGCTCATTCTTTTGATTGATATACAAAGAGAGCCATTGATTGGTAGAGGTATAAGGTTAACGTATCTAACAATAGCCGTAGTCACAAGTTATTTTTAATTAAAGACACTTAAAGACACTACATCGAATTTGAAAAATCATTTACATCATGTTAAGAAAAATTTAGTTCTATAAAGATACACCTTATAAGTTTTTTTAAACACTTATATGAATTATTATCAATGTTTATTATATTTTTCTCGCATAGATAAAAGATACAAGTAAAATGGTACTTATAAATATAAAGAAAACTTAAACGTCCAAAAAATCATGTGGCGTAACTTTGAAGAGTATAATTATTATTATATAAATATATGCAATAAATATTAAATCATATAATTAGCACATTGAAATTTGCACATTTGCTTTGAGAAAGTCGTTCGATTTTTATAAAGCACAGTTTTTAGTTTTTATGGTAAGTTTATCAGAAAAATTCTTAAAGGTGTATATGTTGGTTCTCGAGACACTCTTACGATTTAATAATATTTTTCAAACATTGTAACTTAGTATGCATTTTGAAACTCTATTGATTTACTGATTTAGTAATATCTTTTTACCTTGAAAACAAGAATACATTTTGTGTTATATCAGTTTGTATAATAAGCTTAATAACTTGTATCTTTCATTCAGAGTGTGTATTAATAATGTAATTAATCAGACGTTGAGCAGTCAAATTTTTATATGCGTTGGTGTATTATTTCTTGTACATATTGATTGGTGTTTATAATTGCCTAAAATTTATTTATGAAAATCTGAAGAAAAAAAAAATAGAAGAGAAGACATGAAATTCATTATATATTGTATCTATATGTGTCAAATGTATAAAATCATATAGATTAGCACACGTCACTTTGTACATTTTCTCATTTGCTTTGAAAAAATCGTTAAATTTTTATAAAACATAGTTTTTAGTTTTTAGGGTAAATTTTATTAAAAAAAATATCTAAAAAGAGTATATATTGGTTCTAGAGACACTTTTATGATTTAATAATATTTTTTGAACATTACAATTTAAGATGCATTTAAAGCTCTATTGATTTAATAATATTTTTACATTGAAATGAGAATATATTTTGTGTTATATCGGTTTGTATAATAAGCTTAACAACTTTATTTTTCATTTAGGGGTGTTTTAATAATGTAACTAATTAGACGTTGACCAGTCAATTTTTTAAATGCGTTGGTGTATTATTCGCTTGTACATATTGCTTAGTGATTTGTAATTGCTTAAAATGTATTTATGGAAATCTTTAAAAAACTTATGAGAGAGGGTCTAAAATGCTTTATATATCGTATAGATATGATGTCTTTAACAAACATAAAATAATGCATTTATTCTAAGATTTAAAGTTGATAATTTGATTAATTAGTGAGGTTCAAGACATAAACTGAATCTAGAAATTTCACGGTTTAACATGCTTTAAAGCCAAGCATATAATGTATTTATTTCGAAGATTAAAGCTAATGACTTTGAGATTTTTGTCACGCCTTGTCTTTTCCAATTCAACTTGAAATGAGCTTAGCACCCACATTTTACTACACAAAATAAGCAAAGAGAGTCATGAACACCGTTATCTTCGCGTTGAACAAGAGCTAGATGTGCATCACTCTCACAATATGGCAATAATGAAATTGGGAAGATTGGATAAACTTTGTTGTTAGGACTCTCCATGTGATTTTTCATATGAAGTACAAAAGATTTCTTGTTGTAACATGACTATGTTTGTTGCAACATAATCTATTTCTATTTTCTAATCCCATAAAAATGTTTTTAATATAATGAATGATTTGTTGTTGAGTGTTGAAAAAATTATACAAAGTATTACACATACATATCTGATGTGATAGGTATTGATTGTATTTATGGGTAAGTTTTGAGCTATATGGACATAATAAGCAATAATCTCATAGCTAAAACCTTTAAGTGAAGTGAAAAACAAGTGAAAAGAACTTATCAAAAACAATTTCGTAGGTAGTAACTACTTTTTTGTGACTTGCCAATTGGTTATTAGATAAACAAAAATTGGCTACTTGGCTTGATCTATTGATTCTGGCTATAGATGATATTTCGATGTTGTTAGATTGGCTGGAGTCTTCTATTTCAGATTCAAAGATAAGAAAGGTTGTGGGTGTGATCATATATACCGCGATATGGATGCTTTGGCGTTTTAGAAACAATATCGTTTTCCAGGATCCGAGAAAGAAGAAAAGTGATATCTATACTACATATAATGCACGAAGGCATCTCACTTTTAATTTTAAGACGTACAAGAAATTAAGCATGGTTTACAACACTTTAATGCACCCAATTTTCAGAATTACAACAAAGTAAGCATATTGTACAACAAAATAAAGCGTGATGTCATTTTAAGACAAAAATTCTATCAAACAACATTAATGTTATTAAAAACACCCATTCACCAAAAAATTACAACCATTTAAGAACAATGTACAATAGCTGCAACCAATTTTCAGATTTACAACAAAATAAGCATAGTGTACAACAAAATAAACATGATGTAAATTTCAGACTTACAACATTAATGCTATTAAAGTGGTAAATGTTATTATTGACTATAATAACTACTACTTACAAGAAAAGAAACATAGTGTACAACACTTTAATGCACATAATTTTCAGACGTACAAGACAAGAAGCATAGTGTACAACAAAACACCACATTAATGCTATTTAATGTAGTCAATTATTTAACTGGTCAATAAATACAATTAATACAGTTATTAAAACACCTCTTACATAAGAAATACAAATTATCAAGCATATTGTACAACCAAATTAAACACAATTCCTGCATTAAATTTAACTACTACAAGTAATAAAGCACATTATACAAATATTCAAGCCCGAACGGGCAACGGGTCAAATGGGCTTGAGCCCGAACGGGCGCGGACCAAACGGGCTCGAGCCCGAGCAAACACGGGCCAACGGGTTCGAGCCCGAACGGGCACGGGCTATACAAAATTATTGATACCCGTAAATTATTGTTAAAAAGAACATAATAAACTAAAATACTAAAATAGTATTTATTAGGTATTTATTAAAGGCTATTACAAGTTTACAAATTAAAGACACTTAATTCTCGAGATGTAAGTTTATTTCTATTATTAGTAAGTGTGTTGCATACAATTTTAAGCCTATCATTTTGAAAATATCCCAAATACATTATAAATTAGTATAGATATAGATGTTATTAAATTTTTCATTAATTTGTTTATAAGCTTGCATATTAAGACAATCTTATTTTGTTGTATTCTTGTCATACCATAGATCTAAAAATAAACGATCATGATTATTACACATATAAATTTTAGCGCCTATAAATAGCATTTCAATTCATGCATTACCATAGCAATCCTTGCAACAATATCATCTTTCAATATTTATATTTCTTAGTTTATTATTTAGAGAATGAAGAAGTTTTGTGCTTCATTGATTATGGTGATGGTGCTTAGCACCATTCTTATGGTCGAAGTGCAAGTGAGCATGGCGGATAACTGTGACCCGTTGAAGCTAATCTCATGCCTTTCATCGATTACCAAGAATATAGCACCAGCACCAGATTCGCGATGTTGTAATAGTCTGCACGCAGAATCAGAATCGTGTCTATGTAACTATGTGAAGAACCCCGATTATGGAAAGTATCTTAAACTTCCAGGTGCAGGAAAAGCTGCACAAGCTTGTAGCATCACATGGCCAGACCCCAATACTTGTACTTAATCTTATGCATGTAAAACTATTATAACTAAGTATATCGTTTGTGAGTTAATAATAGGATCATCACATCTTTTGAAGGTGTTAGATGTCCTTTGGATATGAATTACTATTATAACTAAGTATATCGTTTGTGAGTTAATAATAGGATCATCACATCTTTTGAAGGTGTTAGATGTCCTTTGGATATGAATTACTATTATAACTAAGTATATCGTTTGTGAGTTAATAATAGGATCATCACATCTTTTGAAGGTGTTAAATGTCTTTTATCATTGTTAAAATGGAGTATGAATTTATTTTTCATATATTGTTATATATGTGTTTGACCGAAAGCTTTATGAAATTATTTTTCATATATTGTTATATACGAGGACCTGAGCCCGCGCGTTGCTGCGGGTGATATTGCTAAACATGCAGGAAGTATCTTGTGAAAGATAGGAATTTGCAGCATAAAAAAAAGAGATAGTTTGTAAGGAAAATGAAGGTAGAAAGGTGTAAACAACTTTAGTGATTATTGTGCCAAACACATGTTCAAATACAACTTTGTAGCATAACAGATGAAACAACATTTGGATAAAGTGCAGCCGGCATGACATGCATAACAGCGCATGCAATTCGTACTTACAATACGATCCATAGTTTTTTACAACTTTATTTAAAGGCAAGTAAGGCATCGAGAAATTTCCAAGAGAAATTATATTTAAGTTAAACTCAATCTGCTGTTTCCTGTTTCTTTTGAGGCATTCTGGTCTGTAGTTTTTTCGATGGCAGCGTTCTTTTCTCGAGCAGCCTTTTTTGGAGGTCTGACCTTTCTAACATCTTCTTTTTTAGATCCTGTTAGATATTACTTTAACACATACACATCAAACCATAACACAAAGTAGCATATAGATGGAATTCTAGAGAGAGAAAGTTAGAGGTTTAGGAAACTTAGTGAGAGAAAGTGAAAGATATTATTATGAGCTCCAACTCTCTACCTTGGAAGGTAGAGAGTATTTATAGTCTTACATAACTCGCCACACTTTGGGCTGTGGATCAGGCATACAGTGGGTAAAGACCCGTCCGTCCTCCACGGTGTTACTTAACTAAATTACTACTTAACTTAAAAGAACTACGACTACGAGCTTTCTAACGATTACATATACTTGAGGTGACTGACTCTTTAATACTGGGAATTTCTAATTCCTAACAATCTCCCCCTAAGGGAGGTCACCTCAATCATATACCAAAATTACATAGAATACAAATAGATATTACATTAACAATTGATCTTGTATTCTTGATGCAGTCCTTTGCTCCTAAGCTCGTAGTCATTGATTCTTCACATTGCATGTTTGGTTACTTCAAGTGGAGGTCTTTTACTGATCCACGTGATAATAATTTTGAGCCATCTTTTGAGATCATCAGCTATCAACAATCTCTGAGACATCCATTGTGGTGTTGTGACTTTGGGACCGACATGCTCACATTCTGGATCATGATATCTTCTCATCAGAGTAGCGGAAGCTTTAGTTGATTCATGATATTGGCAGCAGCGTAGCAGAAGCTTGGTGTGAAAATATCAGAGTCATTGATGCACTAATCATGATTTCTTTTGAGATGAATGTGTTAAGTGAGCATGCGGCTGTGGATTGACCGCTTCATTCTGATCAGCTGCAAACGTCGGGCGTACCTGCATACAACAGTTAGCAACAAATCGCACGAAAGTGTCTTTGATCACTTTCGTTGAATTGAGGTACACGGCCCACGGTTCCCCGTTGATCAGTACAAGTACTGCCTGTGATCAGGTAGGATTCCTAAGAATCTCCTTGACAGGGTTTCGCAGCTGTTCTAGCTGTTCTCAAACCGGAACGTCTCAAAGAAGACAACACGGAGTGAGTGAACCAGCGAATTTTAAGTCCACTGATTGATGAAAAGAGATTTGAAAAACAATCGTGTATTGCTCAATAGAAATTGTTTTTGCAATACAACGAAGGTTTTATTGAAAATCAATTATCAATCATAAAAATACCTTTTGGTTTGAAAAATGAGTACACAGTCGATGTGCTAAAGAAAAGAGTTTATTAAGCACAACGACCGGTTTTTCAAAGGCATCCGTCAATCCATAACCTGAACCAGGATTGATTCAAGAGATTGAATCGCCCCATTGTTTCTGTTCAGTTGTCACATGGTTAATCTATAAAATAGATCTCACATGCCACCTACCAGGAGCTTGTTTGATGTTGGCTCCAGAAGGCTTTCCATCTTCATTGTGAATATGTAAACACATCACTCAGATGTTCTGGCAATACCACAAGGATAATGCGTAGGACTCTAGATATAATCTCTCTTTCCACATTGTGTGAAACAGAGAGTCTTCATTGAAAGTGTCCTAATGAGATTTATTGATGATCTCGTGGCTCTAGACTCAATTTGTGCATATTTGGATCCTATAACGGAGACTAGGGAGAGGGTCTCCTTCTTCAATATCAACCATCTCTAAGAGAAAGTCGATAGATAAGGTCGGTTCCCCGTGAGAATGAAACAAGTCCTTTTAAGAGGAACTTGAGTGGTTTGGAAAGTTGAAGTGCAGTGCGTCACTGGGTCCATGACGTCTTGTCTTCAATACCGATGTTACCATCAGTAGCATATGAAGTGAACCCGGTTTCTGCCCTAAGGTTGAATAAATGGAGGGCTATTTGTTTTCACCCTTTTCTCATTCAATTCTTTTTAATTCTTCAACCCCTTCAGTGCTTACCAAGACTTCATAGCTAGAACCTTGTTGGGTTTATTCCAGTACTAGCTCAGTCTTAGTCCGCACTCTTCCCATATCTCATTTTTCTCCTTTTATCATCATACCTAAGGACTTCTACACTAACTAGTGGATTGTCCCTGGGTAGATCCCTCCGGTTCTGGCGGATCTTGGGAACCAATACCTAACCTTATCATCCTTATATCACCGTACATAAAGTAAAGTTGGTCGGTCAGTTTGGTATTGTTCGTCTGCCATTGGATCCAATTGAAAACCATTTGAAAATCAATTCAGATACTTGTGATATATTATCAAAGCATTTTGTACCTGAATTGTTTTTGATATTTTTAGAACGAGAACTCCCCCTCAACATGTGCATCAAGTATTTGAAAATGTTTTTGCACACGGAGACAAGAGAAAGAATTAACTTCTTTTGATTACCATTTTCTAAAAGATATCAACATCACTTCCCTCAACAGATCAAGTGGGTATAGCATTTCTGGGAAGGATGAGGTTTCCATGAATTTGCTCCCCCTCAATACGTGCCTCGAGGTTTGAAAAGAGTTTTGCACATACTAGAGGGAACCTGCACATTGAGATGAATGATCACGTTTCAAATCAAAGGTTTAAGATAGATGCTCCCCCTCAACATGTGCATGAAAATTTGAAATCGTTTGTCACATGTGGGTAGGATAGCATGTACATCCGTTTATAACCATTTACCTAATTATCAGTTTAAATCTAATTTAAATCACACATTCTCCCCCGATCACAATTATCAAATCATTTGAGATTTGTGATCTCGTATAGATTTAAATTGATTTTGAAAGCTTTTAAGGAGAATTGTGACATGATTGTGAAAGCGTTTGAACTGATAAGGATCGGATTTTAAGACTTTAAACTCCATTTATAAAACATGCATGTATATCTTTTGAAAACAATTTAATGCCAAATAACTTTTTAATTTAATTGAAATCATTCTCCCCCTCAATCAATGACGTAGGTTGTTGATTGAGAGATAGAGATTTTGACAAATAAGTCCTGATGATTATCAAAAATAGAGATTGAGTTATTTTTCAAAGCATTTAGTTTTCAGCAGATAGGAGTTTATAGAATCAGAGCATAGGATTTGAAAACATGGTAAAACATGGCTCTGTTCTTTCTTTAAAACCGGGTTATTGCCTGAAGATGACAATAAACCATCTCTCTTTCTCCCAAAAATATTTTTTGATTTTTTGATTTTTTTTTATTTTTGATTTTTTTATTTTTTTTATTTATTTTTTTTTTAAGAATTCGAACAACATCTAAAGTCCCGTGTCATTCTTTGAATGACAGCACAAAGACCGTAGATATTATCGAACCGGAAGAAACATGACAAAAATGACAATATTTTTTTGAAGAATTTTCGAATTTTTCAAATTTTTATGGATTTTGAAAGTTTTATATTTTTGTATTTTGTTTTTCAAATATATATGTACAAGAGATAGATGAAGAAAGACCTTTACTCCTCGTCTTCCTCCTGAAGACGTTTGAGAGTTTCTGGTTGAAGGCTTTTCAACCCAAGTCGTGGAAGAATAAACTCAAAACGTTCTCTTGGAAGAGCTTTGGTGAAGATGTCTGCTAACTGATATTCAGACCTCACAAAATATAGTTCCACCACACCTTTTTCCACCTGTTCCCTGATGAAATGATGTCGAATGTCGATATGCTTTGCTCTTGAGTGTTGAACGTTGTTGCATGAGAGAGCAATAGCACTTTTATTATCACAGTACAGAGGGATTTTGTTGAATTCAAAGCCATAGTCAGATAATTGAGATCTCATCCATAAGATTTGAGCACAACAAGATGACATGGCTATGTATTCAGCCTCTGTAGAGGAAATATAAGTACTCATTTGCTTCTTTGAAGACCAGCTCACAAGCTTATCACCCAAAAACTGAGCACCTCCTGACGTACTTCGACGTGTATCTTGACAACCTGCATGATCAGCATCTGCATAGGCCGTTAGTGACATACCGGTGTCCTTCGGGTACCATAGTCCCATATTGATGGTTCCTTGGAGATACCGAAAGACCCGTTTAACTGCTTCAAGGTGCTTTTTGGTAGGCTTAGCCTGGTATCTAGCACACATGCACACAGAGAACAAAATGTCTGGTCTACTAGCAGTGAGATACATCAGGGATCCAATCATACTTCGATATTTAGTTTGGTCAATCATGATCCCTGAGAGGTCCTCATCTAGTTTGGTTCGGTCAATCATGGGGGTGTCAACAGGGTCACATGAATCAAATCCAAATTTCTTTAAAATCTCAGTTGCATATTTAGATTGATTTATGAAAATGCCTCCGGGACTTTGTGAAATTTGTAATCCCAAGAAAAATGACATTTGTCCCATCATTGACATTTGAAACTTTGAACTCATTTCATTTGAAAAACGATCACATTCCATTGGGTCAGTCGAGGCAAAAATAATATCATCAACATAAATTTGAACATGAATCAAATGTTTGCCTGACTTCCTGGTGAACAATGTAGGATCAACTGCTCCTTTGATGAATCCGGTTGATAGAAGAAACTTTGATAGTGTATCATACCATGCCCTTGAAGCTTGCTTTAAACCGTAAAGAGCCTTCTTCAAACGATAAACGTGAGTAGGATGCTCTTGATTCACAAATCCTTCAGGTTGGCTGACGTAGACGACTTCTTTAAGATCTCCGTTTAGAAACCGTCTTTACATCCATCTGATAAACTACCATGTTCTTACTAGCGGCATTAGCCAGAAAGATTCTGATTGCCTCGATTCGAGCAACCGGAGCAAAAGATTCTTCAAAGTCTATACCCTCCTCTTGACGATATCCTTTAGCAACTAATCGAGCCTTGTTCTTCAACACATCACCATGCTCATCAAGTTTTACTTTGAAGATCCATTTTAGAGCTATAATCATAGCACAGTCTGGAGCAGGTACTAACTCCCATACATCAAGACAATCAAACTCATGAATTTCATCTTGCATGGCATTGAACCAGCTATCTTCATTCATAGCAGTTTTAACATCTTTTGGTTCGATCTTAGATAGTACGGAGTTGAAGAAACACCATAAGGCATCGGTTGCAAGTTGTTTCCGGGTTGATACAGGACGAGAGGGATTACCAATGATGTTGTCTAATAGGTGATCGTGAGTCCATTTTCTGAGGTGTTCATGTGGCATTTGTTGAGGAACTGAGGTAGCAGAGTCGATGTCTCCTGAAGAAGATGGTTCTGATGATGATTCAGGAGTAGCAAATATGTTTTCAAATGGAGCATCTTCAGGAGTCGCAAAGGGATTAACTTCATCATTGATGCCAGAAACATTTCCATGATGTACATTTGAAGAATGATGATTTGTTGATGAGACTGAAGGATCAGCAGCAGGTGCTTCTTGACTTACAGATATTGAAACTGATGGATTGACTTCATTCACTGGAATATGAGCATCCTCTGTTGTAGGGATCAGCACCTCATTAGTAGTAGACTCATACAGTTCATCAAACATTGGATCAAACAATTTCTTTACATCATCTTCAGATGGAGGTACATATGGCGTTTCTTGAGAGGAGTTTGGAACAAGGGATGAACCAATAGGACTGTTTTGAAGTGCGGGTCCTGAGCTGGAGTGTCCAGGAGCCATTTGACCGGTCAGCTCATCAAACGTAACGTGAATTGTTTCCATGATATTTCGGGTTCTTTTGTTGTAGATTCGGTATCCCTTTTTGTTTGGTGCATATCCTACAAATACTCCAATGTCAGCTTTAGCTCTAAGTTTGCCCAAGTCTTGACCCTCATTAGTTGGATAGCACAAGGCACCAAACACACGAAGGAAAGATAGATTAGGTTTCCTGTTGTGGACAAGTTCATATGGAGTTTTTCCATGAATGGTGTGAATCAGGGAACGATTTTGTGTGTAACATGTAGTGGCAATTGCTTCAGCCCAGAGAAACATTGGAACCTTTGAGTAGATCAGCATTGTTCTAGCAGCTTCAACAAGAGTACGATTTCGTCTTTCAACTACACCGTTCTGTTGAGGGGTTCGTGGAACACTTCTTTGATGGCTGATTCCAACGCTTTCATAGAATTCACTAAGTTGTTTGTTGACAAACTCAGTTCCATTGTCTGTTCTGATAATTCTGACAGTTTTGTTTAGTCTAACCTGCAGCTGTTTGATGAGTTTGATGATGATATCAGGAGTTTCATCCTTTGTCCTTAAGAACTTGACCCAGGTGAATCTAGAATAATCATCAACCACAACTAACACATATTTCTTCCCAAAGATATTCTGCACCCTCATTGGTCCACATAAATCCATATGAATCATATGAAGAACTTCTGTGACAGAGTTAGTAGGTTTAGGTTTATGGGCATACTTCTTGCTTTTTCCCAATTGACATGCTGAACAAAGATGATCCTTTTCATACTTTAGTCTAGGTAAACCTACAACTAAGTCCTTTCTGGAAAGATCGTTGATGGTGCCGAAGTTCAAGTGATTGAGACGACGATGCCATAACCATGACTTTGTTTTTGAAGCCTTTGATAACAAGCAGATTGGTGAAGCTCTCATCATGTCATCGATAGAGATGGTGTAAAGGTTTGAGCCACGAGTTCCTTTCAACAGTTCCTTACCATTAAAATCTCTAACGAAGCAGGTATGTTTTCTGAAGGCTACTTCTAGATCAGAATCACAGAATTGACCAACAGAGAACAGATTATGACCTAGACCTTCCACATAATACACTCTGGAGATGACACTATCACCAACAACATAATCTCCATAACCCATAATAGCACCGAAATGATCATTACCAAATCTAACAGTCCCGATGAATTTGCTCACGAAGTTCATGAGCCGTGACCGGTCTCCAGTCATATGCTTGGAACAGCCTGAGTCCAGGTACCACAGAACGATTTGAACGATCTGCAGTTGAACACAGACAAGAATGGATAACTGGATAATTGGGATCCCCATGCAAGAATGGGTTCCATTTGGTTAGTAGCAACAGTTGGAACACCCACATCAGAAATAGAAGCATTCATATCAGACAGTGAGGAAATGGAATCATTGTGAGTAGATGCAATACTAGTGTCTGTATTAGTCCTGTTTACAGTGTGACCACTTCTTAAGGGAATAGTTCTACCAGTAGGCATCCATTTTCTAGTGGGCATTATCTGATTGGTCTTATGACCAACAGGTATCCAATAAAAACCTATTCTGCTGAATGTTCTTCCTGTGGGTTTCCATTGTTTTCTAACTTTCTTTCGCTTTTGCCTTTTAGCCTTTTTAGCATGAATTTTAGCATTAACAATATTAACTGGACAATTAACATCATTAGGCAAAACATTGACATCACAACCATGATTAGAAACAGAATTCAAGCAAACATCAGTACAAGTTTTGCAAATAGTATCAGAATTCGAATTAATTACAGTACGCTTATGGCTAATACTAGAATCAACACGATTCGTTTTATTCGATTCAAACTTAAGGTTCCTAGATTGTTCTTCTACTTTCTTCCAGTGCACATTATTAGCTTGAGAGGTCCTATCATTCCTTGTATTGTCTTGAGACTTTGACCTGCTCCCTTTAATGTCACTGATTACTCCTGTAGAGGGAATGGGAACATTAGTTTGTTTTACCACTCTTTGCACCACCTGTTTAGATGTGCTGGGATCTGAACTACATGCAGGTGCACTAAGGTTCACTTTCTTAACACTAGAGGTACTGAGATTAGTACTCCTAGAAGGCACATTTGAGTTCACTTTCCTAGCATTGACAGATCTAAAATCTGAACTACTCAATGGTACACTACTCCTCACATTCAAACCATTGGGAATCGAGTGCATGTCATGTTTGGCCTTAGGCATTGAGCATGGAATCAAGGGGTTAACTCTCTCACCTAATGTCTTTGGGCATATTGTGATCAAACATTCTAAGATTTCTTGAGATCGTTTGGCATATAAGCATGCATGTCCAATTGCATTATCATGAGGTTTCTCTAGCTTATCCTCTTCAACAATCTCACGCAGGCATTCTAAGCAATCCTTAAGGGATGAGAAATATGTTTGAATGGCAAGTTTGTTGTTCCTTAGGTGAGGGGGGACATATGTCACAGATAAAGCATATTTATTACCAGAGTGAACCTTTGATACAACATTTTCCTCATTGATCATTGGCATTTTCCCTTTTACCTGACTCTTCAGATTCTCAATTTCCTTTTGCAATGAAGTTATTTGTTCGTTGTTTTTGTTACGAGTGACTTTAATTGATTCAAACAACTCATTGAAATGACGTTTAACCTTGTCATTCTCTTCTAGAAAACTTTCGTTTTCCTTTTGTAAAGCATTTACTAGGTTTTGAAGATGAAACGTTTGAGAATTCTGAGAATCTAAAGAAGGAGGCATTTGGGAGCCTGTCATATTGTTCGTTTGACCCTTTAATTGAGAAATTTAGGCTTTCAACTTTCTGATCGTGTTACACTGAGCATGAATCTGTTCATCTCGTTTGTTAATTTGAAAAACTGCATCAAACTCTGGAGCATCTGAAGATGTCTTGATATTTGAAGTTTTGACATTTTCTTTGAGATGTTGATATTTTAGTTGTAGATTAAAATACTCAACTTCTAGTTTAGAAAAATGTTTAACCAAATTGTCATGATCATCCAGTTCAATTTTCTCATTTAGTTTAGAATTAGTTTTTTCAAGCTCAATGACACGATCATGGGAGACTTTCAGGGCCACAGATAGTTCATGAAATTTGGAAGCATTAATAGAGCAATTTGAAGCAGTGAAAAAGACATCTTGAGCAACACATTCAGTAATAAGATTCTCATTTAATGTATGCAGGTTCTTTCTCTCAATCTCATTATATTTTAGTGCACGCTCATAGTCATTAATTTCAACTATTATTGCATCAAATTCCTTTTCCATTCCCTTAATATCCGTTTCTATCCCCTTTTTAAGACTCTCAAAGTGATCCTTTAGAAGTTTAAAGAAAGGCATGACTTCAGTTAAATAACATTCTTTCATTTGTTCAAAACCCCTTTCTCCTTCTGTTATACCAGTGGGTGTGATCCTTTTTTTGCAAGTTTTCTCAAAATCAACAAATAGTTGAAATATAACGTATTGGCTAATTAATGTCTTGCTTTTAGTGGCAATTGTTCTAGGTACAAGATGCATTGGTGTATTAGGAGGATACACAGTCGCTCTAGGCATTTTCCGAAGGGGAGGGTTTGTTTCTACAATATTTTCAGCTTTCTGCTTATCTAAATCCATTTTCCAGAAGACTTGTTCGGGAGTCAACAATGTCTGAGTCTTAAACTTGTTCAAGGAAATCCAGTTTTCCTTCTTGTAGTCATGGGGAGTGATAATTACTTTCTTCTCTTTGCACTTAGGATCATTTAGTTTCTTATTCATCTTTTCCCTAGTTACTTCATCTAATTTCTTGTCATCCTCAGTGCACTCAACGCAACTAGGTTTTTGTCTAGGTTTAAGAATCTCATTTCCATCATAGATAACACTTTGAGCTGCTTTTGCTATCTTTCCATACTCAGGGTTGGGTTTATCTATAATGGGAACACTATGCTTATCGCTTAGAACTCTATGCTTAGTGATCATGTGAGCAGTCTGAATGGTGTTTCCTTGCATGTACAACTTGTTTTCAAGTTTGTTTTTCAAAGTTTTCAGATTAGAAAAATCTCTCAAGAGCTTTGATTCTTTTGCATTAAATTCTTGCTTAAGCATTTTCACATTTTCTTGAAGTTCTTGTTTTTGCTTAGCTGTTTTAGAAAGTTTTTCTTGCAAAGAATTTAATTCTTGTTTCAATACTTCTTCTCTAAAATTACTTTTTCTAATTACTGTACGCACTTGGTCATCCATTTCCTGCTCACGAGTGGTCAACTCAAATTTAGCGCGTTGTTCATAAATAGCAACACGTTCCTTATAGGCATTTAGTTCAGAAATTATGGAATCATCAGGAGCACATGCAGTGTATTCTTCAAAGACATAGTCGTTGTTGACTGCAGAAGATGCATCACTTGGTACAACTTCACTTTCACTTTGTTTCACGTATTGATCGTATGGGACAATATTGATATTACCCATATTTTCAACATTTGATTCAATAGTTTCAGTTGGTTGTACTTTGTCATGTATCTGTTGCACATCAGCATCATCGTATAGTTTTAATACCTCTGAGATGAGTTTGTCCTTGGATGGGCCAGCTTGTGGTGAAGAAGAGATCTTGGGAGAAACCATTGGAGAGATGCTAGCCATAAAGATTG
Source organism: Chrysanthemum seticuspe (assembly GCA_019973895.1). Lineage (NCBI taxonomy): Eukaryota > Viridiplantae > Streptophyta > Magnoliopsida > Asterales > Asteraceae > Chrysanthemum > Chrysanthemum seticuspe. The sequence goes on along the minus strand of BPTQ01000007.1, from coordinate 29,689,514 downwards.
TGTGTGCAGTAGGTCCATCATCTACATCAGAGTCGTATGCATCACAGTCAGCGACTTGAAAGGCGTTCTGATGATTGTGACCTATCTCCTGAATAGGCTGCTCATCCACATCTGCATCATAGGTCTTGGCATTACCCTCAGCAAGAAACAGCAATTCCTCTTCATCCAACGCAACACCATTGTCCTGAGCTTGTGCCAGTAACATCTTATCTCTGAAGTAATCAGCATTCTGTGGACGCTTTGGAGATGTGCAGTTCCTTGCAATGTGTCCCTCACCACCACAGTTATAGCATTTGATCGGCTTAGGTTGACCTTGGTTACCATTCCTTCCTCGATTCTGATTGCCCACATATCCTCTACCAGCACCACCCCTTCCCTGATCATACTGTCTTTCCTGAACTGGTTGCACCACAATCCTTCCATCTTTAACAGTGTCTTGATTATGTGGGTTAGATGCAGTTCTGAGGTTGTTGTTGGTTTGTGGGAGAGGATTCGTGTTTTGACTAATGAGTAGAGCTAGTTGATTAATGATGTTACCCACGCGTGCATCAGCATCAGCTTGTTTGAACATAGGATCAGGAATGAGTTTGTGATTACCATTACCCAAGGGTATGACTTGTGATGCTTTGGTTGTGATTCCAATGTTTGAGTAGAAAGCTGTTGAGTCATTAGACGAACTTGTCTCTCCCTGGTTGGTTTTGAACTGATTGAGAATCAATTTTTCAAACATGGCATGTCTCTCATTCTGAAGGAGGAAGGCATAGAGTTGCTCATAGTTTGTATTCTTCAATCCTTTAGTGAGCTTCACAGCTGTGACAAACTTGTGCCATTCGGGATTCATGTTGTTCACAAACTTTGAGTTGAGCTGAATGTTAGGCATAGTCATTCTGATGTTCCTCATGTCATTCACTAACTTATGAAATCTCACATAGTACTCATAGACACTCTCATCTGGTTTCATCTTGAAGTGCTCAAATTCGTCATAGAGTTGGGATTCTCTGTCTTCCACAGTTAGTTCTGAACCTGAGAGAAGCATCTTAACATTATCCCAAACTGCCTTTGCTTCAGTGTTATGATTGATCAGCTTGTAGATGTCTTTAGGAAGACCTTGAAGAACAATGTTTGAAGCCCTGATATCTGCATCGAATCTCTTTTTCTCCTTATCATCAAGCTCATCATACATCTTAGGTCTGTCCATTCCGTAAACAGGAGTACCATCTTCATTAGTATCAAGTATGTCTCTAGTCGTTTCAACTCGATATGGTCCTTCATCAATGGATTTGAGAATGTTGACACCATTTTCCTTTCCAAGGCAATACAATCTGATTCGTTGAGCCCAAGAGTCGTAATCAGTTCTGTCAAGCATGGGTGGACGAGTATCTGAACCAGCTGCTTGTACATCCTCGGCAACAGTGGAGATGACAGTAGGGACGTTGGTAGACATGTTAACAGATTATACGGGATTTTATAACTCAATGATTAAACCGGGAAATAGATTCTTTCACGGGATTTTACTAAATCAAGAGAAAACCGTAAACAATCACTCAAGTCGCTAGATGATAAAGCTCTAAGTCGCTAGGAACAAATGCACTAAGTCGCTACCAATTAATTCGCTAGACAGCCAAGTCGCTAGAATCCCAAGTCGCTAACAGAAAAGCAAGTCGCTAAGTAGTAACTCGCTACGGACCAAGTCGCTAACCAAATTTTGGCAGCAATTCGCTACACAAGTCGCTAGAAACGCAAGTCGCTAAAGAGCAACTCGCTACTGACCAAGTCGCTACCACAAGTCGCTACCCGTAGTGGAGATTCCACTACTTGTACTTTAACTCGCTAGATCTAACTCGCTAGCTTTAACACTGTAAGTCGCTACAAAACTGTGAAGCAAGTCGCTACCAAGAAACTATTCCGAGAGCTAAGTCGCTAGCTTGAAAAACCAAATAAACTTCACTTTTCAATCCAAAAACAACCCAACCAAGATGATTCAAGCTTACCAAATGAAAACCTAAACACTTTTGATGATTCTAAACATAAAAGTACCAACAAAATTCAAACTTTAACACAAGAGATCAACCAAATGATGCAAAAACCACTAAACTTTTTTAAACTCAAAAACCACCTAAAAACCACTATAAATCCAAAGATGTGCAAGATATGATCTAACCATGGCTCTGATACCAATTGTTAGATATTACTTTAACACATACACATCAAACCATAACACAAAGTAGCATATAGATGGAATTCTAGAGAGAGAAAGTTAGAGGTTTAGGGAACTTAGTGAGAGAAAGTGAAAGATATTATTATGAGCTCCAACTCTCTACCTTGGAAGGTAGAGAGTATTTATAGTCTTACATAACTCGCCACACTTTGGGCTGTGGATCAGGCATACAGTGGGTAAAGACCCGTCCGTCCTCCACGGTGTTACTTAACTAAATTACTACTTAACTTAAAAGAACTACGACTACGAGCTTTCTAACGATTACATATACTTGAGGTGACCGACTCTTTAATACTGGGAATTTCTAATTCCTAACAGATCTTGAACCACAATAACCAGGTGGAAAGTAGGTGCTCCATTCCATTTAAATGGTAGTGGTTCGCGAGCTTGATTCAGTGGCTGAAATGGCCATGGTACCTGCACAGTTAAAAAATAAGTAATGTTCGGGTTATTTGATACCAAGGCTGAGATGAAAAAGAGAAACCTTTCTTGTTGCTTAGATCCATGTTGTGGGTTTTTTTTGAGCTATTGCTTGGTAAATCAATGTTTGATGTACTTGTTTTTATAGGTGGAATTTGAAATGAGGATGTGGAAACGTAGAGGGGGGGGGGGTGAATACGTTACCGTTTAAAAACTTTAGATCTTTAGTATCAAATCGCTTATGAAGCTTGTTATAATATGAAAGTTCCAATTATTGTTTGTGACCAATGTAAAGCATAGTAAACCATGTTGTCACACAAGCATTAACATCAAACCACATCACAAGCAATAGTATAGTGCAACTATAAAAGTAAAGAGATAAAGAAAGGAAAGTGCAAACCGAACACGAGGATTTATAGTGGTTCGGTCACGGATCTCCTTTCCGCCCTACTCCACTCCCCGAGTACCCAACTCGAGAGTTACTTCACTAAATCAACAAGCTCCCTTCTCGGCGGAGAAAACCTTACAATCGTCGCTTACACTTTTTCCGGTACAAAGCTAAATACCAGGTTCTAGTTCGAGGTAGAACCAACCTAACGTCGCCTATACAATATTTCCGACACTAAGCTAGATGTCGAGTTCTTTTACAAGGGTACAACCACTCCCAATATGTTTTATGGCCCAACATAACTAACCTTGTTTTTTATGGCACAAACACATAAACCATCTAATCTAGTTTGGTGAAAGTGTTGTTATGATGCAATGATGTTTACACTAATGATCCATGACACAAATGTCTAATGGATATGAATAACTACTTCTAAATGAACTTCCATTGATAGGAAGCCTTCATGATGAAGATCACAAGTTCCCTAAACTTTTTGTGATAGATCTTCAGCTTGTGGTGAGTGGGGATGGCTAGATCTCCAAGCTTTCCTTGGTTGATCAAAGAGTATGCTTACAAAAAAGATGAATGTTAGAAGCATTATGATCATGATCATTAGGGTGTTTAATGTATGTTATTACATTGTTAATGGTTGATCTAAATGTATGCAAGAAGGTGGAGAAGATGTGATTTGAAGTGGTGAAGAAATGGGAAAACAATGGGCTTCTATTTATAGCCAAAAGTGGACAGGAGCGTCCACGGACCAAGGAGCCCTTTAAAGGGTTCCGCCCTTTATATAAAAGGGTTCTGTGGGTGCCTGACAGAAAGTCTAAAAAATCTTTCTTCAAATCTTTCCAAGATATTACCAAATCTTACTAAGATCACATTTGATATATTGAGTATCAATCTAACCAAAATATTCAAGTGATCTTCCAAGGATTTCAAAGATGATGCATGACATGATGTAACATGTATTTCCATTTTTAGATTAAAGGTTTATCAAGATAAACTTGTAAAATGTATTATGTAACTAGTTAATAAAATGTATAGTTACCTTTTGAAATACTTGTGAATGCAACATGTAAAATGAGGTTCGAAATAGAATGGTTAACCTATTAAAATACTTAGTGACTCTAAATGTATTTTAAACATTCTAAATGACTTGTTAATGGGTTTGATCATAATGCCACATAACAAACATGTACGAACCTGTGTTGTAACATACGAGGACTTGAGACATCGAGAGGTGTTGAATGTATGTTGAGACAAAGTGTGATTACAAGTAACTTGTACATTTTACGTTATGTATTACAAGTTAGATGTTTGTCATCAATCAAAACAAACGAGACTGTATAGATTAAATATCGTAATATTTGCACTAACAATCTCCCCCTTTTTGATGATGACAAAGATATGTAAACGTAATAGAAAGTAAAATGTAAAAGGTTACTTGTATCCCTTGTATTCTTACTACCTTTACATTACCTTCTCCGTTTACACTCTTCTCCCCCTTTTGTCGAAACAAAAAGGGCGTGTCCTTGGAGTTTAACTTTATATCTCCCCAAGAAGGCGAGCTTGCATCATCCCCAGTGAAGTTAAATCGTCCACTTCAATCCGTCCCTTGTTTGGTAGCGGATCCATGGATCAAATAAAGAGGCTTAACCTACATCAAGGTTAGTTTTATGCAACAAAAATTATTAGAAATATATGAAAAAGAAAAATGCATAGCAATGTTAGCCTATTTTCTCCACTTTTTATCGAAGCACAAATGCTTGTTGAAAAGTGAGAATGATGCTAAATGCGTGCATGCTCCCCCTTGACGGTTGCTCCCCCTTGTTTGAGGCGTCAGGGTATGATTAAAAACCTACAAAACAAATATTAGTGCAAAACTATACTCGTCATTGGACGAGTAAGTGTTATACAACAAAGTGTGTATAAGATGCATTCAGTAAATTTTTGACGGAAGCTCCCCTTGCTCTAGGGCGTCAAGATGAACCTTCAAAATAAATATTAGTATAATAGAAGCTTTGTCTTTAGACAAATATGTCATATACAACCAAGTGTATAGACGATGCAATATGAGTGCTTAAAGGATATTCCTCCTTGTTCTAGGGTGTCAAGAAGCACCTAAAATAAGAAAAATAATTGATGCAAACTTCATCCTTAGATGAGTAAGTTATATACAATCGAGTGTATATGATGATGAACCTACAATGAAAAACATTAGTGCAATATATTTCATCTTTTTCACAAAGAAAAATAAGATGTATATATGTGATAAATGATATAATCAAAGATCTCATGAAGTGTAGTCTCCTAATTACAATCATAAGAAAAGTGAGAATATAATATGATAAAAGCCTACAAAATAGTTCCTAGAAAGAAGATATGAAGTCTTCCACCGGGTGTGCCACTAGTGGTGCTAGTGTTGGTGTAGTAGGATTCATGTGGTGATGGTAGATGACTCGAAATTTACAAAAGCAAGTTTTCGCTAATCCATGGTGGTGATGATTAGTGAAAGTGGTGATGGAAGGTGGTGGTGATTAGGTAGGAAGCTATTAAGGAGTTAGAAACTCGTATGTATAAAAAATATGGATTCATGCAATCCTTTCGTCATGTCAAGTGACCAAAGCTAAGAGGGAAAAAAAATATGAATGGACATTGCATTTCAATGATGCATAAGGGTTATGATTTGAATGATTTATTGATGCTAACAACCTATTGTTATGAGCAAGTTCTCATATGCTTCAACCCAAGAATAATCAATAATGCGTTCTATCTAAGAATATATAAAAGTGATAACATGAAGATAAATTCGTTCATTGATTGACACGAATTAAAAAAATGACCTATTCTAGGTGACAATAGGAAAGGTAGTATTAGTATGGTTTTGACCGACATGGATGATTATCACTTTGAAAAGAAGTGAAGACAATATGGAAAATACCAATAATAATAATGAGTACCTATATGAGGATGAGAATGACATCATATAAGTGAGAGTTGGATGGACCAACGTGTTGGAAATGGCTGTTTTGATTAATATATCGTTTGCACTGACAATGACATGCATGATATATGTCAAGCGAGAAAAGGATAAGATCCTATGATGGTGTTCTAGATAGTCAAGTTGTAAGGTGCTAGTTTAAGGAAAATCCTAGATTCGTTGATTGTGGAGATGAAGAAGTTTGTAAAACACATGATGTGTTTTTCACTTGATGAGGTATTGGTGCAAACTTGTGATATAAGGTTAAAAAGGTTGAACTAGTTGTGGTTTCGTGAACCGATTTTAGCTAAGTGGTGTTTGCCTATGTGTTGGTATTTTAGAGTCTAAGAGACATAAAATTTGACAAAAGACAATTATGTGAATGGATTTCTCTACCCCTTAATTGGTGGACATCCAACATAATGTGTAATGTATCAAATAAGGAATGACAACAAAGTGTTTAGGAGGTTTTTCGGGTTAATGAAAGAGATGAGCTTAGTGTTGTTTTTCTGGATGATGGTTAGCATACAATGAACTTCATCCTTAAAGTCACGTACCTCTTCTCGATTAATACGAGATGATCGTATGATGAGGCATGTGGTTTCCTAATAGGAAGTGAAGAGGATTAGAGTATTGTTATAACTAAATAATGATGGAGGTGATTTTTGGAAAGCGGAAGCAAAAATGAGATTTGGAAATAGGTCGGTTGAAAGACAAAAATGCAAAGCCAACCCTCTAGAACTTAATTCTATATGCTTTTAAACTATATGCAAGTGTAGGGGTCCCATAAAGCATAGTACTAATCTACGTAGCAATAAAGGGGATTATGCAAGATGAGCATATAAAAGTTAGAACCAAGTGAGATAACAAATAATTTGTTATCAACCTACAAAACAAATTTGTTAGTGACAAAAGATGTTAACATGATAGAAATCAAATGATAACATATTATATAAGCAAAAACTATAGGTGATGATGAATATAATAAACATATAAATATCAAATAAACGCAGCGGAATCATCACCAACAACGGATCCATATTGCCATATGATCAATCAAATAAAACAAAGATTAGGTTTATACCTTTGTAGCGTGATTCCGGTAACGAGACACCAATCACCACCACGAATGGAACCAAGAAACCAAAAGACCAATAAGGTTGGTCTTTCCCAATGAGTGAAACACACTACACGTCCAACGAACACCCTTTGATGCTAGTCTAAACCCTTGTATCAATCCTTGCACAAGACTACTATTAGAATTATCAAGGAGAGAAAAACCAAAACCAAAAACCTTGTGTGTGTGTGTTTTTGGCCGTACAAAGGGAGGAGGGGAGGAGAGGGTTTAAAGGCTAATTTGTAACTTACCACAATCACATTCAATTATCATCAATTAGCATTAAAGCTAATTGATGTCAAATCTATAGTTACATATTAGGCCCTTTAAAGTCCAAAAGCTCCACTTTTCACCCTTATGTATCAAAGGTTATTCATAATGAAAATACAATAAATGCATTATGATAATGGTGTCTAAGTGTATATGTGTGTGACCCCATAGGCTCACATACGACTAGCCATATAATTATTTATTATGACACGAGCATACTCCAACAGCTCCCACTTGCGACGTCATAATAGACAAGTAATTATACAAGCAATGGTTAGCGTCTAGCAACACGCCAATGCCCCTAGAGATATGTGAGGTCAGTTTCTCAAACATTTCATAAATGGTTTATATGTCATAAATCCCTTTGTTTCAGATACCATGTTGAATATTAGACATGGATCAAAAGTCATTCTAATTGTTCAACTATTATGTTCTCGATCTTGATATTGAACAAGATTACCAAGTGAATTAAGATTCATCTTAATCTCATTTGGGTACGGCCATACAAACATCTGTTCAAATCATCGAGGGGCCCAATAGTATCTAACTCCACACCATGTGGAAGAACAAATCCTATTTTGACTGCACGTGTCATTCATGTGCTTCAAATCATTCCTGATAGTGGCCTTTATAACTACCTTGTTCAGGACAGCGTTTAACCATATCAAGGAATAAAATTCCACACATGCAAGACCTGCTTGCATCTCAAGTCTAAGGATAATAGACATAACCATTTTCGAGATTCACTATTTGACGCCGATCCATGCAGTGAATACTCGTAGGTTGGGTCAGTCCAATGCTCATCACCATGAACAACATGTGAGTTTGGCAAAAAGGTCACCAACACACTCACAATTGTCTTAATTTGATGGTACTCCCGTACCGTCAACTGACAATGGACAAGTTTTGAATGAAGAAATCATTCATGGATTTAAACATGCAAATATAGAATACAGTTGATATGAATGAAAACGATAATAACCATTAAATCAATTCATTACAAAATATAAACTGCTTAGCATTCCAATTATTCAAATACTAAAATAAACAGATCTACATGAGACTACTAGCTGGTCGAAGTCCAATGTTCCTAGCATGCCCAACATGTTTCGTGCAAGGCATTGCTTTAGTAAGAGGATCAGCTAAGTTGTCATCTGTGTGAACTTTAAGAAGACGAATATCACCACTTTCGATAACTTCTCGAATGTAATGAACTTTCCGACGAAAGTGTTTGGCACCCTTTTGAACACCAGGTTCATTTGCAATGATAATGGCACCTGTATTATCACAGTACATATCCATGGGTAGTTCATTGCTGGGGACAACGCCAAGCCCAGAAATGAATTTTCGAATCCAAATCGCCTCCATTGCAGCTTCTGAAGCAGCAATGTATTCTGCTTCTGTAGAGGACATTGCAATCGTGCTCTGTTTTGAACTCTTCCAGTCAACAGCGCCTCCATTCATGATGAAAACGAATCCTGTTTGGGACTTGGTGTCATCACGATCGGTCTGCCAACCGGCATCAGTATAGCAAGTGATACTGAGCTCGCGGTTGTCATCACCACCATAAACAAGAAACATATCTTTAGTATTTCGAAGATACTTTAATATGTTCTTAACAGCAGTCCAGTGACATTCACCTGGATTCTGTTGATACCTACTCGTCAGGTTCTGTGCGAACGCTACATCAGGTCTAGTGCACCTTACCGCATACATGATGGATCCCACAGCAGAAGCATATGGGATACCCTTCATCCTTTTCACCTCTTCAGGTGTAGAAGGTTCTTGAGTTTTACTCAATTCCGTATTCGGTTGCATTGGAAGATTTCCACGTTTGGAATCTTGCATCCTAAATCGCTTTAGGATTTTGTCAATGTATGCACTTTGACTCAAGCCGATTAACCGCTTTGATCTATCCCTGTAGATCTTGACTCCAAGTATGTACGCAGCTTCGCCTAAGTCTTTCATTTCAAAACAATTTCCAAGCCAGGATTTTACATCTTGTAGCATTGGAATGTTGTTTCCCATGAGTAATATGTCATCGACATATAAGACTAGGAATACGACATTACTTTCACTAGTTTTCTTATATACACATGGCTCATCAAAGTTTTGAGCGAAACCAATCTTTTTGATTTCTTCATCAAATCTCTTGTTCCAACTCCTAGATGCTTGCTTTAATCCATAAATGGATCTTTGAAGCTTGCAAACTTTGTTGGGATGTTTAGGATTCACGAAGCCCTCGGGTTGCACCATGTAAACATCTTCGTTTAGGTGGCCGTTCAAGAAGGCTGTCTTGACATCCATTTGCCAAATCTCATAGTCATAGTACGCTGCTATGGCTATAAGAATCCTAATAGCTTTAACGTCAGCAACAGGCGAGAAGGTCTCTTCATAGTCAATCCCGTAGGTTTGAGTGTGACCTTTTGCTACTAGACGCGCTTTATAGGTGTGTACATTGCCATCCATGTCGGTCTTCTTCTTGAAGAGCCATTTACTCCCAACGGACTTAGCATTAGGAGGCAGGTCAACTTCGACCCAGACTTCAATGTCTTTCATGGATTGCATCTCCGATTTCATAGCACCGAGCCATTTATCGCGTTCAGAACTCGATAATGCAGCTCGATAGTTAGCAGGTTCATCTTGATCCCCTAACTCATGTTCCTCAGCATCGACATAGAAACCATATCGCTCAGGTGCTTGAGGTATCCTTGCGGATCTACGAATCGGAGCAACATCTCTAAGAGGCTCGACATTTTCATGTTCAGTCTCATTTTGATGCTCACTAGTGTTACCAGAAGGTTGTGCATCTTCACTTTGAATTTCGTCAAAGTCTACAGTGCTCCCACTTGCTTCTTGTGAAATGAGACTATTCTCAAGAAACTCAGCATATCGAGCAACAAATATTTTGTTCTCGGATGGGAAGTAGAAGTAGTAACCCATCGTTTCCTTTGGGTATCCTACGAAGATACACTTGATAGATCTAGACTCAAGTTTGTTTGGCGTTTCTCGTTTCACGAGGGCCTCACAACCCCAGACCTTCAAGTAAGACAAGTTAGGGACTTTCCCATGCCATATCTCGTATGGTGTCTTATCTACCTTCTTGGTTGGAACCATGTTGAGAATGCGTGCAGCAGACTCTAGGGCATAACCCCAAAAGGACATTGGCAACGTTGTTAGACTCATCATAGATCGAACCATGTCTAGCAAAGTACGATTTCTCCTTTCAGATACACCATTATGTTGTGGTGTATGTGGAGGAGTGAATTGTGAGACTATCCCACACTTTTTTAGATGATCTAAAAACTCTTGACTCATATATTCGCCTCCACGATCGGATCGAAGAGCTTTTATAGTCTTATCGAGTTGATTTTCTACCTCACTTTGAAATACTTTGAACGTTTCAAAGACTTCATGTTTATGTTTAATCAAGTAAACATAACCATATCGACTGAAATCGTCGGTAAAAGTGACGAAGTAGTTAGCTCCTTCCCTAGACATGATCCTAAATGGGCCACATACATCAGTATGTATGAGTCCAAGTAGGTCTTTAGCTCTTTCTCCAACATGGGAAAAAGGCTTGCGCGCCATCTTACCAGATATGCAAGAAACACATTTATCAAAAGACGTACCGTCAATTGATTCTAAAAGCCCATCTTGTTGCAGCTTCGTAATGCGTTTCTTGTTTATGTGGCAAAGACGACAATGCCATAGAAAAGTGGAATCCATGTTACGTTTAGATTTCTTTTTGCTAACATTATATATAGAACCATTGTTTGAATTAGGATCACGCATATCAATTTCAAAAATACCATCTCTAGGAATAGCATTAAAATAAAAAACATTATCCTTAGAAACCGAAATGCCAAAATCCGTAAAAACATGAATGAATCCATCATCCTTCAAACGAGAAAGTGAAACAACACCTCTAGTAATAGTAGGTGCAAAATGACAATTATTCAAAACAATAACTAGTCCATTAGGAAGGATTAAATCATAGCTTCCTATCGCTTTGACCGGTGCACGATTCCCATTACCAACGTACAGGTCCAAAGCGCCATGCTTCAACTTTCGACTTCCCCTAAGACCCTGCACATCATTACAAATGTGAGTCCCACAACCTGTATCATATACCCAGGATTTATTAGGAAAAGTATAGAGTTCTATAGTGAAGATACCTGATGTACTAGCCCCGCTAGCCTTGTTCTTCTTCAACTCTGCCAGGTACACCGGACAATTTCTCTTCCAGTGCCCTACCATTCCACAGTGATGGCAGGGTGCGTCCTTGGCTGGGTGCTCCTTCTTAGCAGGTGGGGGGACTTTAGGTTTGGGGGCGTAAGCAAGCTTACCCTTGCCTCTCCCTTGTCCCTTGCCAGGTGCTTGCGGTTTCCCCTTGTTCTTTTTCTGGATTTTGCCTTGCTTGATAGCTAGGACAACTGGAGCTTTCTTGGGCATACCTTTTTCTGCAAGTTTGAGCATATTATGCAGTTCATGTATGGTCTTGCCCATGTTGTGCATGTTGTAGTTTTGCACAAACTGTTCAAATTCCTTTGAAAGTGAGGTTAGTATCATGCTCACTCCAAGGATCTGAGGCATGGGGTATCCAAGCCGCTCCATCTGATCCAGATAGCCTTTCATTTTCATGATATGGCTACTGACCGATTGTCCTTCCTCCTGCTTGCAAGCATGGAATGATCTGACAGTTTCAAATAATTCCTGCTCAGCTTGCTGTTCGAACATAGTTCTTAGTTCGGTTATCATGTCAAATGCTGTGAGGTCCTCTAAATTCTTTTGAATTTCTGGGATCATGCTCGCAAGCATAAGACAAGCGACTTCCTGCTGTTCATTAAACCTACGAGTGTAGGCATTACGCACAGCAGCAGTGGCATTTTCAGCAGGAGGCTCAGGTAAAGCCTGTTCCAGATGGTAAAACTTTTGTTCAGACTTGAGGACAATCCTCAAGTTTCGAAACCAGTCCAAAAAGTTGTTACCATTCAATCTCTCTTTCTCGAGAATTGATCTGATTGACGAGTTGTTGATGGTTTGAGTTGGAGTTGTCATCTACAAAACAAACAAAAATTCAAATTTTAGTATCTTACAATAATTAATCCTTTTTAAAATTAACTACCCAAGTTTTAAAAGAAAAACAATTAATTTTGCGAAAAAGGCTAAGATCCTCATTGAGATTCCACCATCACATCAGTTGATCTGCTAGCAATGGTGGATTCAATAGGTAGGTAACGTCGACCAATTGCAAATCAAGTGCAACTCTTAGATCCTTATGGGACCCATGGCACTAGTGAACAAGCATCTAGTGTCAAGCTGGCATGTTTAGTCCCATCCTTGCCTCGGGTCAAGGTCTCACCGCTTAACTCGATTAAGTCATCCAATTTGAGAACGTGCGAAAATAAATCTAGGTCCCACGCATAGACAATAATCACCTTGGGTTACAATTCAACCTAGGTCCCACGCATAGGCAAAAAGTAATTGCAAGTGTTCTCAAGCGATTGGACGGCATGACTTAAATTTGTGACGGGTAAAAATTATTTTGATGTGAATCAAAAAATGTGTACGAAAAAAGCATGCATTCATTCTTCGTAGCACAAGTTAAAAACTCTTCTTAACTGTAATTCTAATCATTGTTTTAATTTATGTGTGTCAAGTTGTCCATATTCAAGTCTAATATACAACCTATGTGGATTATAAAAGAGATAGGACAATACATAAATCGAATAACATACATAACAAGTTAAGTGTTATTATTAAAACAATGATTTTAAGTTAAATCCATATTTAAACTTAGTTAAACTAAATCATAAGATTTAGTTTGAAAATGGTTTGTGTTGCGTTTAAAGTTTTAGAAAACTATTTGCAAGTTATATACATTCACAACATACATAATAAGCAAACAACCAACACACAACCACAATATGCAAAGCCTCAACCGATGAAAGAACCTATGCTTGGTCTTGTGAGCCATCACGAGAACCAAGAGTCATCTAGGGACATAAACCACAACCACACGGAGGACTCCCACTTGCTCCAAGACCAAGCAAGGACAAGTAGAAGCCCATAATGCACATGAAAAGTGAATCTGCCAGCCCAGAATTTCTGCATTCGGAGGCCCAAATGACCTAGAAGGAGTCATCCCCGAGCTTAGCACCAAACTACAAAGTTGTGGGCCCATGAGTTGTCTACCTGCAAAAAAAATTTGGTTAAAAAATACGCCACCAATCATCGGGAAACGCCGTTTTACTGCAGCTTGTACGAGCAGCCATTTTGCGTCTTTATGTCTTTTATGCTTCGCCATTCCATTCCAAGCATCGGTTACAATATGTAGAATGTAAAATACAACTAATCTACTATCTATCTATTGTAACATGCCCAAACAATGGCAAAAACCAAATTAAAATTCATACATAAAAGCCGAAACAATGGCAAACCCCAAATAACAAGAAATTAACGACAATCACAATCATCCATAGCACAAGTGGTCTAGGTTTTCATCGGCTTTGCATATACACATAATAATACCATAAGATTATGTACATAACAAGGTGTTGGCTAATCCCATGAGCAAACATGCATGTATTTGCCATGGGAACAATTTTAAATAGCATGAAATAAAAGATTTAGCCAACGAATCGAAGAAATAATCAACAAGAATTAAAACCCCGATTGGTACGCGAGTAAAATGGATTTAGGTTCTCAAACCAACTGAAATTAGACCTTCTAAAAATCATTTTACCACAGAAAATTAAGCCTTAGGGGCTGTTTTCAAATCGTTTCAAGAATCGATTAAAAACAACGCGATTAAAGCCATTTTTAGCGTACCGAACACATTGTTTAATTAACAAATGCGAAACCAATGGCCATAGGACCAAAAATCACAGATGTTTATATTACTATTAACATTCTTTATCCATGAAAAATGGAGCCCTCGGGGCTGTTTTGAAAGTGGTTGCAAAAATCACTTAAAAACACGCGTTTTTGACCATTTTTTCGCATACCCGATAACCATATGGCACATATGATGGCTCGTGATACCACTATAGGTGATGATGAATATAATAAACATATAAATATCAAATAAACGCAGCGGAATCATCACCAACAACGGATCCATATTGCCATATGATCAATCAAATAAAACAAAGATTAGGTTTATACCTTTGTAGCGTGATTCCGGTAACGAGACACCAATCACCACCACGAATGGAACCAAGAAACCAAAAGACCAATAAGGTTGGTCTTTCCCAATGAGTGAAACACACTACACGTCCAACGAACACCCTTTGATGCTAGTCTAAACCCTTGTATCAATCCTTGCACAAGACTACTATTAGAATTATCAAGGAGAGAAAAACCAAAACCAAAAACCTTGTGTGTGTGTGTTTTTGGCCGTACAAAGGGAGGAGGGGAGGAGAGGGTTTAAAGGCTAATTTGTAACTTACCACAATCACATTCAATTATCATCAATTAGCATTAAAGCTAATTGATGTCAAATCTATAGTTACATATTAGGCCCTTTAAAGTCCAAAAGCTCCACTTTTCACCCTTATGTATCAAAGGTTATTCATAATGAAAATACAATAAATGCATTATGATAATGGTGTCTAAGTGTATATGTGTGTGACCCCATAGGCTCACATACGACTAGCCATATAATTATTTATTATGACACGAGCATACTCCAACAAAAACACATTGCACTTTAGTAGACAAGAAATCACCATACAAGATAGCATCAAGACAATCATATTATGCAAGAATACAACTTTATTCAAGACATTTCATTTTGAGATTGTTTTGTCGTTAGACTTAGACGCTTAAGCATACTTAGCTTGTAAATTAACACAACAATCTATGTGATTAATTTGTAAGATAAAAAGGCTTCTAAAAGTTTGTCATACCAAAAGCACTTTGACATATTATATGTGCATATGTAGCAAACAAATAGTGTGACAAGAAGCAAAAGAAACAAGATGAAAGATTCATGCAAGCCATGTTTAAGACATAACAATTTGGAGCATGTATCATTTGGATCGTACTACACATAGATATAATGAATGCCAACTAATAGCTTTCAAACACAAACTTATCATATCAGAATTATCACGTATCAAAATGACATATTATGATTTCATAAGTAACATGTTAATCATGCTAAAATTAATTCAAAAGTAAGTATCATGCAAATAAAGTTTTAGGTTTAAACGTTTAGTAGCATGAAACAAGAATACAAGCATTATAAAGATAAAACCGTACTAAGGTTTACACATTTGACTAGTTATCAAACACTAAGATAATGTCAAATCAACTTATTGTATCAAACAAGAACATGTAATCAACACATGTAAGTGCAATGCAAGTGGTTTTAAAAGAAAAGTCATATATACTACTTGTTTGATTAGTATTCCTAAGGCAAACTATCAATGTTTTAACACTTACTTTAGGAAAGTATAGGAATACAGATTTTTCAAGTTGGAGAATGAATATGAGACTATTACTAGCGGTGCTCAATTAAGGCTAAACACGACCATTTTTACGGGTGATTCCACATACCCAACTTCTCTCCAGGAAGCAATTCAACCGTTAGGTCAAATTGAGTTTCTAGTGCAATAGGTTCTCAAGTAGTCATTCTCATGTTAGAAAGATGGGAACTCCTACTTTTGCATATTAAAGTGCATAAAAGATGATAGTTTACCAATACTTGGCTTAATGTGACTTAACTAATATGCAATATAACTAAGGTGATGAAGACGTCATGTTATACACATGAATTTTAACAATGGTGTGTTTGATAAACAATGTGTTTTAATCTTGTGTTTAGAATCTAAAGTTGTTCAAATTACACAGCTAATTGTATGATCTAATGGATGACATCTTGTACTTTAAATGTGAATTGATCATCTAAGACTAGAGAATGGAATATGTTAAGCTAAGAACGTTCTCAAGAAAGCTCTTTGGAATATTATTTAACAAGAATCTAAGTGAGGTTACCAACTTCAATAGATCTTGTGTATGCTCTAAAGATGTGTAGTTTTAACCTTGGATGTGCACTCGGTTTGAGCAAGGTTAGGTTATGATGTACGCTTGAAAGGAAATAGATACAAATAGTATCTTTCAACAAATGAGATTATCCCATGGGATAAAGTTATCATGCTTATGAAAACAAGTATGACAAGATGAATTGGATATGCTAGTTCACAAAACTTGTAGATGTTTGTTTCAAGATCATTTAGCCAATGAGGTGTAATGAAATCTCTTGTAACACAACTATTTGTGTCGCAAGAGTGATGCATAGGATATACAATATCCTTTTAACAAAATGAAAGCTTAACGCATGAATCTTAGTCATAATGTTCTTCAAAACATCATGTTTTCCTAAATGAAGATATGAAGCCAAAGTGTTTGAATCGGATAGTCCCATCTAAATAAAATTGGTCTCAAGATTATATTCACTAGATGATGACAAAAGGAATTCACTCGAGTTTCTTATGTATACTCCTCAAGAGTCATTGTTGCTTGGGGTGTATGATGTTGGCTTTGAGATTGCATTTTAACATATGCTGTTAAAATGTTGATTTGAAGTTTAACGAAATTTATGCAGAAGTTTAACGACAAAGTATTACTAATACTTTGATTATTTGTGAAGGTAGTACTACTTATACCTAGTGGAAATTTGACAACAATTACCAAGAGCACCATGCTTATTTGATAGTTGAGGTTCTAGCCATAATGAGTTATCTAAGTCCTTATATGTGGGAAATGATGGTTGAGTTTGTTCAAACGTGCATTTGATTCAGTACAAGTGTTGGACACAAGGGCTTTTTGAGCAATACACTCAACGAATTCAAATGATGGCAAGGATGGTGGATTGGTTAATCTAGGTGGTAGGTCTTCTAGTGTGTCTAAATAAGGATGTGGTGATGTAGGGGTTTGTTGTGCTATGGGAGTACTTAGGTTGATTATTTGTCCATAGATGTTGAACACAAAAAGTACGGCTACTAATTCTTATGGTTTATTGGTTGCTACAACTAGTGGGTGAAGTGCTTGAAGTTTTGGTCATGTCAATGAAGCTTAGGGGCTGAGGTATAGGTTCGCCTTGAAAGGGCACGTTTGATTTAAAGCATGCTCTTGGAAGTTCATGAGCAATACGCTTAATGATGCTAAAAGATGGAAGAGGGATAGTAGGTGTCTGATTTATCCGTTTTTGTACAAGATATATTCCGAAGAAATACAAAGGAATGTATTTTCCCGGGTCGTTTTCCCAACGAGGGATGAATGGAGTTTAACAATTCACGTCGCGTGATTCGGGATTCGAATGGGTAAAAAGGGAATTTGATGATTTCTAAGCTACAAGGCAAGCAATAATAAGGGAAAGCGATTAAAACTACTGAATCTATGATGAAAACAAGGAATTACGACTAGTTATGCAAATTTAAATTAAAAACGCGATAAATCGTAATTAAAGAAACGCGAAATAAATGCAACTACGCTAATTTAAACCCGTAAAAAATGAACTTCTATTTTTCTACAGCTAAGAATGATATTTAAAAATTATTTGAAATTTAAAACTAATTTTTTTTTGGTTTTTCTTGATTTATTTTGAATTAAAAACTAATTTAAGACATTTAAAATAGACTTGAAATACTAAAAATTAGGAAAATAAGCAAGAAAATTACAAAAATATTTTTAAAAAATCTTAAATAACTAAAAAGAATTTTAGAAACTGGAATCATATTTTTTAGACTTTTTCTCAATTTATTATAAATTTAATACTAGTTAAAACTAATTAAAATTCTAGAAAATCTATTTTAACTAAGAAAATTCAGGAAAAATACTTTTTATGACTTTTTGAATATTCTAAAACTAATAAAATTGAAATTGTATTTTTCTGAGCTTTTTCTGAATTATTTGGATTAAATGCTAATTAAAAATGCTAGAAAATGACATAAAATGCAGAAAAATAGCAAATGAACAGTGAAAAATATGAAAACTTTCAGAATATTATAAAATAAAATAGAGAACCAGGGAAAATTAACAGAAATGATTTTGGAGCACAAGAACTATGATTTGGGCACACTACTAGAATGAATAAGCACTTAAAATGAGCAATAAGCTAACCACAAGCTACAAAAAGCTACCTAAACTTAAAGCTAACCTAAAATAACTAAAACTAGCCTACTGCAACTGGAATGGATCATAAAAGCACAAGCTAGAAGGTAAAAGGCACAAGATCAGATTCAAACAACTATATGCCAAACGGCCCTAAACTACCCACTTTGAGCACTAATTAAGCTAGCTTAGAAAAATCGCAAAAATAAACTAAAAATACCCTGTTAACCACAACCACCCAAATAGCTAATAACCAGAATCTCAGCTAAAAATAACTAGAAATGAAGATTTTAAAAATATAAAAGTAGAAGCAGTTTGCAAGTTACAAGAGATTTTTGACTTTTCTTAGAAACTTTGAATTTTGACTTTTATGAAATTTAACTACTTCTAAATCACTGTAAATGATATAATAAGCTAACCTAAGACATGATTAAGCTAACTAGACTAACTCTAAACCTATATAATGGCTTATGCAAGTTTTTACTAAGCTTATGTGTAGTTAAGATTGGAAGAATCAAATTTTGACTATTCAGTGTATGACAATGCAGAATAACAGTCTAATACACCTAAAAATGACTAATAGAGACTACTGCAGCTAAAATTAAACAATAAAATGCCTACTACCTTAACTAACTGATCTAATCTAAACACCACTTTATTCAACTGATAGGTAATTAAATCGGCTAAACTACTCTATCAAGCCAAGCTATCACCTAATCTAAATCCATATGACCAAAGTAAACCTAAATGAAATGCTCTAAACAACAGATAACCTCAGAATTAAACACTAGCAGATTATGCAGATTATAACAGTTAACAACAATGATGCAGAACCAAAACTAAGCTTAAGCAAATCAAACAACACTCATATAAGCAACTAATCTCAAGAATATAAGCTATATCTAACTCAAGCAAACTACTACTAACAGATATAGATTGACAAGCTGAAATTAGACTTTAAATGAAAACTTACAAACGTCCAGAGCAACTGTTATACCAACTGAGAACACTAAAACTAATCAACACCCATTTCTGAGCCTCAATAACCTCAAATCAATCCCAAATCACTATCTAATCCAAATTCAAACCCAAAGCAGCTTCCATGATCATGTTTGACTTTCATTGACTGAATTGAACTTTTACGAAAAACGTTGAAATAAGACAAGTGTAAACAACCATAAGCACTTAAAAGCTTTATTAAGCTATTATGAGCTTATGTAAGTAGTGAGTACATCATATGAAAGGCATTTAACAGAAAATGAGTAATTACTTGAAATAGAGACAATACTTAAAATTTAAAAACTGGAATTCTCATTAATAAATTGAAATACAAAGCTTGATTTGAAATTACAATTAACATAAAAGTAAATTTGACAGAAAATAAAAAGTGGTAACACTTTTCTAAAAACTTGAAAAATGGACGAATTTCAACTGTGAGTGCTCAAGGGTATTTATAGCAGAAAAGGAGCCTTGGAAGATCTCAGAAGAAGCATCTGGAACTCTAATCTCTGCCATTGATTCATAATCTCATCATTCCAATTGATCACAATCGTTAGATTAACCTGATGATGTGTTTCATCCAATAGGAGGTCTTCATTCTGCCAACGTGTCATTCAATAGCACACGGATTGCCAAATCATTAGAAGTCTTCTAGAACCATTTTAAGTACGGGTAAATTGAAAAGGATCAGGGTAATTGGCGAGATGAGGTGAAACAATAATAACTGGGTTTTATCCCATATTTTGGCGCGTTGGTTTTACAGGGGAGGATTATTTATTGGTTGTTTGACTTGGGATAATTGTTGACCGGGTATAGTAAAGGGTGGACCGGGTTGAATGGTATATTGGGTGATGGGCTTTTGATAGGTAACGGACATGGATTTGGATTGTTTCATTTTTAAGATTATATTGGGCTAGTGTAAAATCTGAATTTTTGCTTTAGGACCATTTATGTAAGATTTAACAAATATAAGGGCCAATGGTGTATAAAATGAAAGGATAAGGATTTTGGTGTTTTGGGTAAGTGAGGTTTATGAGGGGTGAATTGTGTAATTTGGGAAAGGTGACGGTTTGCTGTAAAAACTTCCAAATCATTGCCCGAACTTCGTAAATTTGATCTTCTAAGCATCAAAATCCCAGAAATAGCATTCCCGTCATCGGCTTTTGCACTCTTCTTTCTCTCGTGTTCGATTTTCTTTGGTTTTGGCTTTCTTTTGTGTATTTTGTCATATCCGTACCTGCACATACAAAAACTCAAGAAACACGCAAATATTAAGCATTAACGGCTCTTTCTTGGTTATTTTGGGTCTGATTTGATAAAGAAATTATATGTGTTTTAGCACATATCAAAATACCCCAGACGAGACCATTGTCGTGTCCTCACGCAATGCAATCAACTCACGCTTCTAAAACCAAGGATTTCAATCTCTTTCTACTAAACCTATGAAGAAGTAGCAAAGATTCCTCAAAAGAGATTAAGAACCCTTAATTCTAAAAATGCCCCGTTTACCTTTTTATATTTCACATATAGATATTACGATTAAGCACATTCCAATTATGAGTGACGGTTTGTTGAACTTTCATGTCGATCAATAACTCCAACATTTTTCAAACGACACGTTAGGATCACGGAGTAGGAAACACAACACAGCGTGAAGTGACCATATGGATAGAATACATCGTCCCTGATTTTTCACAAGCTCCCAAACTAAGCGTAAAATCGAAATCATTGTTAAATATGATTCTAGATGCTAACACTACCCATGGAAGTTACTTGTGTAATTACCTGTTGCTCCCATTTTCCTCTATTTATTTTATTTTTGGTGAGAAATGAATTTCTTCATAATTTCTCGTTTCGATAACTTTTATTCCGATAAAGATATAAAGCTAAGTCGCTAATTAGTTATCCATCTTCTCTCAAGAACCATTGTCTCAAAAATGAGGTCCACATCAAGGGATTTTTATTCACTTATATTTTTGACTTTTTTTTTTTTTTTCATTCATCATTTTTTTTTTTTTTTTCATCATCATTTTTTTTTTTTTCACTTATACTTTTTCTTATATGAGCTATGAACCACGGAGCTTCACGGGGTAATTCCAAGACTATAGGCTTCATGAAATGAGGATCCCAGTTGGTTAGACCAAGAACCTCACCCAATCCTGGCTAAAGATCCAAGGGTCCGATCTCGAACCGCAGCTCATAACTTTACTTATTACTTATTTATTACTTACGGATCCTTGATGTGTACCCAATTTTTAAAACAAAGATTCTTTTAAGAAGATAAAGAACTAATTATCGCCAAAAAATCAACATCTCTAATTATTTATTAGACAGATATGGGGTAAAACAATTTTGTGGGAACAAAAAGCCATAAGTACCTTCGATTGGCTCTAAAGAGAACCAACTACTCCACGCTTAGCATCTAAACTCATAAGTAACTCTATCATTTCTCGATCTCCGCAAATTTAAAATCCCAAATAATGAGATCCGCGGATGCTTAGCCGATAATTTTTAGATTACCTATGGTTAAGGGAACAAGCTAGGGCTCAACACGCCCGGTCAAGTCAGAATTATATTCCTACTCTCACCAGCGGAAAGTCAACAAGGTATCAAAACATATATTAACTTAGCCTATGCTTCGTAAAATAATCTCAAGTCTCGCATTTTTAAAGTCACTTATAAGAAACTCGCAAATTCTTGTTTAAGCTTCGCATATATAAAATCACTTAGGCAGACTTGCAAATTCTTGGCCTTGTGAGCTAGAATCGCATTTTATAGCCTCTTGTCTAAGTAATTAGCAAAGACTTTTTCAAGAAAAACGCATATTTAAAGTAACTTCTAAGAGACTAGCAAGAATTTTTCGATCATAAAACTAGCAAAAGCTTACAAAAAATTTTAAATTTTTCTCATTTTTGCACAATTTTTTATTTTTCTAAGGAAAAACGGGGTTGCGAGATTACACGACAAAAATAAGCAAGTGCGGTCAAATCAAATCGAAGATTACCCTACCCCAGACTAAAACGAAACATTGTCCTCAATGTTTAAAAGCAAGGGTAGTAACGAAAATCTAAAAGCCGTTTATTAAGTATGCTCAAAGATAAACGTTAGTCGATAAGATTTCAGATATCGGATTTCCATCAGCATCGATCATGAAACTCGAGTGGAGAAAAGACAAACTTCGAGCACGAGAGTCTTCATATCGGGAACATCCTAAACACAACATCACAAACAACCAAACACGAGAAATCGAAGAGGCTAACCCCTTCACGTCACTTATTAGAAAATAGAAAGAAGATAGAGATAAGCATGGGGTGCCTCCCACGAAGCGCTACTGTTTTTGATCACCGAGTCGCTAGCCTGACTCGTCCCCGAATTCATTTGTCCTTGGGGAAACAAGCGGAAAGGATACCCGGATCAAAGATGGTATCCTCACTCCAGAGGGAAAGAGAATGGGTGGGTTGGGAGAAAATGTCGGACTCCAGCACAAATGGGATAACATCTCCCAAACTCACTAAAGGTTTTTCAAGAAAGAGTAATCCATCATCCGGTGGTTTTGCGGGCGGACGTCGGGATGACGGATCAAAGAGAAACGACTCCATAGAAGACGGGAGCTCATGGTAAGGGATAAGAGGTGAAAGCTTAACAATGAAGGCATCCATCGGAGGATCCTTATCTCGAAAATTGGTTTTATCAAAAGGCTCATCAATGCATATCCCGGGTTTAAAGATCTTGTCTTCACATGAGGGCTCAACGGGATATGTGATGGTGGACTCGTGAGAGAGAGGAGAGTCAAGAGAACCATCAAGAACAACCATATCCCCGTCGGGATCATTCACAACATCCTCAATACCCGGTGGTATTGGGTCATCAAAAGCATCTTCAATAATCCTATCATTCGTCGGAGTATCGGATATCTCGTTCAAAGCTTTGCTCATATCAACATCAAAGTAGAATCGCTCAAGAATCGGAGGATAAACATCGGTAGTAGTGGGATTGCCACTAATCTCTTCATCAAATCGGAAAGTCTCAAGCTCGTGAGAGAAATCACTATCTTTAACGGAGATAGGAGGCGAACTCGAATTATCGTTGAGGGCTTCAATCTTAGAAATGAGAAGATGAACATTCAACAATGTTTCACGTAATGCTTTATCCTCGATATCTATATCATCGGGCTCAATCTCTTCATCTTCCGGCTCAAAATCATTATCTTCTTCTATGTTGACGGGCTCAGAATGTAAATCGTCGACGAAATCGATGTCTCCATAAGAATCGTTGTCGGAATCGGAGAACATCTCAACATGATCATTTGAAATATCAAGAGAAGGCTCATCACAAATATCATTAACAACCTTGGACTCTCTTGGGATTGGGATAAGGATCTCAACACTAGACGATTCCATTTCCGGAATAGTACTATGATGCTCATCCCCCATTATGAAAGAGTCAACGGGTTCAACAATGTTTGAAGAAATAGAATCATCGACCTCTTCCAAAAGAATGTCACTTCTCTCAACCGGCGTGAGTGAAGGAGAAGGGTCGGAAATGAAAGGCTCAGAAACGAAAGAGGGATTGTATTTTGAAGATTCCGGAGATGGGACAAGTGGTGTGCTCTTAGAGCTAGCAAGTTCCACCACTTCCGTTGTGGTCTCCGGTTCTTTCTGTTGAGAGATCGTTTTAAGCTCATAATGTAGTTTCGTGTTGTTGTAACTCGACGAACTCGTAACGGCGAATCGTGAAAGATAAGGATCGATTCTAGAATTCTTCGGATTAGAGTCGAGAGTACAAACGGGAATCACCTCGGGCTCAGAAATATGTTCCATCTCCCTCACCAGAGAAGGAGTAGGACTCGAGGGTTCATCAAGCTTATATTTCAAAATTTTTGACAAGGCTTCAAGTTTTTCAATGTTGTTAAGAAAAGCACGACGTTCAAAGAAATCGTCTCCGTGACCCTCGGTAGGTTCTTCGGGTAGCTCCGGAATGGTGTGATCATCTTCCGTAACTTGAACGGGTTCTTCATTAATACTTTGTTGAGCTTGCCAATGATTGAAGAAAGTTTGAAGCATGTTTTTAAATTCGATTGTTTGTTTCTCAAACATGTCGTGAATCCAGGAAAAATCGTCTTCGACACCCCCGATGGGTTCTTCAATCATGGAATCATTATTAACAATCGGGACGGGTTCTTCATAATTAGAATGTATCTCAGGCATACACCGTAAACAACGAAAATCATTCGACGAATCCACCATATCTCCACAACCATAACAATAATATGGATCAAACGAAGATATCTCGGGCTGTGGAGGGTAGTCGGAAAAATTCTGAGGATTATTGAAAGAATTGGGGCACATATGATTATAACATCGATAATCATATCCCAAACGTGAATTACAACACTGACAAAAATAGTCGAAGGAGTCCATAAGAATCAAATATAAGAGAGGGATAAGAGGAAAGAATTATCGAATCAGAAGGTAAAGAAGAATATTTTTGGGTTTTTGAAAAAAACAAACATAAAAGGAAAACAAATTTTGAAAAAGAAAATATTTTTGGGTTTTTATAAAAGAAATATCTGCAAAAACATCGATAACTTCTCGGGGAAGGATCTTCAAATACACGCGAATCGAGACGGAATACGAAAACTCACTTCACGCCCTCCCCGGCAACGGCGCCATTTTTTTATTTATCCGTTTTCGTACAAGATATATTCCGAAGAAATACAAAGGAATGTATTTTCCCGGGTCGTTTTCCCAACGAGGGATGAATGGAGTTTAACAATTCACGTCGCGTGATTCGGGATTCGAATGGGTAAAAAGGGAATTTGATGATTTCTAAGCTACAAGGCAAGCAATAATAAGGGAAAGCGATTAAAACTACTGAATCTATGATGAAAACAAGGAATTACGACTAGTTATGCAAATTTAAATTAAAAACGCGATAAATCGTAATTAAAGAAACGCGAAATAAATGCAACTACGCTAATTTAAACCCGTAAAAAATGAACTTCTATTTTTCTACAGCTAAGAATGATATTTAAAAATTATTTGAAATTTAAAACTAATTTTTTTGGTTTTTCTTGATTTATTTTGAATTAAAAACTAATTTAAGACATTTAAAATAGACTTGAAATACTAAAAATTAGGAAAATAAGCAAGAAAATTACAAAAATATTTTTAAAAAATCTTAAATAACTAAAAAGAATTTTAGAAACTGGAATCACATTTTTAGACTTTTTCTCAATTTATTATAAATTTAATACTAGTTAAAACTAATTAAAATTCTAGAAAATCTATTTTAACTAAAATTCAGGAAAAATACTTTTTATGACTTTTTGAATATTCTAAAACTAATAAAATTGAAATTGTATTTTTCTGAGCTTTTTCTGAATTATTTGGATTAAATGCTAATTAAAAATGCTAGAAAATGACATAAAATGCAGAAAAATAGCAAATGAACAGTGAAAAATATGAAAACTTTCAGAATATTATAAAATAAAATAGAGAACCAGGGAAAATTAACAGAAATGATTTTGGAGCACAAGAACTATGATTTGGGCACACTACTAGAATGAATAAGCACTTAAAATGAGCAATAAGCTAACCACAAGCTACAAAAAGCTACCTAAACTTAAAGCTAACCTAAAATAACTAAAACTAGCCTACTGCAACTGGAATGGATCATAAAAGCACAAGCTAGAAGGTAAAAGGCACAAGATCAGATTCAAACAACTATATGCCAAACGGCCCTAAACTACCCACTTTGAGCACTAATTAAGCTAGCTTAGAAAAATCGCAAAAATAAACTAAAAATACCCTGTTAACCACAACCACCCAAATAGCTAATAACCAGAATCTCAGCTAAAAATAACTAGAAATGAAGATTTTAAAAATATAAAAGTAGAAGCAGTTTGCAAGTTACAAGAGATTTTTGACTTTTCTTAGAAACTTTGAATTTTGACTTTTATGAAATTTAACTACTTCTAAATCACTGTAAATGATATAATAAGCTAACCTAAGACATGATTAAGCTAACTAGACTAACTCTAAACCTATATAATGGCTTATGCAAGTTTTTACTAAGCTTATGTGTAGTTAAGATTGGAAGAATCAAATTTTGACTATTCAGTGTATGACAATGCAGAATAACAGTCTAATACACCTAAAAATGACTAATAGAGACTACTGCAGCTAAAATTAAACAATAAAATGCCTACTACCTTAACTAACTGATCTAATCCAAACACCACTTTATTCAACTGATATGCAATTAAATCAGCTAAACTACTCTATCAAGCCAAGCTATCACCTAATCTAAATCCATATGACCAAAGTAAACCTAAATGAAATGCTCTAAACAACAGATAACCTCAGAATTAAACACTAGCAGATTATGCAGATTATAACAGTTAACAACAATGATGCAGAACCAAAACTAAGCTTAAGCAAATCAAACAACACTCATATAAGCAACTAATCTGAAGAATATAAGCTATATCTAACTCAAGCAAACTACTACTAACAGATATAGATTGACAAGCTGAAATTAGACTTTAAATGAAAACTTACAAACGTCCAGAGCAACTGTTATACCAACTGAGAACACTAAAACTAATCAACACCCATTTCTGAACCTCAATAACCTCAAATCAATCCCAAATCACTATCTAATCCAAATTCAAACCCAAAGCAGCTTCCATGATCATGTTTGACTTTCATTGACTGAATTGAACTTTTACGAAAAACGTTGAAATAAGACAAGTGTAAACAACCATAAGCACTTAAAAGCTTTATTAAGCTATTATGAGCTTATGTAAGTAGTGAGTACAGCATATGAAAGGCATTTAACAGAAAATGAGTAATTACTTGAAATAGAGACAATACTTAAAATTTAAAAACTGGAATTCTCATTAATAAATTGAAATACAAAGCTTGATTTGAAATTACAATTAACATAAAAGTAAATTTGACAGAAAATAAAAAGTGGTAACACTTTTCTAAAAACTTGAAAAATGGACGAATTTCAACTGTGAGTGCTCAAGGGTATTTATAGCAGAAAAGGAGCCTTGGAAGATCTCAGAAGAAGCATCTGGAACTCTAATCTCTGCCATTGATTCATAATCTCATCATTCCAATTGATCACAATCGTTAGATTAACCTGATGATGTGTTTCATCCAATAGGAGGTCTTCATTCTGCCAACGTGTCATTCAATAGCACACGGATTGCCAAATCATTAGAAGTCTTCTAGAACCATTTTAAGTACGGGTAAATTGAAAAGGATCAGGGTAATTGGCGAGATGAGGTGAAACAGTAATAACTGGGTTTTATCCCATATTTTGGCGCGTTGGTTTTACAGGGGAGGATTATTTATTGGTTGTTTGACTTGGGATAATTGTTGACCGGGTATAGTAAAGGGTGGACCGGGTTTAGTAAAGGGTGGACCGGGTTGAATGGTATATTGGGTGATGGGCTTTTGATAGGTAACGGACATGGATTTGGATTGTTTCATTTTTAAGATTATATTGGGCTAGTGTAAAATCTGAATTTTTGCTTTAGGACCATTTATGTAAGATTTAACAAATATAAGGGCCAATGGTGTATAAAATGAAAGGATAAGGATTTTGGTGTTTTGGGTAAGTGAGGTTTATGAGGGGTGAATTGTGTAATTTGGGAAAGGTGACGGTTTGCTGTAAAAACTTCCAAATCATTGCCCGAACTTCGTAAATTTGATCTTCTAAGCATCAAAATCCCAGAAATAGCATTCCCGTCATCGGCTTTTGCACTCTTCTTTCTCTCGTGCTTGATTTTCTTCAGTTTTGGCTTTCTTTTGTGTATTTTGTCATATCCGTACCTGCACATACAAAAACTCAAGAAACACGCAAATATTAAGTATTAACGGCTCTTTCTTAGTTATTGATAAGGTTTTAAAAGGTACCTTTTTGAGGGGTCATTTAAGCCCTTATTCGATCACTTTTGTATCCGTTATTGCTTAATATCGTTCCTTTTCACTTTTTAGGTCTCTTGAAGGCAAAATGCTGGAATGATGCTTATTTGGACGAAAAGGCGCGAATATACAAAGAAAATGGCCAAAGTCAGAATCGAGACACTCAAAGCTGCTGAAACATAAGGCGACGGCGTCACTGCATATCTGCGACGCCGTCGGGAAGGAATTTTGCGACGGGTCAGAGGCGAAATTGCATGTTTTCAAGGGACGACGTCAGGTTCTAAAGGAGTAGGCCGTCGCTACTCAGACGGCCTAGATGCAGCCAAGACGGCGTCAGAGCTGAAGGGGACGGCGTCACAGTCATAAGGTGACGCCGTCGAAAGGTTTACGTGGCCAAGACGAAACCCTAATGACGGCGACACGATGGCGTCACGAAACATAAGGTGACGCCGTCGCAGATGTAATCTTATATATAGAATCCGAATTTTTCAGTTTTTGGGTGTGTAGTCTTTTGGAGTAAAAACCTAAAACCGAACCAAGGCTTTCTTGTGCAGTATTTTAGGGTTCTAAACCCTATTATACATCAAGATAAGTATTTACTTCATTAATTTAATTATGTCTTTGATTATTTGTGTGTATGCTTGCATGTTCTCCATGTCCGGCTAATTTATTTGTGTGTTTGCTTAGGGAATATGAAACTTAATTATTGAATATTGATTGGTTGATACTTATCTTAGTTGACTAATGATCTAGAGTGCGCTAGATTATTCGTTGTGTACTTAATGCTTGACATTTCTTTGTGAACTTTAGAATATAATTATCTAGGTAATTGTAGGATAAAGTATTCAAGGACAACCGTAGAGTAGGCGTCTATAAATCACTAGAGGATTTGTAAACAAGACCCTTTGGTAATTTCAAAGAGTTAGGGAAATAAGCACGCCCTATAGCCTTAGAATCACAACGCAACTAGGAATAAGGACGTGACAAATCAACCATCAATAGGAGATAATTAAGGAGTAGTAAAACCTAAGTAAACACATATTTAAACTATCATACGAGTACACATAAATTAGACATAGACTATCACAACCTTAGCTTAGATAATTAGATAATAGTAGAGTAATCGGTAGCAATACCAACCCCCCAAATCCAATACCCGAGATTCGTACCTTTTAATTTTCAAAAAAACATAAAAAGATAAAAAATAATCTTCCTCAACCTCAACCTTAGCGTAGTAACTTCTCACTAGCATTCCTATTCCCCTAGAGAACGATATCAATACCCGTGGCTTACCCTAATTACTACACTACAACGATTAGGTTCACTGCCTAGGGTGTTATAAAACTTGCTCGAAGAAAAGGAAGTTTCCTTGACCCCGAACGACGCGTGTAGCGTTATCAAGTTTTTGGCGCCGCTGCCGGGGAATAGAATAGCTAGTTAGTAGTCCACCTCGTTTAGGTTTCTTTGCTTGATTCATATCAAGTAAACTTTTTTCTCATTTTTTAGCTTTCTCTTAGTCTATCCCCCTTCTTCGTGACCTTTGTTCGTAACACCCATCACTTTTCACCATGGAAGGTGACAACCAACCACCACTCATCAACCCACCACCAAACAACCCGCCAAGAGCCCGTACTCTTGGTGAGTACTCGAGACCAAACCACCTAGGTTATAGGAACACCATTGAGCTTCCCGACCAAGCCCAAACTACGGCCCTGCGATCCGACACCATCCGGTTGGTGCAAAACGGATGTGCATTCCATGGACTTCGTTCCGAAGATCCAAATCAGCATCTGAGGGATTTCCTCAAAATTGTCGATTCCATCGACCTTGATGCTACTACTCGGGAGACCACGCGCTTGCGTCTCTTCCAATTCTCTCTACGGGACCAAGCTAGTAATTGGCTTGAGCGACTTCCCGCCGGCTCCATCTCAAGTTGGGATGATCTTACTTCTCGCTTCCTTGCTCAATTTTTCCCACCGGGGAGAACCACTAAGCTTAGGAATGACATCTTGATGTTCCAACAACGTCAAGGTGAATCTCTCTACGAAGCATGGACCCGATTCAAGGACTTACTTCATAAAGTCCCTCATCATGGCATTGATCTTTGGCTCCAAGTCCAAATCTTTTATGATCATGTCAACCTTCCCACTAAGCGATCCATTGACCAAGCGGCCGGTGGAAAACTTAGTGATCTCACCGCGGAAGAATCATGGGAAATAATAGAGGACCTTGCCCTCTACGACAACAAAAGTTGGGATGACCCCCGTGAACTTCCCAAAACCGTCAAGGCAATCTCCTTGCCTCCTCCCGACCGTAGGATGATTGAACTTGAAGATCAAGTCAAATTCCTCATGAGTTCCTACAAAAATCCTAAGTCTTCACGACAAGTGAATCAAATCACTCTACCTTGTGAGTTATGCAGTGGTCCCCATGACACTCGTGATTGCTCAAGGCTCTCCGAACAAGCTTTTGCGGACTACGCCTCCATACGTACCGACGGAGCGGGAGATAAGTGGTACACTTTCAAACCCGAACAAAACAACTTAGGAAACTCATACAACCCCTCATGGAGAAATCACCCTAATCTTAAGTGGAACCAAAACTCAAGCACACCCCAAAGCTCATCTAGTTCGCCTAACAAATTCAATTCTTCTAATACCGGGAACCCCACTAATATTGAAGCAATTGCATCTAGATTTTTGTCATCCCAAGAAACTCGATTGAATAAGCTTGAAGCCGAGTTTAAGCAAAAACAGAGCGAGATGACAACCAAGCTTGATGCCCTCTTAAAAGCCTTCAATGAGCGGGAAATTGGAGCACTCCCAAGTGATACCATAAAGAACCCAAAAGTGAATTCGATTGCATCGACTTCATGTTCTAGTTCATCATGGGAGAACACACATTCATGCCCCTCTCACCCAACGGTTCACTCGGTAAATGCTATCAAAAAGGGTTCCAAGTCATCCAAGAAATACCAAGGCCCGGAACCTTTGGTAAAGCCTACTCCTGAGAAACCCGTTAGCCAAGAATCCAAACCTAGTTTAGAGGAGGAGTACAAGGAACTCTATCAAGAGAAACCAATTCTTGAAGTCTTAGCTCATGCACCTTATTATAATGCTTTAAAAGAAAAATATGAGTTAGAACTTAGGCTTGGGAAACATGGGTCCGCCTTTGTGCGAAACAACTTACCTAAGAAGTTAGATGATCCCGGGCTATTCACTCTTCCGTGTAGACTTGGAACTTCCAAGCCACTCGATGCTTTAGCCGATTTAGGATCGTGCATCAATCTCGTTCCGTTGTCCCTTCATAGAAGCCTCAACCTAGGTAAAATTGAACCAACGGAAACTATCTTAGGATTAGCGGACGGTAGTATAGCACGTCCGGTTGGAATAATAAAGGACATGGTAGTACATGTAGGAGAGTTGACTCTTTTGGCAGACTTTCATGTGCTAGACATGAATAAGGACCCGACATGCCCATTACTAGTTGGAAGAGGATTTTTAGCTACCGCTAGTGCCATCATCGATTGTAAGATGTCCAAAATAGTGGTAGGAGAGGGGAGTGCTAGGTCGGTTTACGATGTCAAAAGGCATTCGTACTACAAGGATGAGGAAATCCCACAAGAGATTAGGTTGGATAGAGAGCCTTCTCGATATGGACCTTGGATTGAGAAGAACATCATAGGCCCCCAAAGACCTTTTTACCTAGATAAGGCCTTTGCTAGTGTAGCAACTTTCCAAGAACAAGAATTGGCTAGGGATATAGAAGTGAACCCGTTCGAGGACGCCTTAGTATTTAGGAAGATGACCGAGTTCCTAGGATGCTTGCCCGTTAACCTCGTCATGAATAAATGGATAGTTGAGAAATCCGAACACATGTGGGATTGGAATAGAACGCCTAGCGATGGTAATGGAAGGTGGCACATTAGGATACAAATCTATGATCCCGATGGTGAGATGTTTGAAAAGGCTTATTTAACCGAACGTACTACTAGGAACTTGAATGATAAGTTTGATCCCTACGACATTGTTGAGGATAGACTTACTTATATCGGTACGTAGGGGTAGGACTTCGAGTCTAGCTACAAGACTCTTAAATAAAGAAAAGCGCTTCGTGGGAGGCAACCCATGCTTAATTGTTTGCTTGTTAGCGTCATATATCTTTTATTAATTGTTTGTCCTCATGTTTGAATTTGTAAAAATGCTTTATTTTGTTTTTAACCTCGTCTTAATTACATATAAAGGTATTTTACATAAAGGATAAGTGTAGGGAGGATTACACACGCTTTCATAAGAAACGTGAACATGAGAATAACAATTAACTAAAAGATATATATGTTTGTTTGTTCGAGTCAAATGCTTGTATCGAGTCATAATGGATGTTTTTGCAGAAGTTTTTCCAGATTCTAAAGATGCAAATTTTCCAGAATTTTTTCCAGAAAATCGCAGACCAGTTTTTGTCAGGATAACCTGACGGCGTCAGGATTGAAACCTGACGGCGTCAGGAAGGAATAAAAACATCAGCTTACTTTTTCTCGTTTTCTGAGCTACTTGTAAAATTTTGGAATTTTCCAGATCTTAACTTTCAAAACAAATTCTGTAAACATCCATTCCACAAGCATTATATCCTAGTTTAAATCGAGTCTTATGTATACTATTACCGCCGATTTTACGCGAAGGTTTCGTTTGTTTTCTTCTAGTGTGCAGGTTTAGTTTGTCAAGAAGAAGTTACACAAGTTAAGAAGGAGCCTTTCACGCAAAAACTCTTCTTGGAAAAGATTTAACCACCACTTTTTACGGATCCTACCGAGCTAATCAGGGGAGTATTAGTTTCTTTCGTTTTTAATTACCTTCTATTATCATAACTTTGATACTTTCGGGGAACATTGGGGACAATGTTCAGTTTAAGTGTAGGGAGGGAAAATAAAACGGGAACTTTGAAACTATGCTTATCCTTGACTATTTGCTTTGTCCAAGTGTATTTGTGTAATAAACCATGAGAAAATGTAGGTTAGGGTAATTTTAGCCAAATTTAAAATTTTTTCATGACGTATAGGAGTGGGCCATTAGTCTTAACAAAAGCGTCTCATGGATAGGAAGTTGCATGACTAGCACAAAAACCCTTACCACCTAAATTCCACCCAAAATGTGAGGATCGCCCTTAGATTAGTAGGAATTAAAGCATTCATCTTTAATGCTTAGAGTGTGAACCGGTAGTATATTAGATTCTAGAACTTGTTTTGTGATGCATTCCGAGATCGCTAGTGAGACTACACTTGTGTAGTTAGGAATAACTAAATGATAAGAGGCATTAGGATAAACCCTTGTTTGATACCTGTAATATAATTACTTCTTCCATATCGGTTGAGTAATTCCCCCACACCCTTTGCGCTGTACTCATCTTTAGTACACGATACCCCTAGTTAACCCCTCAGAGCCTATCCTTTTCGCGGTTCTCGTGATGTTTCGGTTTTTCCGGAATATCAATGAAGAGCATTGTTTACACCCCACCCCCAAATATACACCCAAATCGCCTTAGCCTACCTTTATTGCACTCACTTTTAGTGCAAATTTATGTTATCACCCAAAACCCTTAGTTCAATTATCTGGTTGCTTGCATGAGTTGCTAAGTCGAGTCATATCCTTTGTATACAGTTTTGGGATGATTGGGATTCATGGGAAAAGTTAAAGTTTATGAAACATAGGAAAGAGAACGTTAAACTCAAATTCCCTTTGTTTGCATAATAATGTACTCCAAGTGTTTTGATCTTTTCAATTCGGGTCAAATTAGTGTTAGAGTAATAAAAACTCAAGTGTAGGGATGTGTCTATAAATCCCTATCATTTTGATGTACCGTAGAGGATGGTAGAGTAAAAGTGTATGCACAAAAAAAAAAAAAAAAAAAAAATTCGAAAAAAAAAAAAAAAAAAAAAAAAAAAAAAAAAATACGGGCTACCATCCTACATCTATCTTTTAAATTATGTTTGTTTATTTTCGTTGCCTAGAGTTTTAGAGTGTCGAGTCTTGGCTTAGCAACGCCATTCTTCGTATACTTGCAACATAGAGATTTTTGACTATCCACCACTATATAGCCTATCCCACCAAACCCTTATTTCCCTACCGTAAGCCTAACATTACAACCCTTTAAAAGACCTCTTTGATAGTCTTTCCTAGGTGCTTACGCCAAAGCGACGGAGGTTTGATCTATTCTCAAGCCTATGGTAATCTATGTACTAGGACCGGTTAATGAGTGTTTATCTTCCATTTCCGATTTGTTATATTTCATATATACACCCGAGAGAGATGTAAGTATCCAAACACCCCATGTGAGGTGCTAGTATGTAATTTCCGTGCTTGTTATGACTTTTGCGGGGCTTATATGTGTTGTGGACCGTTTTGAATGGATGCTTCATGACCCCTAACTTATAAATTAATTGGCTAAAAGCACATTTGCTTGAGGACAAGCAAATACCAAGTGTAGGGATATTTGATAAGGTTTTAAAAGGTACCTTTTTGAGGGGTCATTTAAGCCCTTATTCGATCACTTTTGTATCCGTTATTGCTTAATATCGTTCCTTTTCACTTTTTAGGTCTCTTGAAGGCAAAATGCTGGAATGATGCTTATTTGGACGAAAAGGCGCGAATATACAAAGAAAATGGCCAAAGTCAGAATCGAGACACTCAAAGCTGCTGAAACATAAGGCGACGGCGTCACTGCATATCTGCGACGCCGTCGGGAAGGAATTTTGCGACGGGTCAGAGGCGAAATTGCATGTTTTCAAGGGACGACGTCAGGTTCTAAAGGAGTAGGCCGTCGCTACTCAGACGGCCTAGATGCAGCCAAGACGGTGTCAGAGCTGAAGGGGACGGCGTCACAGTCATAAGGTGACGCCGTCGAAAGGTTTACGTGGCCAAGACGAAACCCTAATGACGGCGACACGACGGCGTCACGAAACATAAGGTGACGCCGTCGCAGATGTAATCTTATATATAGAATCCGAATTTTTCAGTTTTTGGGTGTGTAGTCTTTTGGAGTAAAAACCTAAAACCGAACCAAGGCTTTCTTGTGCAGTATTTTAGGGTTCTAAACCCTATTATACATCAAGATAAGTATTTACTTCATTAATTTAATTATGTCTTTGATTATTTGTGTGTATGCTTGCATGTTCTCCATGTCCGGCTAATTTATTTGTGTGTTTGCTTAGGGAATATGAAACTTAATTATTGAATATTGATTGGTTGATACTTATCTTAGTTGACTAATGATCTAGAGTGCGCTAGATTATTCGTTGTGTACTTAATGCTTGACATTTCTTTGTGAACTTTAGAATATAATTATCTAGGTAATTGTAGGATAAAGTATTCAAGGACAACCGTAGAGTAGGCGTCTATAAATCACTAGAGGATTTGTAAACAAGACCCTTTGGTAATTTCAAAGAGTTAGGGAAATAAGCACGCCCTATAGCCTTAGAATCACAACGCAACTAGGAATAAGGACGTGACAAATCAACCATCAATAGGAGATAATTAAGGAGTAGTAAAACCTAAGTAAACACATCTTTAAACTATCATACGAGTACACATAAATTAGACATAGACTATCACAACCTTAGCTTAGATAATTAGATAATAGTAGAGTAATCGGTAGCAATACCAACCCCCCAAATCCAATACCCGAGATTCGTACCTTTTAATTTTCAAAAAAACATAAAAAGATAAAAAATAATCTTCCTCAACCTCAACCTTAGCGTAGTAACTTCTCACTAGCATTCCTATTCCCCTAGAGAACGATATCAATACCCGTGGCTTACCCTAATTACTACACTACAACGATTAGGTTCACTGCCTAGGGTGTTATAAAACTTGCTCGAAGAAAAGGAAGTTTCCTTGACCCCGAACGACGCGTGTAGCGTTATCAGTTATTTTGGGTCTGATTTGATAAAGAAATTATATGTGTTTTAGCACATATCAGTGTCAAAGAGGGATAAGTGACACAGTGGGTTGTTTGTTTTGGATAAGTGTTTCAACATGTGTTGTTAAAATACTTGGGTGTTGATTTTTCGGATATGACTTTTAATGACTACAATCGTAAGTTGCATATACTTGAATATTTCGGATGAAATACTTAAGTTGTCAATCCTAATTTGTTGAGATTATAAAGCTTAGATTGAACTCAAGGATAACAAGACTTGATAGTATGTCTTTAACATACGTGTGAGTTATGACTCTATGTAAATACTTATCATCTTGAAGGATGACACATTATTTTCATGTTAACCAAGAGAGGCAATACATGTAGATACAAAACAATATTTATAGTCATATGATAGACTTGTGTATGATATCTTTGCAAATAATGAGTCCAAATTTGTTAGTCTCGGTAAGTCATCTAAGTCATCCGTAAACGGGTGAGGAGATGTTGGTGGTGTTGTACAAAGTTTGATAGGCACAAGCTTTGGAGACTTTGGTAGTGAAGGTGTTTTGGATGATGGTGGGTGATTTTGGTGGTGGAGTTGGAGTACTCAAGTTTAAAAAGTTCACATCTTGAATGGGTGAAGAGATGTTGAGAGGTAATGAGTCTGAGGATGAAGAGTTCAAGTTAATGAAGCAACAAGATCGAATGCTAATCCTAGTGGTTTTCTTAAGTGGCTTATTTGAGGTTAAGGATTTAGTTAGTTTGACTTTTCTTTAAGAAATGCTAAGCTTGAAGAAAAGTAACAGTGAAGGTGTGAAAATAATCATCTTGAATGTGTCGATTTATGGAACTACGGATTCATGGATTTGATGTTAATCCATACAAAGATGGTAGTTTCTAATGAGATGGAAGTGTCTAAAATCATGTCAAACATCCTAAGTTAATCCATTGAGGATGTGTTGAGTGAGGTATGAAAGATATGCATTAACAACTGTCCTAGAAACGAAGTTTAGTAAATTAGATTGCGGGATTTAGTAAAATTCAATAACTTACCTGTAGGATTCACGGCACCATTTCTTTACACAGCCGGAACCCTTAAATTGGTGCCGCCTGGTCCGCCTGTACAGGTATGGCGGTACCAAAATCCATAACAGACGGAACCAAATTAATGGTGCCGTCTGGTCCGTGGAGACCAGAAATCTTTACAGACCCATTTTTTAGGTGTCGGGGACTTTTTCGAAACCTGAAATTTTTCTCAAAATATATGGCATTAGTTATTTCTAGTTAGGAACAGTCAATAACGCATACACAAACATAATGGAGCATTGATTTTGAACAAGGGCTAACGATTTTCACATATAAGTGAAAATGGGTAAAATTTGATAACACTCGTGTGCTATCCCCCTGCATGAACCGGTTAGCATACATCAATGTTTTAAGTTAGTTTATCATCCTACGAAGCAAGAACACATAAATGACATCATACAACATTGTTTTTGTCCTTGTACCAAACACTCTCTCAAAAACTCTATTTTTCAAAGTACTTGACTAATTTATTTAGTACTCATTGCTAAATGAGTTATGACATTTCATAAGTTATGCGAGATGTTAGTATAACCTATAAAAAGAAGTGATCTAAGTCTATAAGTGATGGTAAGACAATTTTCCAACTTAGTGCACAAAATCTAGCAAATGTCCTATTGTGCATAAACAAGAAATCGTCAAGCGAGCGAATAAATAGCATGGCAAGATTGACACTTATATTATGCAAACAAACAAGTGAAAACAACAATTTGAAAATAAGCAAGCAACATATATGCAAACAATATAAACAAGTGGTCATTTAGCATAGTATGACAAGAAAACACTTTTCGTCATTTAGCTTTTAATTATGACGATGTATACCAAGCTTGATTAGTTTCCTATAAACATATTACCAAATTAATTAGTTTCAAAAGAAGTTGTATCAAAGTTCTAAGAATACCAACTTAAATTGTTTGATTCAAAAATTTGAGTTTTTATGTTAAAGCGAAACTTAATATTTTAGACATACTATAGTATTTGGTCTATTTTACTTATTTAAAATTAGACTCAGGCTATGAAAGTATTTTTAAGTGAAAGTAGACTCAATTCCCTTTAAAATGATAGGTGGCTCGACTCGTATGGACTTACGGTTAATTAGTTATGATTTTTTTGAAGTTGCCCAAAAAAACTGCATACTGTACAGACGGATTCCACGGAACCAAATAAAGGGATCCGCCCTTTATAAGATTTGGTGCCGTGGTCCTCTGAGACAGATTCACCAAAACTAGTATTTAACATAAAGGAAACGTGTGTGACTTACTAGATTTCATAGTAAACATATAATACACATATTTAACAACATATCTACTTATGTAACTTATCTTAAACATTTACGGAGGTGATTTTTCAACTAGACTTATAGTTATCCCAAACACTCCTTTAAAATCATATTTCTTCGTAAATTTTCTATAAGCACACAATACAATACTTACTAGTTCTTTCAACAAGCTTTTATTTTATTTTTCAAGAAAACCTTCAAGCTTGTATACAAAGTTACATTTAACAACAAAATTTCTAAGTATAACAAGCAAAGCATTTTTCATATTATTTTTCGCTTCAATGGTAATTTGATACATGGATCGTACTCTATTTTAAAAACCATTTGTTTTGAAAATAAGAGCTACGTGGCTCTGATACCAATTGTGGAAACGTAGAGGGGGGTGAATACGTTACCGTTTAAAAACTTTAGATCTTTAGTATCAAATCGCTTATGAAGCTTGTTATAATATGAAAGTTCCAATTATTGTTTGTGACCAATGTAAGCATAGTAAACCATGTTGTCACACAAGCATTAACATCAAACCACATCACAAGCAATAATATAGTGCAACTATAAAAGTAAAGAGATAAAGAAAGGAAAGTGCAAACCGAACACGAGGATTTATAGTGGTTCGGTCACGGATCTCCTTTCCGCCCTACTCCACTCCCCGAGTACCCAACTCGAGAGTTACTTCACTAAATCAACAAGCTCCCTTCTCGGCGGAGAAAACCTTACAATCGTCGCTTACACTTTTTCCGGTACAAAGCTAAATACCGGGTTCTAGTTCGAGGTAGAACCAACCTAACGTCGCCTATACAATATTTCCGACACTAAGCAGGATGTCGAGTTCTTTTACAAGGGTACAACCACTCCCAATATGTTTTATGGCCCAACATAACTAACCTTGTGTTTTATGGCACAAACACATAAACCATCTAATCTAGTTTGGTGAAAGTGTTGTTATGATGCAATGATGTTTACACTAATGATCCATGACACAAATGTCTAATGGATATGAATAACTACTTCTAAATGAACTTCCATTGATAGGAAGCCTTCATGATGAAGATCACAAGTTCCCTAAACTTTTTTTGATAGATCTTCAGCTTGTGGTGAGTGGGGATGGCTAGATCTCCAAGCTTTCCTTGGTTGATCAAAGAGTATGCTTACAACAAAGATGAATGTTAGAAGCATTATGATCATGATCATTAGGGTGTTTAATGTATGTTATTACATTGTTAATGGTTGATCTAAATGTATGCAAGAAGGTGGAGAAGATGTGATTTGAAGTGGTGAAGAAATGGGAAAACAATGGGCTTCTATTTATAGCCAAAAGTGGACAGGAGCGTCCACGGACCAAGGAGCCCTTTAAAGGGTTCCGCCCTTTATATAAAATGGTTCCGTGGGTGCCTGACAAAAAGTCTAAAAAATCTTTCTTCAAATCTTTCCAAGATATTACCAAATCTTACTAAGATCACATTTGATATATTGAGTATCAATCTAACCAAAATATTCAAGTGATCTTCCAAGGATTTCAAAGATGATGCATGACATGATGTAACATGTATTTCCATTTTTAGATTAAAGGTTTATCAAGATAAACTTGTAAAATGTATTATGTAACTAGTTAATAAAATGTCTAGTTACCTTTTGAAATACTTGTGAATGCAACATGTAAAATGAGGTTCGAAATAGAATGATTAACCTATTAAAATACTTAGTGACTCTAAATGTATTTTAAACATTCTAAATGACTTGTTAATGGGTTTGATCATAATGCCACATAACAAACATGTACGAACCTGTGTTGTAACATACGAGGACTTGAGACATCGAGAGGTGTTGAATGTATGTTGAGACAAAGTGTGATTACAAGTAACTTGTACATTTTACGTTATATATTACAAGTTACATGTTTGTCATCAATCAAAACAAACGAGACTGTATAGATTAAATATCGTAATATTTGCACTAACAGAGGATGTCGTTTATAAATGGAATATGTGCAGGCAATGTGCATGGTTAAAAAAATCACCACTTGATTAAAGCAGTCAATGCCTACAGATGCCTAAACAGTTGCTATTATTAAGTTGGAGGGTATGCATGCTTTATCTGAGAATTCTGTTTCAGCAGCCATTAGCATTCAAATGCGCACAGTTGTGCAGCACATGGTTGAAGAAAAAAAAGTGAATCCAAGCGTCGTATGTCATAAAAATAACATTAACGACATAAAAATAACAGTAACGACACATGAATGATGGTTGCAGAAATGAT
Organism: Chrysanthemum seticuspe; assembly: GCA_019973895.1. Taxonomy (NCBI): domain Eukaryota; kingdom Viridiplantae; phylum Streptophyta; class Magnoliopsida; order Asterales; family Asteraceae; genus Chrysanthemum; species Chrysanthemum seticuspe. Next base: position 29,648,527 of record BPTQ01000007.1, on the reverse strand, counting down.
CATGTCATTTCAGGCCTGTTACTATTATAATTACCTGAATCGCAGGCTCGCGAATGTTGACCTTCTGTAGATGATGCCTGGCTGTTGTGTGAAAGCCGCATGGAAATGGATACAAATCTGAAAACAAATTTAGAAATGCAAGTCAGATTGTCCACCAATAGCAAAGACCACATGCTTATAACAGAGGCATGCACCTAAATTCTTTTACGGCAAGCTAGCTTTTGGTACACGGTTATGCCAATAATATTAACTTATTAGAATAACAGTTAGCCATCACGATAATTTCAGCACTGAGCAGTAAATTGCAGACTAAATTGTAAAGGCAACATGTTCACGATACATGGTGTATCATTGTCATATGACCAGACACATCCATATACCAAGAAACAGTGCAAAAATGGTTTCATCAATCATCACTAATAGTGTCTATAAATTATAGGTAGAGAGCACTCACCGCAGCAACCAAATGTAAATGTAGGATGTTCTAGTATCTTTACATCCTCTTTTTTGCAACCTGACCTGTAATAAGTAACTGGGAAGCAGCATTTCTGTGGTGCATGAAGGCGACTGGTTGCCAAGGTTGAGTGGCTTCTTCAAATGGCAATGGTTTCTGCACATGAAATAAAAAAAAAAGAAAATAATTTTTTTTTTGCATGTGCTGGTTGCATATAAACATAGAAATGAAAGCAATAAACATTTTCTTTGGCATGGATTCATGTTGCAGTTGCTTTAGGTTATTGTTTTGTCAGCTGTTGTTTAGTGGAAAAGTAATCCATTAATGAGATTTTAGATCAGTTGTTGGTTTATCAAGGGAATATGTGCAGATAAAGTGATTAAAGTAAAATAACAGAGCCTGCACTTTTGTCTACAGGAAAAAATTTAGAATAGTGGTTACCTTATTAACTATTGAAAGGTCCTTTTTGGTCAGACTAGCTTCCATGCTAGCTTGTTTGGGCATCTGGCATTGGAATGATAAGTAATGAGACACTGTACCATTTAAGTTACACTAACTTTTTGCAACAGTTCTGTTCTTGTCTATATAAGAAGTTTTTTTACTACCTTGACAGACTTGTCTTCCTGCTATGTGCCTTTTTTTCAGAGTTTGTTAACAAAATGGCTTGTACCCCAATCATTGATCAGCTGAAAGCAGCGTGTGGTTCTTATGAGCTGCATAATGCATTTAAGTTCTTGTTTCTAGAGGAGCAGGGTGAGAATGAGGAATTCATCATGCTGATTGGAGACAAATGCGATGATGTTCGGCGCCGCTTGCAGAGAAGGACTGAATTGCTGGAAGAGGGCCGTCGCTTGAATCCTTTGGATGATGTTGCTAATGACGGTGTCGAATGCTTGGAGGAGGCGCAGGACAGGGACTATCAGATCCTTGCTGCACTGATTCAGGTCCTTGATTTGGCTAGGCAAGCATGTATTGAGAAAACCCGTCATGTGTTTACAATGGAGTTTCATTATTAGGGTAGGATCTTGTGCGTGTGTATGATGGGTTGTTTTATGGTCTTTATGTTTGATGCTATGTTGGCATGTGTTAGATTGACAGGGGGCTGTTAATCTATGTTTGCATGCGTGTAACTTATGTTAAGTATGAATAAAAGTTACGTGTGTTTGTGGTTTAATAACTGTGCTGATATATGTGTCGCTATGTGTGACACACGGTAAATTTTCACTCATAATTAAATAATAAATAGTAATTTATTATTACTAAGCATAAGTCATTAAGCATGCATAAGCTTTGCCTGATCATTTGAGTAGATAACTCGCATAACAGTAGCCTATTTCATCACTTTTGCATTCATTTCATTATATGAATATTGTGTTATTGTCTTATGATTAAAAATTGTAAGACGAGAGGTTATCTCGTTTTCCCCAGTGATCGACACTGCACGCGTACCGACACTATGATAAGGACAAATAAAACAAATGATAAACTCCCGTAATGAAAAATATTACAAAGATAATAATATTTCCGACACGTATCTACAAGATACTACATTATAAAAATTATCAAACAATAATACTTCAGTCACAGTTTAATATCGCGGGACACAAAATATTTAATACACTCTCACGTAAATAATGACTCTTATATATCTACAAATACATTAATACAAAATGTATATTATACCTAAACTTAAAGTATAAATAAAAACTCTCTTTTATAAAAATTGGTATAACCTCTCCTTGTGTCTTCATCCCACACGACAAACACCAAAAAGCAGTAAAAGAAAGAAAGAAGTCTTCTTCTTCCCTAGGCCTGCACCTCCTGTAGGTCGAATCTCCCAAACAAGAAATCCAACACCCTTCTTTCATCATCTCCAAGTCTTCCTCATCAGAACCATGAATCTTTTTGTCTCTCAAACCCACCCCTTTGAGGCGTTGACTACCATTCGAATGGGTAAAAAGAGCTTCAAGACAAAGCCACCAAGGAGAAGCATATATCACTATCAATCCACCTAGAGTCAAAGCTCAAGACTACCTAGGTTCCAGAAGTTAGCTTATTTTGGCTTCACACCAAGACCTCAAGATGGAAAGAAGAGTCCAAGCACACCAAAGACACCTCTCCAAATAGTGGTGAACGTAGGAGGCGCCAAATCAGTTTCATCACCACTCTCACAAGAAAATTAGGGTTTGAGGAAGTTAGGGTTTTCAAAAATTGATTTGGGGCTTTTGAAATTCAAGGTTGGTATCCACCAATTCTAGCATCAATTCGTCTAAATCAAGAAGAGTTCGAGGTCAATCGGCATCTTCTAGTTTGGCTTGTATTCGACCTCCCTCCAAAAACTTGTAAGGGTAACATGTTTATTATGTCTTTAAAATTAATCTTGTTATGTATTGGAAGTTTGGTCGTATAAGACCCGTGTTGACTTTCATGTTTTTTTTGAATTTAAACTCAATGGTAATATGAAGTTATGTTTGTTAAGTCTTATTCGATCATACGCATTTTGTTTGTGATACTTAAGAAATTTTGGGTTGATAATCAAATGAGTATTTGGTAGTGTTAGGATTTGTCTTTGTCACTAGTGTTGTTAATCCATCTTTGTCGAGAATATGAAACCAAGTGTTTGAAAAAAAAACTAAGTTTTATAAACATTAGTATTGAGTCTAGAGAAATGATGTTGAGTTTTGGTAACTCGTGTTGATTCATGTGTACCAAATCCGGCACGCCATATTGGCATCATCCCATGGTCTTAAGTTGTTGTCTAAATCGTCTAGGAACCCACTAGGATACTCGTGGTCTTTTTCCAGTATATCCGGGTGGTTAAATTCATGTCAATAAACAAAATCATAGGCCGAAGAAACATACACCATGTCATAGTCTTGTTCTAGTTTGAGAAACCGATTGTTAGTCATCAAGATACCCTAGGTGTGGATTTCTAACTAGGAGCCTTGTGTTGAGATTGTTGTGTCTGCCTAAGAATGGAACCGAGTTGAGTAGTACTCAACTACCATATGGTTTCGTCACACCTTGCTCGCATTTTCAGTTAATGGGTTAGTCAAATTCATTTGAAACAAGCCTCATTCATAGTCACTTTCTTTTCGTTAGTTCATTTTCAATAAGTACAAACTTGTCATCAAAATAGAAACGTTTTGAAAATGTATAGTGGGTCGACAAACTCACTTTGGTAGTACCATAATGACGAGGTCATTTATCCCCTAGTCGAGAAGTCTCGGCTTCACAAGTTAGAGCAGGAACGATCGAGTCTATCTCGAGCCATGTTGCTCACGATAAGCCTGGTAACTAAAGATGTATTCATTAGCTATAAAATCTGGAAATGAGTAGTTTTCTTAAAATTTGATTAACAAACTGTGGTAGGAATTTGTTGGACCAGCCCTTTCCCTCGTGCAAATACCACATCGGGCCCAGGCCCAAAAATCTGGTACCTTATTGTATTCGAATCTGGGCCACAACCCATGGAGAAATTTGGGGCGTCCGTTTGAATATCTAAGTATGCTCAAATCAACATAGTACCCGAAGCATTTTATCGGATGACAAATAACGAAACCCGTCCCCGTCTATTCCTTCCCTTCATCTCGCTGCATATCTTCTTAATGTCAAGTATATAAAAAAGTCTTAATACAATTAGACAAGTGCAAGAGTATTACTACACGAAAACAAGCGATGAAAATGTAATCTACATGAATACAGGTTACGTCTAAGTTGAACGTCAAATGAACTCGGATAAACATATCTATGTCAAGTAATTCACTAGTCAAAATTATAAATATTAAGAACCCATTTTTTTTGCTAAACAAATGAAGACCACTACATCATTTTATCGTTATTAAATTTGAAAGCCTTCAAATTTAACACAAGTATTTTCTAAATACCATTAGAAAATAAATAAACTAATATTGCTTTTGACAATTGTTGGAATCACTCCTAAACTAGATTCAAGTGTTAGTAATTAATATGTAATAGTTAGCTTAATTACGCCTTTATATTTGTTATTAAGCTAAGGCTTGTGTAGAAGGCCCATGAGCCTTAGCCCAAGCCCATAAGAAGGGAAGGAGTCTAGAAGTGTTGCCCTAGCTCCTTGCCCTATAAATACCCTTGTATAACCCTCACTTGAGGGTTGGTTGTTCAATTCATTCACTCTTTCACTCCTACGCATAACCTTTCCTCATGTATACGTGTGTGTGTGTGTTTGTATTTGTTCAACCGATCATTATCTCTTCTCTATTTCTACATATTGATGCTTGTGTTACAAATATGGTGACCTAACAGTGGTATCAATCGACAAATAGTTGGGTGAATCGGTATTGTTTTTGAAGTAAGTTTTGGTCTTACGCGTAACATACGGTTCCAAACTTGGTCACGCTTAAAAACTCATTTTTTACACTTTTCAATCCAAGATTCTTGTACTTTCAACGTTTTAAGGTGATAAAATATACGTTTTTGGCAAAAAGTTTCAAACTTTACGCGTAGATCATTGTTTTTAAGCTTGGTTTTATACGTGGGTGTATATCTACGCATAAGGTGTTTAAAAGTTTTGGATCATCAAGTTTCACACTTTTGTGTTATTTTGGTGATCTTGAAGCTATTTCATCACAAAAATCTGGTTTGGAAACATCAGTTGGCAGAAATCAGTTTTGGCTATTTTTTACGCGTAAGAAAACCGTAATCTTACGCGTAACTCATCCTTGGTTTGATCTTCAGTTTTCGTGGTTTACTCAGTGTTTTCTTGCTTGGATAAGCCTGAAAACACTTCGACTTTGGATATCCTTTGCACTGTGAGAGTGTAAAAGATCTTTTGGGCAAAACCCTAATCTTACGCATAAACTCAAACTTATGCGTAGAACTCATTACGCATAAGATTTTTCTTACGCCTAAGCTCTGTCTTACGCATAAGCAAATCCTACGCCTAAGTTTTCTACGCTTAACTTTCAGTTTACGCTTAACTTTAGTGTTGTCTGCTTCCTTACGCGTAAGCTAATCCTACGCGTAACTATTGCTGTTACGCGTATCTTTGGTGTTTTTACGCATAAGTGTTACTTTGCCTTTACGTGGTTTCTACGCCTAAGGATACTTCATCAACAACGTTTCATTCGACTACAAAGATCCATTTAACAACATAAGTTTTCAACATGTCACAACCACCATACTCTAGCTATTTTCCTTACACTTATAATCAACAACAACAACAACTAAGTCTACAACATCAACAATTTAATCATCAACAACAAATTTATCAACAACAATTTAATCAACAACATACTTCACTACTTGGAGCAATTCCACAACCACAAATGATTCAACCACCACCTAGTCTTCAAGTACAACCTTACACAAACTTCTACAATCAACATCCATCCAGGAGTACTATGAAGGAACCGACATGGTTTGGCAAGATGTGTGAAGCATTAAGTTGCCAACAATCAATTCATGAAGCTGGCTCACTTGATAGACCTCCAATGCTCACTCCCGGAAATTATGATCAATGGGTGATAAGGTTCTTTAGGTTTTGTGATCTAAAGAAGCCACATGGAAAGTTCTTAAAGAAGGTCATTATGGAAGGTCCATTTCAGATGCCTACTGTTGTCACACCCGCAGATCCAGTTGCCAATCCACCAAGAGATACTGTCACCAACATTGCAACTATCTCAGACCTCACTGGTGATGAACTTCTACACTTTGAAGCCGATAAAATAGCAATGCAATACATTCTTTTGGGACTACCCAATCCGATCCTTCTAAGTGTTGATGCTCAAAAGACAGCAAAAGCAATCTGGGAACATATTCATCTTCTAATGGAAGGCACAGCACTCAATCAGGAAGACATGGAATCTAAAATCTACTTGGCTTATGAACACTTCATGATTGAACCAGGAGAGACATTAGAGTCATATCATCATCGCTTTTCAGACATCATTAATGATTTGGACAAACACAACATCATCATGCCACGAATTGCTGTCAACACAAAGTTCCTAAGTAGTCTTTGTCCGGAATGGTCGAAGTATGTCATTTTTCTCCGTCAAGCTAAGAATCTTCATCATGCTACATACGGATTGTTGTACGACTATCTGAAGCCTCACCAAAAAGAAGTTGACAAAGAAAGGGCTATCTGTGGACTCCCGGCTTCACAGTCACTTCAGGACAATCAACAACTTGCTTTGTGGGCTCAAACTAGTTTTCCTCCTCAAACAGATCCTCAACCCGCTCCTCAACCAACTGCAACCATCACACCATATGATCCGTCACAGCAACAACCTCAACAAACTCAAATGGTTCCATACAACAACAACAATGCTCAAGCACTTTACAGTGAAGCTGATGAGGACTCCGATGCTTTCGATGAATTGCAACAAGGATTTGTCATGATTGCCAAAGCCTTCGGCCGGTATAAAAACAAATCCAACAATCGCATTCGTTCCTCATCAAACACAAGGAATCAGGCTGTTGTGAACAATGGACGAGTTGAAGTTCAGAATCGTGGTTATGGTCGTCAGATGGGAGGTGGTCAAGGGTTTAATGCTATGGGAAGGAATAACATGGATGCTCCGCAACAACAAAGGGCTCAAGTGGTTGAACAGGGGAATGCTCATAATGGGGTTAATGGTCTTCGTTGTTATAACTGTAATGAGAAGGGTCATCTGGCTAATGCATGCCCTAAGTCGAGGACAAGAGGCAGTGCTTATCACAAAGAGGCTTTGCTCTTGGCTCTCAAGGATGAAGCTGGTGGAACTCTTACCAACAAGGAACAGAGCTTTATAGCAGATGCAGATTCTGATGATGATATAGAGGACTTGCAGGCTAATGCAGCAGTGATGTTGATGGCACAAATGCAAGCTCTACACATGAGTGACACAGGCCCAGTGTATGACACTGACGGCTTGTCTCAGGTACCGGAACAAAATACACTCATTCCTGATCTGATATCTCCGCCAATTTCTCCATCCGACAAGGATCAGAGTGTTCAAAATGAGCCATCCACATCTCATTCCGATGATTATCAAATAGATCCCGTAGTTACATTTGACGATCAAGATAACCTTATGGTTAATATTGATAATCAAGTTGACTCCATGGTTATATTTGAGGATCTAAATAATGATCATGATGAGACTCACGTTGAACAAGATGAGCTTCTGTCTAATAGAGAAATTGAGCTCCTGACCTTAATTAAAGACCAACAATCTCGTTTGGAAATTTGTACGAAATTAAAAGATAAAAATGCACTGTTAATTAGGGATAATGAATGCTTAATTCGACAAATCAACTTTTTTAAAACTCAAGAAAAACGTGAAAAAGGTTTTGAAGTCGCTTTTGCTAAATCTCATCAAAACGAAAAATCATTAGAACAACAGATACGTGATCTAGCCGCATCCAAGAATGCTTTGTTGTCTCAAATAGAACAACTGAAACATGAACATAAACAACAACTTAACGCTCTTACTTTGGAAACTCAAAAAGCCAAGGCTGAGTTGTTAACTTGTCAAAAACAGTTCTCTGAGTACAAAAAGCATTCCACGAAACGAATAGATAACTATCTTGAAGAAATTGTCGACTTACAACACAAAATCAAAGAGTTTTGAAATGTTGTTTATAAACATGGTGAGTCAATCACAACTATTCAAAAGTTTACTTTTAAACCAAATCCAAATGGATATGGACCGATTCTTGCTGATTACCAACCTAAGTTTTCAAATAGAGCATTCAAACGAAATCCTGAAGTTTACAGTGCAGAACATAGAATTGATGATTCAATTATGACTGTTGTTGAATATAATCGCATGGAGGAATTAGATGCAGATGACGAGAGTCGGTCAAAAATGGAAAATGCCGTTTATAACAAACCATTTAACTATTCAAAAGCCGTAACTTTTGTCACACAACAAGATACTTCTAACAAACCTTTGGTTATCGCACCAGTTTCTGAAGTTAGTCCCCAACACAATAGGGCACAAATTAATGGTCCTTTACCTTCACTTAGTGAAGTTAAAACAAAAGCCGAAAGTTGTCGTGTTATCAAATATTTTGACATTTTCTTATCTGACCTCAAAATTTTGGAACGTGAGATTGAATTTCATTCTGAAATAAAAGTTGAACATTTTCAATTGCCATTGGCGCGAGAACAAAGAGATATTCTTCAGAAAAGAATTTTACCCCATGTCAAAAATTTGAAAACTTGTGCACTATATTGGGAAAGGGATTTTCACAAGGAACTTGGTCTCATGAAAATAGTTTTCGAGAAAACAGAAACATCGATTTCAAATACTAAACGTAAAAAGAAATTGTTAAGAAAAGATGTTGATCGACTCTTGAAAGATGTTATTTGTGCTGATATCAATAATCTTGTGTTATTACAATCTGTTGCATATGCATCTGATCATATCTCTGCTGATTCTGTTGATTTTGTTGATATTGTTGAGAATACTGATAATGTGCATCAGATCGAGTCTTTAAAAGTTGAAAATGAACGACTGTTAAACGAGCTTTCAAATTCAAAAAGTCGTCTTCAATGGTGTCAAAAGGATTGTCAAAATCGTGAACTTGCTTTGCAAAACAAAATCAACCAGTTGCAATCCAAAACGTTTAATCCAAAATTTGAGCAACTGGATGATCAAAACGTGTCCTTGAAATGTCAAATCTCAAAATATGAACAAGAACTTGTAAAAGTTAAAAAGGAATATGGTGTCATATTTGATTTACTCAAACAGACTCGTGATGAAGCATCAAACGAACTTGATCATTATCTTGCACACACTAAAGAAATCATGAATTTTGCTGGAAATCTTCGTTCTGAAAATCAAGATTTGGTGCACCACTAAAGAAATCACTTGAGGGTTGGTTGTTCAATTCATTCACTCTTTCACTCCTACGCATAACCTTTCCTCATTTATACGTGTGTGTGTGTGTTTTTATTTGTTCAACCGATCATTATCTCTTCTCTATTTCTACATATTGATGCTTGTGTTACAAATATGGTGACCTAACAACAATACTATTAAGTGTCAACTTAAATAAGTGTATATACATTTATATACTTACTAATAGAACATCGTGATTATTTTGAAACAACTCTAGTGTCGATAACACCATTATAGTGTCAACATGAAAAGTATATATACTTCGTATACTTACTAGTAAAACCATTTTAATAATTTTTACAAACTAAAGTTTAGTTTTAATACAATTATAAAAACAATTGAACTATTTTAAGTAAATGATACTTAAAACAATGAACTAAAACATTGCCCTCCTTATCTAGGTCGCGTGTCGGTGCCGCTTCACAACATTCACTAAATCCCACTTTCGGATTGCACATTTGCTAAGGTGAGTTTTCATAGCCCCTCTTTTACTTGATAAACTGTTTTATACATTTTGGGGTGAGAAAATATGCAAAACCTTTTTATGGACCTAAACTATTGCATGATTACTATTACGTGGTTTAGCCTAAGCCCTTATGTCCCTAGAGATGCCCCTTTTTCATGAACTGTCAATTCCCCATTGGGAAACGCGAATGCTATAAATAGATCTATTGAGGGTGACTCCTCCGTTCAGTTGGCCATGATTAGGTCAAGGCGAAACGTATACCATGTCGGAATTGAGTGTTGAGGGACAAAACACTCGCATTGGGCCTATATATTGTATGATACCTTTTAGCATACAGAAACTATCATAGTATCGGTTGCATGAACTTAGAGCTAACGTAATAGACATTCATCCATATATCATTATATTCGTTGTAATGATTATATGGCTTTGATTATGGTCCAAACTTACTATTTTAATCTAAACCTATGAACTCACCAGCTTTTCGCTGACCTTTTTAGCATATTTTCTCATGTGCTTAATTTGTGATCATGGATGCAAGGCAAGAGGCGGTATATGGTCGTAGTAATATCTAAAGAAGTGTTTTTACACATAACGATGTTTTTAAATTGGGACCACTGAACTTATGGGATGTGCCCATTTTATCTAAACAATGTTGTAAGATAATGTTTTAAAACTATTTTATGAAATCAAACGGAGTATGTATTCCGTTCTTTATTACTTGTGTTGTGATCTCTGATTTCGTAACATTCTCCATTAACACGTATGCTTCCGCTAAACCAAATTTGGGGGTGTTACACTATGTAATGCAGAAAAGCAACAAAATGTTTGGCTGACCTGTGTTGTATTTGGACAATGTGTGGAGGCAAATGGCGGGTGCCTTTTATGGGCTACTGAATATTTTGCAAGCACAAACCATTGACGTTTTTTTATATCTGTGGCGCTTACATGCAGTGTGAACGATATATGCAGAACAATAGTAGCAATAGGTTAACGATAAAAGATTACCACAAAAGACGGCCACCATGTGAGCTACCTTGGTTGATGACTATTCGCTGCCATTTATAGTATGACGGAGAGCGTCTCCCTGAATTTTCAAAAAATGAACAACGCAGTTAGAAAAAAAAGAACGTGCAAAAAAACTAACAGTGGCTAATAAAAGAACTGCACGCTTATAAACAGCTAAGAATTTTTGGTTCTGCGAATTATAGGATAACGGTATATATGAGAATTCACTTACTATGTTAAACTGGCAATCCAATACATATTTTTGAAAATGCCGAATTCCTTTTTGATCTCACCTCCTCCTTGCACATAAAAAGAAAGAATAAACTGCTATTTATACGACACAATGCATACTCATGTGTGAAAGGTCTGATGTAACGGCACATACCAAACAACCAAGTTTAGGCTGTTTGCCCACCTGCAATGCAGGTTTGTTGATTGAATGACATGCCAAATCTAGGATGATCTATAAATTTGACAAATGATCCTATGTTTGACATGCCATTCAATCAACAAAGCTAGATTGCAAGCAAACAAATAATCCGAACTTGTTTAAGCATTCTGCATTTTATTTTTATCCTTTTTTTTCACTCCTTTCTTTGGTGTGGCATTTTATATCCAGAAATATACATATATTTTTTTAAAAAGTTGTTTTTTTAGTTCTAAGAATGATTTACTTTTTTATTTTTTATAACCTGAAATCTCTTTGTTTTGGCAGCTCATGTTTGAAAAAATGGTAGGCATGCCAAAAAATGTTTATAGGAAATCAAAAGCCATAACCACTTTCCACTGCATTTGTAGCCTCTATAGTGGCAGTCAAACCCAAAGTCTAGTTAGGCATGTGCCATGACACTATTTCAATAATAAGCTAGGCATAATTTGCTCTTTAAAAGAGATACATACCATCCTAACAACGCACACAGAAGAAAACCTGACCCAACACTCAAATAAAAAAACAGGTAAAGGAAGAAAATAAATATGAACACACCTATGCCTTTTTGCGAAGAGCTTGCCGCCGCTGCTGGCTCTAGTTTTGTGAAGGATATGATGGTTGTCCGATTCGGAAGAGAAGTGACCATGGCCATGGTGGATGAAGCAGAATTATTGAAAAAGGTCCAGGACATCAGGGCTCGTGTAGCAGAGCGCGAGTACGTGATTGGAGAGGTGGAAGCGCTGTATCCATTTGATTCTTCTGTGCAAAGCATCTCACACCTGAAACTGCTGCAGGCTGAGGATTTACATGAAGCTACAGAATTACTGGACAATATGACAAAGAAGCAAAAGCGAGCACAGGAGCTTGCGTCATTTACTGAGAAGCTGAAGGGGATGTTCTACTGAGATCCTGTATTTGGTGTTTCTGAAGTGTTTTTTGGGTCTAACTGATGGTGTCAATAGGTAGGATCGTTGTTGTGTCTTCATCAAGGGTGGCCAATGTTCACGGTCTCTGTGTTTGAACAACCTATCATTTCCCCCCCTGTACGTTTCAAAAAGCAATTCGTGAAACTCCTCATGTGACTATATTAATATCACTTCACCATAGTTGTGTTTGCTATCTGTTTACAGCGGGGTTGGTCCATGAACGGTCCAGCACGCTTGCAGTGCAGTGCGCAGCCTGTTATAATAAGGTTATTGTTAGTGCATGAGCAACCAAGGTAAATATCAGAAGTTTAAAAAGTATCACGTTTGAAGCTCCAGCTTAAATATAAATAGTAGATGAATCCAAGCCAAAATACTAAATATAATATATACTATAGTCATATTTTATTGAACAGATTATTCGGATAAACTCACCAACTCCCTATGGCCATTCTTTTCGAAATTCCATATTGACACCTGGTATGACACACAGTTCATGATGGGCCAGTTAAAAAAACACCATGAGAAAGTCGTTGTTCGATACTATAGTGGTGCGCAAAAAAACAAATCGCACTAACGCACCTCCTAATGGTGGATGCCGACTTCTTCACACTGACGGTGGACACTTGTGTAGGTGATCATGGCAGAGGTGTGCGTCCACCCTGTATCTTGTATGTAACAGTTAAGATGGTCCTTCACATCCGAGTCAGCATGTTCATAAGCAAGGGTGCTGTATCGAAGTAAAAAAGAAAAAGGTCAATATATATATATATATATATATATATATATATATATATATATATATATATATATATATATATATATATATATATATATATAATTAAAACATGTAAAATAAGATGGCTGCTTTAAAAATCATCGGAAATCCAGCTGGGAAGAATTACCCACCGACACACAGAATCCATTGCTCTGACCATCCTTGCCTGAATGTATGCGGCTCCGTGTAATCTGCACATACCATCTGGGAACAACAACCTAAACAAAACACGCGATATTAGCATTTGGATGTCTGCATGGCTAACATCAAAGCAGGTATAAGCACATCAACAATGCGCGGAAAAGGATAAAATAAAAAAAGAGGACTAACCTCCGCGACTAACCACATCTGCGCTGCAAGGTAGCCAAGGCCCTACACATCTGTTTTTGTGGCCCACCTGTTTTTCTGCGAATACATGAAAAAGAACAAAAGGGCAGCCAAATCTAAAAAGGCTAATTTGAAAAGAGAAGAACAAAAGCAAGTTTCCATCGCTACATAACTTATCGCTCGATCAGTAATGGCTCTCCCACCAGATGCGTCTGCGAAAGACTGGAAAGCCTGCAACAATACATGTATGGCTGTTTGAGGAGGTGCAACAGTAATAAGGAAACAGTTAAAACATGTAAAAAAAGACGACTGCTTTAAAAATCATCGGAGATCCAGCTGGGAAGAATTACCCACCGACGCACAGAATCCATTGCTCTGACCATCCTTGCCTGAATGTATGCGGCTCCTTGTAATCTGCACATACCATCTGGGAACAACAACCTAAACAAAACGCGCGATATTAGCATTTGGATGTCTGCATGGGTAACATCAAAGGAGGTATAAGCACATCAACAATGCGCGGAAAGGATAAAATAAAATAAAAAAAAGGCTTAATCTCCGCGCCTAACCACATCTGCGCTGCAAGGTAGCCAAGGCCCTACACATCTGTTTTTGTGGCCCACCTGTTTTTCTGCGATGACATGAAAAAGAACAAAAGGGCAGTCAAATTTAAAAAGGCTAATTTGAAAAGAGAAGAACAAAAGCAACTTTCCATCGGTACATAAATTATCGGCCGATCAGTAATGGCTCTCCCACCAGATGCGTGTGCGAAAGACTGGAAAACCTGCAACAATACATGTATGCCTGTTTGAGGGGGTGCAACAGTAATAAGGGGGAAAAAATAGCGCGCACAATGATACATTGGGAAGCACTGCAATGGCCGCAGTGAAGTGCAAGGGCATACCTCAATTGTGAAAAAACAAATGGTAACTTTTGATTCGCACCATGAAATACTCTATAGCTTAGCATTATTATCTTTCACATTTTTTGGGATTTCTTAACAACAGTGTATAATCTATAGTGCCCGCACGTTTGACTTTTGGCACGCTTTTAATATCTATAGAGCCTCAGCCCTGCAAATCTGGTATCGGTGCGAAAGACTCAGTATGGCTGCAACCACAATTTGGATTAGGGTGCCTTGCCAAAACATGAGAGGCTATGAAGCCTGCTTACTAGATACATAAATGCAGGGAACCATCATCATTGGCATTCTAAGTTGGGACGTTTATTATGCCCTTTAATATCTATAAAGCCTCAGACCCGCGGATCAGGTAGCGGAACCAGAGACTGAGTATGGCTGCAGCCACAATTTGGATTAGGGTGCCTCGCAAAAACATGAGAGTCTAGTGATTGGTGCTGAAAACAGTCAAGCTATATCACACAAGCTAGCCACTTGTGAATGGCCAACCGTAATAAACTTAAAACTGCTCAGAAACCAATACAATGAAGATCAGGAGAATATAATGAATTCCCGGGTCGTTAAGTCCCACGGAGACTCAATGGTGTATAAACACTAATTCAGATGATAGAATGATCACTAAGGATAGTAATCAGTAAAGATTTTGATTGGAAATTACACTACTGATTGATTGGAATGTTATGGATACAGAATTGGAAAGCACAACAATCAGATAAAAGAAACTAAAACACGTACGTTTTAAAAACTACGTAAACGTACCAAATAAAAAGTGAAATCTAAAAAATAAAAGACCTAAAAATTTGAAAATGACATTTTTGAAATCCTAAAAATAAAAGAAAATTATTAGAAAAAGAAAATTATTTTTACAACTATTTATTTAATTATTATTAATTAAAAACTATTTTAAACTATTTATTAATAACCTAAAATAAAAGAAAATATGAAATAAGGCTAGAAAAATAAGATTATGATTCAGAAAAATCTAAAATATTATAAAACTTATTTTAAAACTAAAAATATATTTTTTACACTTTTTATCTAATTATTACTAATTAATTATTATTTAAAATACACTTAAACACTAGAAAATATAAAATAAACCTGGAAAAATGAAATTTTAACTTAGAAAAATCTAAAATATGATAAAACTAATTTTAAAACTGAAAAGATATTTTTTATGCTTTTTAATTATTTATTACTAATTATTTAATACTTTTAACTATTTAAAATTCTAATAAATACTAAACAGATTAGGAAAATTATGAAACTTTTTCTAAAAATAACTTAAGGTGACAGAAAACTAAGAAAAATATAAAAACAAGATTTGCTTAATAATAAGCTAAAAAGAAAAATCAAAAAGCTAAAAAATATTAAATAAACGCTATCACTATATTTAAATTGATGTTTTTCTGGTTTTTCTTTTTGAAAACAACTTAACTACTTAAAATAAGAAACTTTTATGAAAACAAAAATTTTACAAACCAAAAATAAGCTATTTGTGGGCTTATGATCACAACAGATTTGCTTATGAGCTTATTTTGGTGAAATAAGCTCAAACAAGCTTGTAAACTGAAAACAAAAGTTAAATAAGCTACAAATAGGCTAATGCTACTTATATAAAGCTAAATTACAAGATAAGCACACTAATAAGCTAGAAATAAGCATTAAGCACTTATGCTAAACTGAAAAATGGACAGAACAAAAGGCCACTTGCAGCCCTAGCAAACAAGCTTCAAAATGAAAACTTAAGCTTGGAACTTCAAGATGGCTTGGTTGGCTTTCCAAAGAACCAAGTATCACAAGCTTAGACCAACAATTAAGCTCTGTGTGAGCTTTTCAAAATTGGACCACTCACTGTGCACAGGGCACCATTTTCAAACAATGGTCCAAAAGAAGCTAGTTAAAAAGCACTTAATAAGCAGAATAACAGTAAACTAGTATTTTTCTAATTAAGTTTAGCAACTAAACTTTAATACCCTAAAATATTTAAAGCTAAAACTCAATATTAAACTCACACTAAAATTATCTTTTTAATTCAAAAACGACCAAATGAAGATTTTGACTTTTATAAAAACTCACTAAGTTTGACTTAAGTGAACTTTGAACTGATCCTACTCACTTAATATGTTGTAATGAGATGAATTAAGACTGGTTTGAGCAATA
This sequence comes from Chrysanthemum seticuspe, assembly GCA_019973895.1. Lineage (NCBI taxonomy): Eukaryota > Viridiplantae > Streptophyta > Magnoliopsida > Asterales > Asteraceae > Chrysanthemum > Chrysanthemum seticuspe. The sequence goes on along the minus strand of BPTQ01000007.1, from coordinate 29,632,189 downwards.
TAAACAACTTATGAACACAGAATCATGATCATGGATCATGAAGATCCAACAGTGAGTTAACAAGATTTGATCAAAAGATATTTTGACTTTGGATGAAACAAGGACTGGTTTTTATGACTTGTTTGAGTTATTAGGGACTAATGAGACACAAAGAAAGTACAAGCAATAACACAAGAAACCTAGAACACAGTTAAAACAAACAAATCCAAACACCACTTACTTAGACAGTTTTGATGATTTTCAAAGCTAAACACAAATTAAAACCATGAGACTGATTACAGACCTTATGATATTACTAAATAAGACTAAAGGAACATAGAACAACAACATTAACAACATGAAACACAAGAATTATGATGATGTTATTTTTACTGTCAAAATGAGATTTTTATAAACTACAAATTTAAAAGAACAACCAACTGTTTTTAATGCTTAAATACACTTAACTATAACTAATGAACATAAAGAAACAGAAATTCAAGCTAATGAACACTTGTACAGTAAAATGCCAAAATGGATCAAAATGCTTACAAATGGCTATCCAACTGAAAACTGAGAACCAAAGATCAAGATTACTCCTATAGGCGTACCACTAAGCCACTAACCCAAGGCCATCCAAAATTCACCCTGCTCCAGCTGTGAACACCATTTCCATGGGATTTTTGAATTTTCAACTATTTATGAGTATTTTTGTGATTTTTCTGTTTTTGATTCTAAACTGGTTTTTAATGTTACTAAAAGCTTGAAGAAGCTTTCTAGGAGCTTATGTGATCTATTTCAGTCCATACAAACAACCAACAACAACATTAGAGCATATGAGATTTTGGAAGTGAAAACTGCATAAACTGAATTTGCAACTAAAAACTTGAAATTGAAACTGAAAATAGATTGTTATTACACTGAGATAACTTAACAAAACTCTTGAAAGCTTTAAAATACACTGGAAATTGAAAAGTACTTAAAACGACATACATAAAACTAAAAAACTCTAGATAGATTGATACATTCCTTCTCTTCCTTCTTTTATAGACTTTTATGACTCCTTGTTGACCTCTGAAGGTATCCCACTCAATCTTGACCATTGGATCTTCATATATCATCACATTCGTACAAGTGGATTTTTGGCGCCAATTTTCTTTTGAGCAGGTTTGAGATATTAATGGGGTGGTTTGAAGCAATTAAATGTCTTTGGGTGTTAGTGGAGGTGGAGGGGACAAGGTAAGGTGGGGGGATGGAGTAAATCATGGAAACAGCTCTGGTTTTGGTTTGGCGCATTTTTGTGAGGAGGATGAACAGGAGCTGGGGTTGACTTTGTTGACCGGGTATTAGTACGAGAGGGGGGGTCCAAAATGGATTATGGCAGGGGTCAAAATGTATATTGGCCTAGCTCAAGGGTCAAGAGGCCAAGGTTCAAGGCTCAAGGTGGATTGGGCTTGGATATTACATGTTGGGCCAGCTGGTATTTGGATTGGATTTGGGCTTTGATATTAAAATGTTGTCCGTTTGGTATATGTTAACACAAGGACTAGTTTTACAAATTTACCAAAGATAAAGGACTGAACTGAACTTTTTCCAATGTTATCACAAGGACTAAACTTGACAAACTTTGATAGTACAAGGACCCTTTTCTGCATAAAATTCCATTTTAAAATATCCAAGGACTAATTTTGTCATTTTCCAAACTTGAAGGACCTTTTCTGCCATTTGACCAAAGAATCATTCAAGGATCATTTTTGACAACTTAGAATATTTCAGGGACCTTGAATGATAAAATTCTTGATTTTGATATACCAGGGACTGTTTTTGACAACTTTTGAAACTTGGGGGACTAAAATTGCCAATTTTGCAAACTTGATACGTTTTTCATCTGATTTTGATCTTTTTGCATTTAAAACACATAAAACACTGATTAGTGATATTTTCATCATTTTGATGCATTTTTGAGTGTTTTCAGATGATTTTGCAGTTTAGATTGTACAAAAATGATGAGTATTTAGACACTCATCAATCCCCCACACTAAGATATTGCTAGTCCCTAGCAATGTTTTAGAACTTTAATGGATTTTAAAAACTCTTTACCAAAAGCCATCACTTCTGGAGTAGCCAATTGTTTCAGTTCAAGTAAGAACCTTGGTACAACGATAACCAAATGATTTTGAGCAAATCATAAGCTGTAAACGGATTTGATTTGTCTTTACCAGAAGCCGTTTGCTCTGGACTAGCCAACTCTTAGATAAATTATCACTATTATCTTTGGTGAGCTGATTACCAATTATGGATTTTCCACTGCCTTTACCACAAGCCATAAACTTGCGGGCTAGCCAACTCTTCACTTTTTAGGATATGGTGAGTTGAATACCATACAATTTTGGGCAAATTGCAAGCCATAAACGGATTTGAGAAATCTTTACCAAGAGCCGTTTGCTCCTGGATTAGCCAATTCTTATGTTTATTAGACATGGCGGACTGATTACCATTTGCTGAGTAAGTGAAAAACACTTACTCCAAAAAAAATTTGGCCAAAAACGGGGGAATTGGGTGGATAATACATGATAAAATTCGTGAGAATTCCCCCCCACACTTAGAAATGAATATTGCCCTCAATATTCAAAGTACCGGCTGTTATGCCGAAACAAAGAACGTAAAAGGGAAATACTACGGCCATTATTTTGAAAGATTTTTTTTTTTTTTTTTTCATGAAAATTTATATACAACAGCATGGGGCAACTCCCCCACACTAGGGTGGTAGAACAGAGAAAGAAGACAGAAATATGGGTGAAAACCCATATGGTGCGTGCTAATGTTTTTGATTCCCGAGTCACTAGCTTGACTCGATCCCCGCATTCATTGGTTCATGGGGAAAGTTTGTAAATCCGGGACAAGCATGGATGGAATGTCCTCTCCAAAGTAATGCTTTAATCGATGACCATTCACTTTAAACTTTGGACCATCGGGTTGAGATAACTCAATGGTGCCATAAGGATAAACCTTAGTGATAGTAAATGGACCAGACCAACGGGACTTGAGCTTTCCCGAGAATATCTTCAATCTTGAATTGAAAAGAAGGACTCGATCACCGACGTTGAAAACGCGGTTCTTGATTTTAGAGTCATGAATCTTCTTCGTCTTTTGTTTGTAGATCAAAGAGTTCTCGTATGCTTGATCACGGAGTTCATTTAATTCATTCATTTGAACTTTTCTGTGATCACCGGCAGTCTGAATATCGAAATTGGCATGTTTTAAGGCCCAGTATACCTTGTGCTCTAGCTCAATCGGAAGATGACATGCCTTTCCGTACACTAGCTTGTATGGAGTACACCCGATGGGTGTTTTGTAAGCTGTACGGAAGGCCCAGAGTGCGTCATCCAGCTTATCCGACCAGGATGCATGATTTTCGCCTACTGTCCTTTCAAGAATCCTTTTAATACCACGGTTGGAAACTTCCACCTGCCCACTTGTTTGGGGGTGGTATGCAGTAGAGAGACGGTGGGTAACACCATACTTTTGCATGACACGATCAAATTGGTCATTGCAGAAATGTGTACCACGATCACTGATTATCGCTCTCGGAGTTCCAAACCTAGCAAAAAGAGATTTCAAAAACTTCACAACAACTCGGGCATCATTGGTAGGTAAAGCTTTTGCTTCAACCCATTTTGACAAATAGTCAACAGCCACGAGTATGTATTTGTTTCCTCGAGATGATGGAAATGGCCCCATAAAGTCAATACCCCATATGTAAAAGATCTCGCAAACTTGAATGGCATTTTGCGGCATTTCATTTCCTTGAGATATATTTCCGTGACGTTGACAAGCGTCACAGGCTTTGACAAATTCGTGGGCATCCTTATAGATTGTGGGCCAATAAAACCCGGAATCAAACACCTTTTTGGCGGTGTAGTTTGGACTATGATGGCCCCCGGTGGGTCCAGCATGGCAAGCTGTGAGAATGTCAATAGCTTCCTGTCCATAAACACACCTTCGGATAACTTGATCCGCACAGATTTTGAATAAGTAGGGGTCGTCCCAGAAATAATGTTTAACATCTTTGAAGAATTTGTTCTTCTGTTGGGTCGACATCCCTTTCACTATGAAGTTACCCGCATGGTAATTTGCAAAGTCAGCAAACCATGGGGTAGAAAAGTTTCCACGAAAAGAAACCGCATTGAGTGTCTCGAGAGGAAATGTTTCATTTATTTCCTTTTTCTCGAAAACATCTTGGTGAGGGTTTTCTAATCTGGACAGATGATCAGCAGCTAGATTCTCAGCTCCTTTTTTATCACGTATAATGATATCAAATTCTTGCAGGAGGAGAATCCAACGGAGCAATCTCGGCTTTGCATCTTGTTTTGCAAAGAGATATTTGAGAGCTGAGTGATCCGTATACACCACGCATTTGGTCAAGATTAAGTACGGCCGAAACTTCTCAAATGCATACACCACGGCTAATAGCTCTTTTTCTGTGGTAGTGTAATGAGTTTGAGCTTCAGTCATAGTTTTACTTGCGTAGTGGATAGGCTGAAAATGTTTGTTTCTGCGTTGCCCTAGGACTGCACCGATAGCAAAATCACTTGCATCGCACATGAGCTCAAAAGGTAAGACCCAGTCGGGAGCAACGAGAATGGGTGCTTCAGTAAGCTTTTTCTTCAATGTTTCAAAAGCTTCTATGCACTCAGGTGAGAAGATAAAAGGAGCATCCTTTTCAAGAAGATGGGTCATAGGCCGGGCGATTTTAGAAAAATCTTGTATGAATCTACGATAGAAACCGGCATGACCTAAAAAACTCCTAATACCTTTGACGGTAGTAGGATGAGGCAATTTAGCAATAACATCAACTTTTGCTCTATCTACCTCAATCCCATTTTTTGAAATTTTATGGCCAAGGACTATGCCTTCTTTGACCATAAAGTGGCTCTTCTCCCAATTTAGATAAAGATTGGTGTCTTCACACCGTTTGAGCATTTTATCTAAATGGGAGAGACATGTTTGAAATGAATCCCCAATGACCGAGAAGTCATCCATAAACACCTCCATTGTTTCCCCGATCATGTCGTGGAAAATGGCCATCATACATCGTTGGAACGTGCCAGGAGCATTACATAAGCCAAAAGGCATACGTTTGTAGGCAAAAGTTCCGTATGGGCAGGTGAATGTGGTCTTCTCTTGATCCTGTGGATCAATGGGAATCTGAAAGTATCCCGAGAAACCATCAAGGAAACAATAGTACTCGTTCCCTGCTAATCTCTCAAGCATTTGGTCCATGAAGGGTAGAGGAAAATGGTCTTTACGAGTGGCGTCATTCAACTTACGATAGTCAATGCACACACGCCATCCCGTAACCAGCCGAGTTGGAATTAACTCGTTATCTTCATTTGTGACAACAGTTATGCCACCCTTTTTAGGAACACAATGAATTGGGCTAACCCAAGGACTATCCGAGATCGGGTAAATCAATCCTGCATCAAGAAGTTTGATAACCTCCTGTTTGATAACATCATGGATTTTTTGATTTACTCTTCTCTGATGTTGAACTGCTGGTTTGAAGTCATCCTCCATCAAGATTTTGTGAGTACAAAACTCAGGGTTGATACCTTTAATGTCGGAGAGTTTCCAAGCAATTGCTTGCTTGTGTGACTTCAAGACCTTTATGAGAGCAGCTTTTTCATCTTTACTCAAATCTCTAGCAATAATGACGGGTAATTTATCATCACCCTCAAGAAATGCATACTCGAGATGAGGTGGTAAGTCCTTAAGTTCGACTTCAGGAAATTCTTCAGTTTTCTCAACTGACTTGACTTCCTTGTTATGAAGCTTGACGGGAGGGAGAGGAGGAGAAGTGTCATGATTTAACAATTTCTCAAGAAGAATATCTCCCTCCAGATTAATCTCATTTTGATTAATCTTATCAGGAATTGAATCACTAGTGTGAGGGGTTGATGATGGATCATCATTAAGCAACTTCTCAATAAGAAGTATGTCTCCCTCAATGTCAATTGGAGCGTGATCAATTTCCCATGGAACAGAATCACTAGCCAAGTATGCTTCAATCTCTTCCAAGATGAAGTCTCTTCCCTCAAACGGAGTGAGAGAAGGAGTAGAATTGGCTATGATAGGTTGAGAAGAGGTGGTGGGATCCCCACTCACAGAATTATGAGAATAACCAAGAATTTCTTGAGAGTACTCTTCAGAAACAACATCAATGATATCTATTCGGTTAACCGACTCAGAATCATAGTTTGCGGAGTACCTCGAAGTTTGATCAAGGTTAAAGGTGACAGCTTCATTACCAACACGTAATGTGATTTCTTGCTCAAATACATCAATGAGAGCACGGCCCGTTCTCAGGAATCCTCGACCAACAATGAGAGGAACCCGATGATCGGCATCAAAATCAACAACCACGAAGTCAGCTGGGAAATGGAACTTTCCTACTTTCACAAATATGTCCTCGGCAATGCCAAGAGGATGGGATATGGAACGATCTGCAAGCTCGAGAGTCATGCATGTAGGAGTGAGTTCCGGAAGAGAAAGTTTCTTCCATACTGAATAAGGCATCAGATTGATGCTTGCACCAAGATCGGCTAAGGCAAAGCATTCAACCATTCCTGGGAATACACAAGGTAAGAGAAATTTCCCAGGATCTCCAAGCTTTTCAGGAAGCTTCTTCAAGATAACTGCTGAGCAGTTCTATTTCAAAGGAGTTTTTGCCATTTCAAACAGCTTTTCCTTATTGCTTAACATGTGTTTGAGAGTTGATGCAAACTTGGGCATCAGCATGATAGCATCCGCAAAGCTTATGTCAAAATGTAGTTCTTGGAAAATTTGGAAAAATTTGTCCATTTGATGACTGGTTTTCTCGCGGAGCTTTTGCTCATTCAAACGTGATGGGTAAGGAATAGAAGATTTGGATTTCTGGTTTTCAACGGGAGCTACTGGAGGTTCAAAAACAACTCCTGGATTAGACTTGGGTTTCTGGACAACTTGAGGTTGGACTACCGAAGGTGGGACGTGTGCGGTACTTCGTGGGCTAGAAAAATGCACCTTGTCCGTAGTATCCTTGGTAACTTGACTCATTGCTCTAGGTGGAGGAGGCATTGGAGTCAAAGGTCCATTGTGTGTCCTAGGTTCACTTTCCACTACCTTTGGAAGAGAAGAAGAAGAGGTAGTAGGAATAGCAGGTACATCATATGAAACACCACTTCTGGTCGTGATCGCCTTTGCATCGCCCCTCGGGTTAGCGATCGTGTTGCTCGGAAGTTTTCCTGAGCCCGAGGGTTGATCATTTAAAGACTTCTTAAGATCAGCGATCTGACTGACCAACAACCTGTTCATTTCATCTTGGGATTTCATGAATTGCTTCAACAACTCATCAGATGATGGTCCAGTTGGAACAATGGCGGGAGGTGGATTAGGAAAATTCTGGCCTCTAATGTTAGGATTAGGGCCTTGATTTTGAAAATTTCCTTGATTAGGATTCAAATTCCCATGAAATTGATTCCCTCGATTGAAATTGTTTTGATTAAGGTTCCCTTGATGTTGGAAACCTTGATTTGGTCCAGGATAGAAATTACCTTGGTTTCGATAACCTTGGTTCATTCTCGGTTGGTTCTGATTCCGGTTTTGCATGTTATGATTCTGGTTAAAACCGGGTGGTGCCTGATTAGTGTTAGCACGGTAGTGCGGTTCATTTTGAGGACGGTATTGATTACCTCCCTGATGTGAAGCACCAGCTAGAGCATTGGCTTCAAATGGACTACCATCGGTGGCAGTACAATTGTAGTATGCATGAGGGCCACCACAAGTAACACAACTCTCGACTTTCTTCACTTCACCATGTGTTGGTGTCTGTGTGAAAGTCACTTTATTTTGGTTAGCAAGAACCAAAGCCTGAACAATATCTGTGAGATTGTCAATCTTAGCATCGGTGCTAGATGTACTCACGGGAGATGAAGAAGAAGGTCCAGCATGAGACTGATATGTCTTTGCTCGGAAAGGGCGGACCTGAGACTTATTCTCAATGATTTGCAAGGCTTCTTTGGTGGTCTTGCTCAGGAAATTACCTCCCGCGGAGGCATTTAAAGAGTCTTGATTGGTCTGGTTCAGACCATTGTAGAAAGTATCCATTTGCATTAACTCGGTAAAACCATGATGCGGACACTTGCGAAGCAACTCTTTGTAACGATCCCATGCCTCCCCGAATGATTCATCAAATCTCTGAGAAAATTTCATTATCTCATTCTTAAGACTTGTAGTTCGGGATGGAGGATAGAATTCGTTAACGAACTTGGTAACTAGATCTTCCCATGTCTCAATGGAACGAGGGGGTTGTTTCTCAAGCCAATTCCGGGCTTGTCCCTCTAGAGAAAATGGGAACAGAAGAAGCTTGATAGCTTCATGTGGGACATTCTTGTACTTGATGGTAGATGCAATCTTGTTAAACCATCGAATGTGTGCATGAGGATCATCCCGCTCAAAACCATAGAATTGGCTTTGGGTTACCAGATTAAGCAACCCGGTTTTGAGCTCAAAAGTATCAGCCACGATGGCTGGGACAACAATAGCATCTCCGTAACCCTCGATGGGTGCTTGTAGAAGCTCATTCATGGGCTTATCTTCTGCCATTACGACAGGTGGTGGTGTTGGTAGACGTTCCTCAGTCACGGCTGAAGGAGCAGAACGTCCTCTACGTCTACGAGGAATATTTCCAAGTTCTGAAAGTGGACTTGTAGAACTGGAAGAACGAGTGCGCATGCACTAAGTATAAAAATCAATTTTCAAAACAAACGAGGCAAAACGAAAAGTGAACTTAACCAATAATCACAAATGAAATGGCTTCTTTGAAAAAGGTACACCAAATCACAAGGACACAAAGGCAAGTTTTAAATCTGTTGTTCGGGAACTTATTATGGTCACACCCCCAGTTAGTAGGTGTACTGCCTTGATTTGCGGTGGTTGATTTTTATGTATTAATTAAGTACCACTGAAAAGACGTAGGTATAGATTTGTGCAAAGGGTTCAAAAACTTTTTGGACAATATTTTTGGTATCGTCTCGTTTAACCAAATCGTATCTCTTTAAGAATCACCTCAAAGAAAATACAAGATAGAAAACGTTCTGATTGTTTTGTTGTTTTATATTTTGTTTGGTGTTGTTAACACTTTAGGAAAAGTGCTAATGAACTTTTTGAGATATTGATAACTTTACAAAAAAACTTTTTACAAACGGTGGTATATGTGCAAGAATGGGTCTGAAAAAGGTTTAACACACGCTAAAGCCTCCCCGGCAGCGGCGCCAAAATTTGATTGGTGCTGAAAACAGTCAAGCTATATCACACAAGCTAGCCACTTGTGAATGGCCAACCGTAATAAACTTAAAACTGCTCAGAAACCAATACAATGAAGATCAGGAGAATATAATGAATTCCCGGGTCGTTAAGTCCCACGGAGACTCAATGGTGTATAAACATTAATTCAGATGATAGAATGATCACTAAGGATAGTAATCAGTAAAGATTTTGATTGGAAATTACACTACTGATTGACTGGAATAATTGGAAAGCACAACAATCAGATAAAAGAAACTAAAACATGTACGTTTTAAAAACTACGTAAACGTACCAAATAAAAAGTGAAATCTAAAAAATAAAAGACCTAAAAATATGAAAATGACATTTTTGAAATCCTAAAAATAAAAGAAAATTATTAGAAAAAGAAAATTATTTTTACAACTATTTATTTAATTATTATTAATTAAAAACTATTTTAAACTATTTATTAATAACCTAAAATAAAAGAAAATATGAAATAAGGCTAGAAAAATAAGATTATGATTCAGAAAAATCTAAAATATTATAAAACTTATTTTAAAACTAAAAATATATTTTTTACACTTTTTATCTAATTATTACTAATTAATTATTATTTAAAATACACTTAAACACTAGAAAATATAAAATAAACCTGGAAAAATGAAATTTTAACTTAGAAAAATCTAAAATATGATAAAACTAATTTTAAAACTGAAAAGATATTTTTTATGCTTTTTAATTATTTATTACTAATTATTTAATACTTTTAACTATTTAAAATTATAATAAATACTAAACAGATTAGGAAAATTATGAAACTTTTTCTAAAAATAACTTAAGGTGACAGAAAACTAAGAAAAATATAAAAACAAGATTTGCTTAATAATAAGCTAAAAAGAAAAATAAAAAAGCTAAAAAATATTAAATAAACGCTATCACTATATTTAAATTGATGTTTTTCTGGTTTTTCTTTTTGAAAACTACTTAACTACTTAAAATAAGAAACTTTTATGAAAACAAAAATTTTACAAACCAAAAATAAGCTATTTGTGGGCTTATGATCACAACAGATTTGCTTATGAGCTTATTTTGGTGAAATAAGCTCAAACAAGCTTGTAAACTGAAAACAAAAGTTAAATAAGCTACAAATAGGCTAATGCTACTTATATAAAGCTAAATTACATAGATAAGCACACTAATAAGCTAGAAATAAGCAATAAGCACTTATGCTAAACTGAAAAATGGACAGAACAAAAGGCCACTTGCAGCCCTAGCAAACAAGCTTCAAAATGAAAACTTAAGCTTGGAACTTCAAGATGGCTTGGTTGGCTTTCCAAAGAACCAAGTATCACAAGCTTAGACCAACAATTAAGCTCTGTGTGAGCTTTTCAAAATTGGACCACTCACTGTGCACAGGGCACCATTTTCAAACAGTGGTCCAAAAGAAGCTAGTTAAAAAGCACTTAATAAGCAGAATAACAGTAAACTAGTATTTTTCTAATTAAGTTTAGCAACTAAACTTTAATACCCTAAAATATTTAAAGCTAAAACTCAATATTAAACTCACACTAAAATTATCTTTTTAATTCAAAAACGACCAAATGAAGATTTTGACTTTTATAAAAACTCACTAAGTTTGACTTAAGTGAACTTTGAACTGATCCTACTCACTTAATATGTTGTAATGAGATGAATTAGGACTGGTTTGAGCAATATAAACAACTTATGAACACAGAATCATGATCATGGATCATGAAGATCCAACAGTGAGTTAACAAGATTTGATCAAAAGATATTTTGACTTTGGATGAAACAAGGACTGGTTTTTATGACTCGTTTGAGTTATTAGGGACTAATGAGACACAAAGAAAGTACAAGCAATAACACAAGAAACCTAGAACACAGTTAAAACAAACAAATCCAAACACCACTTACTTAGACAGTTTTGATGATTTTCAAAGCTAAACACAAATTAAAACCATGAGACTGATTACAGACCTTATGATATTACTAAATAAGACTAAAGGAACATAGAACAACAACATTAACAACATGAAACACAAGAATTATGATGATGCTATTTTTACTGTCAAAATGAGATTTTTATAAACTACAAATTTAAAAGAACAACCAACTGTTTTTAATGCTTAAATACACTTAACTATAACTAATGAACATAAAGAAACAGAAATTCAAGCTAATGAACACTTGTACAGTAAAATGCCAAAATGGATCAAAATGCTTACAAATGGCTATCCAACTGAAAACTGAGAACCAAAGATCAAGATTACTCCTATAGGCTTACCACTAAGCCACTAACCCAAGGCCATCCAAAATTCACCCTGCTCCAGCTGTGAACACCATTTCCATGGGATTTTTGAATTTTCAACTATTTATGAGTATTTTTGTGATTTTTCTGTTTTTTGATTCTAAACTGGTTTTTAATGTTACTAAAAGCTTGAAGAAGCTTTCTAGGAGCTTATGTGATCTATTTCAGTCCATACAAACAACCAACAACAACATTAGAGCATATGAGATTTTGGAAGTGAAAACTGCATAAACTGAATTTTCAACTTAAAACTTGAAATTGAAACTGAAAATAGATTGTTATTACACTGAGATAACTTAACAAAACTTTTGAAAGCTTTAAAACACACTGGAAATTGAAAAGTACTTAAAACGACATACATAAAACTAAAAAACTCTAGATAGATTGATACATTCCTTCTCTTCCTTCTTTTATAGACTTTTATGACTCCTTGTTGACCTCTGAAGGTATCCCACTCAATCTTGACCATTGGATCTTCATATATCATCACATTCGTACAAGTGGATTTTTGGCGCCAATTTTCTTTTGAGCAGGTTTGAGATATTAATGGGGTGGTTTGAAGCAATTAAAGGTCTTTGGGTGTTAGTGGAGGTGGAGGGGACAAGGTAAGGTGGGGGGATGGAGTAAATCATGGAAACAGCTCTGGTTTGGGTTTGGCGCGTTTTTGTGAGGAGGATGAACAGGAGCTGGGTTTGACTTTGTTGACCGGGTATTAGTACGAGAGGGGGGTCCAAAATGGATTATGGCAGGGGTCAAAATGTATATTGGCCTAGCTCAAGGGTCAAGAGGCCAAGGTTCAAGGCTCAAGGTGGATTGGGCTTGGATATTACATGTTGGGCCAGCTGGTATTTGGATTGGATTTGGGCTTTGATATTAAAATGTTGTCCGTTTGGTATATGTTAACACAAAGACTAGTTTTGCAAATTTACCAAAGATAAAGGACTGAACTGAACTTTTTCCAATGTTATCACAAGGACTAAACTTGACAAAATTTGATAGTACAAGGACCCTTTTTGCATAAAATTCCATTTAAAATATCCAAGGACTAATTTTGCCATTTTCCAAACTTGAAGGACCTTTTCTGCCATTTGACCAAAGAATCATTCAAGGATTATTTTTGACAACTTAGAATATTTCAGGGACCTTGAATGATAAAATTCTTGATTTTGATATACCAGGGACTGTTTTTGACAACTTTTGAAACTTGGGGGACTAAAATTGCCAATTATGCAAACTTGATACGTTTTTCATCTGATTTTGATCTTTTTGCATTTAAAAAACATAAAACACTGATTTGTGATATTTTCATCATTTTGATGCATTTTTGAGTGTTTTCAGATGATTTTGCAGTTTAGATTGTACAAAAATGATGAGTATTTAGACACTCATCATCTAGGAAGCCTGCTTACCCAATACATAAATGGAGGGAACTATCATCATAGGCATTCTAAGCTGGGATGTTTGTTATGCCCTTTAATATCTATAGAGCCTCAAACCTGCGAATCGAGTAGCGGCACCAGAGATTAAGTATGGCTGCAACCACAATTTGGATTAAGGTGCCTTGCCAAAACATGAGGGTCTACGAAGCCTGCTCACCCAATACATGAATGCAGGAAACCATCATCATCGGCATTCTAACTTCAGAATACATGCAACTTCATTTAACATTAAACCTCAAATGAAAGTAATAACTTCACTTGCTCGCCCCAACATGTAACCATGGTCAACATTCAAGCACCCATAAGCAACATTTACGCACTCTAATACTTAAAAGTCGAATGCACCAGCTTGTTGAAGGCGCCAATGGTGATAGTCAGAAGATTGCAAAGATAGGTGATGCAAACCCATTCTATTAACCCACCCGTTCCATTCATTCCTACTCACATTGCTCTTTTTCATCTTAGAAGTTATCATCACGACATTTTTCATATTACAGCATACTCATCAATGTGACAACATAATTCATAAGCCATATACACGCTCAGAAATGGAAAATCGCATCGGCATCAGAAGGCTGTCGTGGCTGCAACCGCAATGTGGATGCGAGTGCCTTGCCAGCAGACAGTGGCTGCTAAAGTACGGTAGCGAACCAAGCCAATGTAGAAACCCATCATCATTTCGTCGATAACCTCTGGGTGCATATTCAAGCAAAGAGGATATACCGGCCATGGCTGCAATAGGTGGTTGTTTCCCTACCAAGATACGGGCCATCTCACGTTTACTGAATAGACCCCAATTAATCCATGGTGGCGTTACATGTTCCTGTAATGTGCCAATATGAAACGAAACTTTAAGCAAACCATGTTCCACCAACCCCAACATAACAGGGCAACCGACAGGAACAAAAGCACAAAACCTACTTTGTATTACAGCCATACCTTTTAGATCCACCCAGGTATATCTCCATTAAATTAGGCAACAATATAATGATCCAAACATAGGTAGAGTCGTGCACTAAAAGTAAAGGCCATAGGTACACCAGCTGCAGGGTCAAACAGGCAGAAAACCAAAAGTGGCATGCTGAAACTATGGCTGTAAGCATCTAGGTACGGTGCGAAGGCATCTTTTCAACCTCAAATTTGATTGCCGATGGAACATTTGGTGGGTTCGCTTTTTAAGCAACCCACGACGATTTCGAGGGGCACGCAACTCAGATGGGCGAATATTCAAGCAAAGAGGATACACCCGCCATGGCTGCGACAGCTGCCTGTCACCCTGCCAAGATACAGGGCATCTCACGTTTACTGAACAAACCCCAATTCATCACAGCCTTGAAAACAACAGCACGCCTGCAACTATAAAGTAACCATCCCAAACAGTCCTTCCCAGGCAGCTTTAACCACCAACGAAAACATGTTTTCCAGGCAAGCTAACCATGGGAAAAGGCGCTATTTCTTAGCAACAGTGACTGCAATTGATGAAACCTTAGGAAACCAGCTCCATGACAGCAAGGCCTGAAAACATTTGAAGGTCACAAAAGCTTTTCAGAAGTCTTGCCACTCACGCAAAATCTAATTTGGACAAAGCTTTCAACCATAAAACATGACATCCTATTCGACAACCACATAAACTTCAAACCAAAAAAGAAACCAAAAAAAATAAAATAATAAACCCCTTAAACCCTCACCAGAAGCTAGCATGCAATCTTCGGAAAACAATGAAAGGCAAACACAACATAGGCCACAATACACAACCCTGATGTAAGACACGACAACCCCAAAACATAACCACCATGGAGATCATAAAAATCAAATACCACAAAGCTAAAGTAAAATAAGGCCTAAAGAAAGGGAAAAAAACAAACCTTTGACAGCCACTTAAAGATTAACAAATATGCAATTAGGGTTTTCGATAATCAATAACTGAAATTGATAAAGCAACCGACAAAATAACACATCCTACCATAAGCAAAGCAAACCCTAAAAAACACATCATACCGTAAGCAAACGAAACCCTAAATAACACATCATAGCATAAGTACCATAAAGATCAAGTAAAATAAGCCGCAGAGAAAGGGGAAAAACAA
Organism: Chrysanthemum seticuspe; assembly: GCA_019973895.1. NCBI lineage: Eukaryota > Viridiplantae > Streptophyta > Magnoliopsida > Asterales > Asteraceae > Chrysanthemum > Chrysanthemum seticuspe. The sequence continues at coordinate 29,617,028 of BPTQ01000007.1, read as the reverse complement.
CCAAACCTTTAATTATGTTTCCAAAATCAGCGAGCATGCAATTAGGGTTTTCAATAACCAATTAGGGTTTTCAATAATCAACAATTGAAATTGGTAACCCCAGTGCGAGATTCACCAAACACCCAAAATATATGGACCAAAACATAGCCACCGGTGTAGATAAAATGATGTGGCAAACGGAGATCCACAAAACGCATAAAAATATTGTTTCCATAGTACAGGCAACTGTACCACCTGACCAACCGGCATCCGAACACGTCAAGGTGTCTGAGTAGATCAACGAAGCCGGGGTTTCTCCCCGGAGATATACTCAGCCGGATCTAAGAAGAAAAAGGGCAATGTGAGTATCAATGAACAGAACGGGCGGGTTAATAGAACGGGGATCCACAAAAAAGTAGCGTGCCAAGGCACACGTGCGGGCACTATAGACTTCGCACTGTTGCTAAGAAATCCTAACAAATGTAAAAGATAATAATGTGTTTAACCCAAAGCTTCATTTGCTACATTGTTTAGTTTTCTAATGACATTTCCATACACACGGCTCATTGCGCCACAATTAATAAAAAGGATTTGCAAATTATGATAGTAGAACTATTTTGAAGTTAACATACAATATTAAATTTGTTATTAAATGGTATCGATCCATTAATCAAAAGGAAATAAAAGTTTAGTTTTTATAAGAGAAGAGAGTGAACTCTAATACTTTACCAACAAAAGAGTGGAACTTTGAATTTGACGATTCTAATTTTCAAATTTATAATTTATACAATACTCCAATTTATTATACAACTTCTAAACCATGTTACCTTTTTCGCGAACAAAACAATATTGCATACAATATCATACATATTTTTGTTTATCTTTTTTACGCTTTTTGCATCATTTTCATAACCAAGTTAATGTTAGATCATTTATTATACAATGTATGTTACATCTTAATCATATCATACTATACTAGCAGGGTACCCGCGCAATGCGGCGGCGGGGACCCTATGACTATATTTTTCAGCGGTAAAATGTTATTTAGTTAAATGTTTTTCTAACAAACATATAAAGAATCTCTGCAAAAAAAGTATCCGTAAGAGTTAAGGAGTGAAAGTGAAGGTATATTGAGAGACTATTTTTGTGTGTGAGAGATATGAAATGGTTTGTCTGAATTTATATGGTGGATGTGGTTAGATATTTTTAATAATCATTATTGATAGTAATGATTTTTAGCGGTTACACGTTTTTAATAATTATTGATATTGAAGGCTGTTATAATGAAGATTAAATGAGCTGTTACAATGTTATAATGATATTGATAACTATCAAAAGACAATATTTCCATAACAAGCAAGTTTAAAAGTCTGAATTTTAAGCCTTGCTAATAATGGAATAGTCCCAAATGCATTCTAAGGTAGTATAGATAGGAGTACCCCGAATCATCCACATACCATCTTATAAAATACTTCAGCACCTTGGAGGGTCGAAATTTTGTAAAAGAAGAATCCCTTTACATTCATAGCCGAGTACCCGCGCGTTGCGGCGGCGGGTACTCGTGTGATTATATTTTCCGACGATTGCAATGTCTTTTCGACATATTGCTTTTGTAGAAGGAAAAAAAGAATGTCCGACGAAAGTTATGAATTAAAAATTAGCTTGTTTTCATATTTATGCATTTAGTAACATAGAAGGGTACCCGCGCAATGCGACGGCGGGTACCCGGTGACTTTTTGTGACGACCAAATATTTTTCATTTTAGATTATATATATCCTTTACATTTTCATTTTCAATACACTCTACTTTTAATTTCTCAACACACAAACAATAACATTTATTATTCATTAAGTGAAATCCAATGCATTAAAAGTTTTGTATGCTTATTTGAATAGGTCCTAGACAATATGTATGGTGCATATAAACAAAGAAAATGGAATATTAATTAGAGGAATTGATGGATGTGTTGCTATATTATCATAGCAGCTGGCACTCTAAAGACCAAATTATATATTGTACATGTTTGCTTGATCTATCGTTACCTTTTACGAGTATAATACATTTGCAGACTTATTTTTAGATAGAATATCAACTTGATTGGTTAAGCAATGCAATCAGCAACAATTTAAAAGTCCAAAGAAAATCCAAATTATATCAAACTTTAACAAAACTTTCGTCCCCTTTGTTTGACCAGCCCAAGTCTAAACCTAAACAAAAAAATAACCCAACTCCAAACCCGGTATTTGATTTATAAGTTTATTTAATCACTCAATATCATTTCCACAACCCTAAACACACGCATTATATCATTCGCCGCTTCTTTCACCTACCTTATATCTCCTTCATCCAACTCGTCACATCTTGTTTTCTATCATCACAACACCAATCTCTTTCATCCTTTCCAACCGAGCACCACTTTTTCTTATTATAAACAGTTAGCTTTGAAGAGGCAGGAATCCCACGACCACAAATACCACAGCTTCAAGATCTTTTGGAGGGTCTCGGGTAGGTTCAACATGATGTTGTTATTTTTGTGTTTTGAAAACCGAAAGAAAGGATGAAAACAAAATTGTTTTTGTTCTTTCTTTGAGATTTGTTGTTTGGCGGTAGGAAGGAGATGGTATATGGAATAGATGTTCACGAATCTGAGATTTGTGATGTTTCTTTCTTGTTGTTTATCGATCCTTCGTTGTTGTGAGATGGGGTATAGATTGTGATTTGTTGTTGTAGTTTTGTTAAGTTGACTGTTGTTGACGGGTTAGAATAGGAGTTGTAGTAGGTTGGTTGGTTGTAGTTGATGTTTCTTTCTTGTTGTTTATCGGTTCTTCGTTGTTGTGAAATGGTGTGTAGGTTCTTCGTTGTTGTGAGATGGTGTGTAGATTGTGATATGTGTAACATGCTTCGCAACTGACATTAGTTTGCGATATGTGTAAAGAATCAGTTCGTTTTATATGAAGATATCGTAACTGACATTTTAATATATATCAATAATTGTTTTTCAGTTTCATATGTTACAAGTGGTAACCGAAATTTAATTATGTTTTATGACGATTCAAATTATAGTCGGCTAAAATGTATTGGGTTGTTACAAGTCGTGATGTGTTGCTATTGATTTAATAGCAAAATTAATATGTATTGACCTTTTCGTATTAATCATAAAGTCTGTTATTGACCCAATATTGTGAGCATCATTGACCAATGGATTGTTAATTTAGTAAATAAAGAAATGTTTTTGGTCTTAAAATTTTTAAGACTTCCTCTTATAGTAAGTCCCAAACCTTTTATAAAGTAGTATAGATTACAATGGAGGAATATGTTAAACTTAACTCCGATCTTAATTCCAAGCCTAAAATTAAGCAACACACCCGAACCTGAGTATATAAAAACAGAAAATTGATCCTCCCTCCATTAAGACCACACATTAAAACCTATACATGAGAATTGATTATCGCATTAACTTCTTTAAAATTATATTAACTTTCAATTGATAATATTTGTTTGGACTTCTTTTTTTTGGCTTTTATAAGAGCAATTTGTCGGAAAAACCTTGCAATGGACGAAAAATATAACCACACGGGGACCCGCCGCTGCAACGCGCGGGTACCCGGCTAGTACCTTATAATGCATTTAGGACTATTTTATAATTAGAAGGCTTAAAAATTCAGCCAATATCACTTACTTAATATGAAAATTAATAGTCAATAGCTTACATCATAGACATACTTAAAAGTTATAGCAAAAAATTAAATGTCTTTAAATTATATACTTGTAACAGCCCAATATTAATATAACCTATTTAAAAAACTTTTAAGAGCCCAATTAATTAATTTGTAACTGTCAAACCATGGATATAAATCCTCATCCCACCCACCAAACAAAACACAACCAACATCAAACATATATTACTCCGTAATTTAAAACCAAAAGAAAATAAAGAACCGTGCAAGACTGTTCCATTCCTATCTCACGTTTGCAAAAAACAACAACCGACATCAAACCTAAACCCAGACACACCCATGCCATAACTCTCGCATCACTCCTCAACTCACAATCTATCCTAAACAGTTTCCAAAAAAATGTACAAAGGATCTCAGATCTTCTCTTTTACATACTCACAAAGTCGTTCTAACAAAGCGTATATGAAATATCATCATAGATCTTTTAGGAGCATAGCTCATTTAGTTTAATATCCGAAAATTACAAGAAAGAACAAAACACACCATGTTTCATTCCATCTTTTCGGTTAGAGTTAAATGGAAAACAAAAGGGAAACCTATCAGAGACCTTTTAAGGATCTTGAAGACGAAAGTGTTTAGGTCTTCTTTAGATTCGAATAAAAAGAAAAGGATGTTTGGGGTCCGGTTAACAAGTGACGGTGTATGGTGGTTGTGATGACCACAAACGAAACATGATGCTTTTAAACCTAAACCCGTGATGGTGTTTGGTGGTTGCGATGACCACAAACGAAACATCCCAACAAGAAATCATGTTTAACAAAACTCTATCTTGTTTTTGGTGGTGAACAAGATTTGTGGGATTATATTAAAAAAAAAGAAAAAAAAAAGATTTGCCAACAAGATTTGAAACGTATAAAAAGGTTGGGTGTTTGGTGTTCTTGAAAAAGATATAAAAGAATTGAAAATTTTTCACAACCGGCCAAAGAAAGACTCACATATCTAACTTCATAAACAAATGTCTCGGTCTGTTTAGATCTAAGAAGGGTTTTTGGGGTTGAGGAGGTTTTTGTTTGTGTTTAAAATAGAAATATATACAGATCTGATATGAGGAAGTTTTTTTTGTTTTGTTTGTGTTTGTGTGTTTGTGGGAGAAAGAATGGGATGATAGTCTTTTTGGTTTTTTGTATCTGATATGAGGCCATTAATTTTTATATTTACATAAGACATTTCATTTAATAGTTAACGTACTAATTGTCCATTAGTTGAGTTGCATGATACTTATTTTAGTCTATTACTACTGTTATGTTTTTTTTACAAAAAGGATACTGACGCGCAAACATTTTTTGTTTTGTACAAGTTTGTATTTTTGAGATTGATTTTCACAAGCAGGCAATTTTTCATTGTTTTTCATTTGTACAAGTTATAGCATCAAAAGACACGAGCTTAATTAATTCGTGAGGTATTTTATGATAAAAAAAACTAAGAACCCGATTAACCCGAATCACCCGACCCATTATAACCCGACCCGACAACAACCCAAAACCAATAACCAGATTAGTTATCTGGTCGGGTTTCAGGTCATTTTTTAATAATCAAAAATCCGATTCAACCCGACCCGATAGACCCAATAACCCGACAACCAGACCCGATAACACCCCTACTAAATTATAAATGAGTTATATCTAGGTTTAAAATGGACCAAATTAAATTTAAGATGAAGTTTGGTTGGGTTGTATTTTAGATTAGAATATATATATATATATATATATATATATATATATATATATATATATATATATATATATATATATATATATACATATATATATATATATATATATATATATATATATATATATATATATATATATATATATATATATATATATATATATACTAGTTTTTGAAGCCCGCCCAATGGGCTGGCATGACTTTTAATTATTTGTTTGTTGTTTTTTGTTAACTTAAATATGGATTCGTATTAATTCTACCATTTCTTTTGTTAACCACATCTTGCCACTCACCATCACCCTTGACATTATCCATATTCTACCCATTACTCTTAGAACCCACATTAGACATGGTATTACCAGCATCAGCTTTACGTTCTTTCTTCCCACAGTCATTAACATAGTGTCCAAAGATCTTACTGTGCTCACACAAAGGAGGAGCCCATGCATAATCAACCCACAGCTTCAAGAATTTCCCAAGACTCTTATTTACAATATAGAGTAACGTAATTAGTTATTTATAAGTTTAAGAGCATAAAATGTGTTAAAAGTATCAGAATGTGGCATCAAGACATCTTAACAACTGCACTAACAAGACTGACACCAACATTATGTGCGTGTATAGAACCACCCATGGTCACACATGGAACTCCCATATAAAGGGATTCACATGTGGTTGTAGTTCCTGCATATGGAAAAGTATCCAAGCTATATACTAAGCAAATATTAAATATTAGAACATATTGTAGACAAAAGTACAAAATAAAATGAACGACTGATGTGAAGATGATGGATTTACCTAATGTCCATAAGAGAATATGCTTGCATGTGGTCATGATTGAGTAGAATCAAAGGCAAAAGGTCAACACGTAGTGATTCTAAACCCAACTGCTCCAATGTAGAGAGAAATCTCTGTCTTACACTATCACAGCAGAAAGGCTTGCACTTGACAATGGGCCTAGAGTTTGGAACTGCGCATAAAATTTTCGCCCAAACTTGACGCACTTTCGGTGTAATCTGATGTAAAAATATTTTCACAAGTCAAGAAAAGCCCACTATTTCTCAATGGAATTATGAAAATACTTAAGGTGATCATTTCGGCACTGATACTTATAAATGGATAAACATGGATCGTACTTTAACTTAAACTGGGCAAACAAAAAATGTAGCTACTGGGGAACAGGTCATGCAGGTTGAAAGTTGCCCAAAATCTACGTTTAATGCATACATCCCAAATCATATAGCTACATCATATAGAGAGAGAAGGATATGATAATGGTTATGCGCGTCTGGAATTTATGTTTATTTTAAATGCTAACCTGAGTTCGTTATGACGAAGCATGAGATTACAGCGAGGATGACCGGTTGTGGTAGCTCTGCGTACCTGTCTTCCTCAAATTCATCCGCCATTTGGTTCCATAAAGTGAATACCACCGTGTCACCGCTGCAAAATGATGTGAGGGTTACTACATATCATATATGGTAGGTATTATGAATAAGGCTGAGAAGGTTGTTAACTTAAGGTTTTGGATCTCAATGTTTCTGACCCGAACCCTGTTTGTAGTCGGGTCACCATATCTTTCAACCTGGCCAACTTTTTGAATGCAGCCTATGTAATCTGGTAAGCCAATGTAGTGTGGTTAGAGATATTCAGGTGGCAATTTTATAAAGGAAATTCTAAAGTACCAGTCACAATTGATTCCCGATTGTTTGCTCTGACTCCTAGCTCGTTAAAAGCTGCAACCTTGAAGTAGTGTTTTGGAAAATCAGTGTCTTGTAAAGCGGTGATCTGAGTGAATCTGCCAAAGAGCAACGTGATGTCAATGCCCAATGTTCTTTGCCAACCCTCTATCTTCTAGCAGCCAAATCCCTGGATCTAGTATGCATGATTAAGCTAAAGACTATTTTACTGATTCCTGTCTTTGAGTTCTATATTAGCATGTATCGCCATCCCCTATAAAAAATAAAATATAAAAAGTTGCGGTAAGTGATGGCGTATGCAATATTTAAATGTGAATATTAGTTTTGCAATAACAATTTTATGCAAGAAACTATAGTTTATAGACTGTGTGAATACCCTCTTGTCAATGAGTATGCAGGAAAATCTTGTTGGTGTAGGATCAGGTAACAAAAAATAGGATGCAAAGTGTGATAGCGTGTTAGTAAGTAACGGTGTCTTTTGGATCGAATACGCTGATAACTATAGCTACATAGACACGACAGAAATTGGTAACTAAAAACAAACAGAGGATGCAGGATTGAGTGAGCATATGTATATCTACTTGTTGAACCAACCTTCTCTGAAGAGCTGAACGTGTACCGGAAAGTGTTGGTCAAAGGTTTTCGCAGGTTTTAAGAAACAAAAAGTTGGTCAAGGTTGTGACAGATTATTAGAAAGGACCAATGTTACCATTATCTCCCTCATCTTCCTATGGATCTAAAATATCATGAAAAGGTGATATTAAGAACTTCCAACAATTTCCACATACTAACTACAGCAACAATATCCTCAGACAATGATGCCAAATATGCATGGGCACAGGCTGCAGCCACTCTCAGTCCGTCAAATGAATAGTTTACCATGAACAGTTAAAAACAATATATAATAGTTATAGTCACGCCATTAATGGTGACAATAAATATTACGTGTCAAGCTGCTAGAATAGTACGTCAAGTGTTCCACATACCAGAAACTCATGTACTTCCCAGCTTGATTGTCAATATTTATCTTTTTCTACTTTTACCGACTGTAATAGCAATAAATGAATGATGATATAGTTAAAACGGTAAGCACCTTCCCAACCTTGTAGAGGTGGCAATTTTATTTAGTCTGGTATTCATTAAACTTCCTCTTATTTGACTATTGTTTTATGTATTATACGAAGATTTGAAAGAAAACAAACTGAGCAAATTTAAATGGAACACAACTAATGATTTACCTATTACCCTTGTTGTCCATTTTGCAAGTTCTTCTCGTAATCTAAACATAAATAATCATGAAAATACCTCACGCAATAGAGGTCTATGTTTACATACAAATTTCATTAGCAAATACATACCTAGGAGGACCAAGCGACGTTGTACAGAAAAATCTGCATTTCAAATCACATATTAAACCATGAATTAGGGAATATGAACATTGTAGGAATACGAATTTGACAAACTTTCTAATCTTTATACCTTAAATTTGAATTACCATCAACAATGACGAACATGGTTCCTGTAAATATTAATGGTTATAAGAAATCAAGGAAACATCAATACCAGAAAGGTTATTGTGTTGATGAAACCAGTGGAAATCATTGCTAGAATCTCCATAATCTATTTATTGAAATATGGCCAAAAAACACATATCTCACCGGTCATAGGAGCAAAAGTGAAATACAAAAACACAACTGTATGGATATGAATATAGTAAGTATTTGCATTTTACACAGACGCCACAAATTATTGTGCTCACCTGCATCACTTTGGGAGAGCACAACCATTGTTTCAAGTGATCTTTGGTCCTTGATTCATCATACTTGCAACACATATTCTGTATTCAAAAGAGTCCCATGTAATCTCAATACGCCGAATCATAATAATGTATAAAAAATAAGGTATCATATAACCACAATCTTGAAGCAAATAATTTAAATAACCTCATACAGAGATGCCTCATTTGCATTGTTACTATAATGTATGGGCACCTGTTCCGAACCTCAGTTTGAGTTGCTGGAAAAAGACCATTCTGCATAACTTCGGTTGCATTATCCTGGTAATTTAAAAAAATAACCATAAGACTGTTAATAAATAGATGAAAACACAAATATTATGTAAAGCGTACAAAGCCAAAAAAGAGAGTATTCTTACAGGTCTATCACCAAAGTTCATCATAACTGTGGTGCCATTCATGTGATGAAGGAAACACAAAAATCAGTAAACATTAGAAGAGATTGTGAGGAAAAAAAAGGATATTAGGGTTTTTGAGAAAAAAATATAATGAACCGTATATTTTTATGTATATGTTTTGTTTAGGGCTACCTAAGTTGTAGGGATTCTCCTACATAATTGGTTGCATAGATTTATAATTTTGGACTTGCAACAAATATTCCAAAAAATCATGTTGCCTTAGTGGTAAACACACATGTTATTTATCCAAATAACCAAGGTTCAATCCTTGCAAGACTCCTTTTTTATAAACAAATTTTGAAAATTAATAAAAAAAATCCGAAAATTAATTAAAAAAATTCCGAAAATTAAATAATAGCTAATTAAATTTAAAAAAAATGCTTAGTTGGACAACAAATGCTTATGTGGCATGAAATTGGATGATTTGGCATTGAGTGTCATTGAGGTGACATTAATCACAAATGTCTCCTGTTATATATATATTTATATATATATATATATATATATATATATATATATATATATATATATATATATATATATATATATATATATATATATATTGGTCTGAGCATTTTAATATACATTCGTTTAAGGAATTGGTTTTGATATATTTTTGGGCTATGGTATATGCAAACTTAAGAACCAACAAGATTATGCAAAATACAATTTCTTGATACAACATAAAATATATAATGTATAACTAAATGATACATAATGCTCCGTAATACATTATTTCCAGCACTGATTGACCAAACTTCTACCATATCTAAAACAAGAATAATTTGAAAAATAACTTAAACGATGTTATCTACGTTGATACCTGAATGATTGTTATCAAAGTAGAGTATACTAAACACACAACATTTTAACTACTTGCAATTACACTTCATTGTCAACAACCGTGACCACGTTTATCATATCATAATGTAACCGTGATCATGTTTAATATTAAGTGTTTATGAATCGTGGATATTTATTTCATATAAATTGAAATTAGTGTATTACATCATCTCATATCTATATGCGACTACAAGCTACTATCAAACCAATATGACCACCTACCTTGATGATATTACTAATTATAACCTTTATATTTTTGCACCATCAATCAAATAACTTTACTATTTTCTATATATGCAATTTTTCTATTGCTTTAAGTTAATCAAACCTAAAAATCTCACCATCCATTAATTTGTTATCACGAGAAATGTATAATCAAAAAAGATTGTCGGCCGTAAAACTTAGTTACAGGGGACCCGTCGCAGCAACGTGCGGGTACCCTGCTAGTTTAAAGATAAATATAAAAGGAGATGGCTAAATAACGAGTACATGTAAGGAGATATTGCACCAACGAGTTACTGTGTAGCAAAGTTTCCCACATGTTACACTTTTAAACGTTATACATGCTCGCCATAAAAACTATAATTCAGTTTTAACAATTTGGGCATTTTACACTAATTTAGTAATTGTATGAAAAAATATATATAATAATAATAATAAATTTAACCTATACCAATAGGTCAAAATGGGAAAAATGAAACATAGCCAAACACCCCTTTTAAACATACAATAACTAATTACTAACTAAATATCAACAATCCTTAACATAAAAATTCTAAAACATGATCTTAGACCCATGAGTACTTTAACCCGTGACCCACAACACAAAACGACCCATAAGTACAAAATGACTCCAATTGACACATGTATACCAAAACGAAGACGACTCTACGGGGCTTCCAACTTCAATACTTTGTCCAAGAGAAAGATCTTTGTCCAAGAGAGAGATATTCTACTTACTAATCCAAGACTAACTTCTATGTACTCCAACTATGCATTCTCCTTACCTCGGCTAGACTCACCAGTACCTATAACAACATAAATAACTATAACCGTAAGCGAATGCTTAGTAATTATATAGCAAGAACAATAACTTCAACAACGATTTAGGAGAAAAACTATAACACACCAACATACCTTATCATAAGCATATAATCTTGCTAAAATACATATAATCAACCAATGGATCCAAAGCTAACTATAACATGCTCCATATCACTATAACAATACCAATCATCATAAAATCATAATGTTAACTATAACATGTTCATTATTACTATTGTACTTACCTAGAGAGAAAATTTTAATTGGGCCCACTATATTATCAAAAGTAGGCTAAAGATGTCTGCTCCTTTAACTTTTACGTATGCCCATATTTTTAGTATTCACTTCCAAAAGCAAACATTGATAATTGAAATAAACAATGGATTTCCCTTTGGTCCCACTAAATCTATCCTAAACCAGGAAACCAAAATGCACCTAAGATTAGGATTTGGCTTTGGATTTGAGGTTTAAATTAAATGAGGAGAGAGAAAAATATAATATAATATATATGTAATATATGAGTATAATTAAAAAAATTTGTAAAAATAAAAATAAAATTAAATATGAGTGGTTGATATTAAATATGTTCTCATTTAAAAGGATAAATATGAGAAAAGTAGGGAGGGGGGGATGGGGTTTGCACAAGCACAATTATTTGGTAACCATCCTCATTTGTGGGATCCACAAAAATACACCAAACATCAATTTTGTGCATGGTTCCCAAATCCTAACCCCACCACCTCAAACCAAACGGGCCCTTAGGTTCTACTTGAAAATTAGTACAAATTCTCATCTTGATTCCTATGAGGGTGTTAACCCTCATTAGCATCCAATTCCATAATAACATAATAAATTACTAACCTTTAATCCTTTTACCAATTTCCAGCTCAAGAACCCTAAATTTGAATTGGGAAAATTACTTACTTGTGTTAGGTTCTACTTGAAAATTATAACTTAATTAGAGTGCTCTTTCTTGATCAAATTGGTAGTAAATGAGAAGTCTCTTCTTTTCCTTTCTTTTTTTCTCCTGTAAACCGACTTCACCACCTATCACTCTCTCTAATTCTCTGGAAATTACCAGTAAAATGGATAATTATCCATTTCAACTTTGGCTTATTTGTAGTTTTAGTCCTCCAATTCTCATTCTTCTTATGACTACATAACTTTCTATAACTTAGCACATTTATACTTCTAGTTTACAACTTAACCATTTTCACATAATATACATTCTAAAAACATATAATACTATTACTTATACATTATATTAATACCTTTACGGGATTCCGGTGTAACATAAGACCCATGGAATCACGTGAAAATTAAAAAGAATTTCTCATTAAGGTGTTACACGTGTGAATAAATTAACAAACAACATTGAACGTAAATAGGTTCCATTATTTTTTAAGGGGATAATAAATAATATGTCAATGAACAATAAAAAAAATTTGGGTTGTAACTATTAAGAAAATAAACGTGTTGGGATCGTCTCCTCCAACTGGTAAATACTCTTAGAGAGCAAAGTTATGTAGTCAACGTCAAACACGTGAGCGGTCTATGTTCATTCCAAGAACACCTAAATGTTAAAAGAAAAACAAAAGTCATATTGAAAGGAAGTTGTTAATAAGAGTATAGGTAACGTTAAAAACATGTCATTTATACATTTATACATACCTGTTGAACATTGATCAAATACCATGAAATACTTCTTTGTAGACAACGTTTGTAGTACTTTTTTAGATATATTATCTTTATCACAAATGACAACCACGATATGTACCATCATAAAAAAGGTTGTGCGTGTGATCACATTGTTAGGAATTAGAAATTCCATGTATTAAAGAGTCGGTCACCTCAAGTATATGTAATCGTTAGAAAGCTCGTAGTCGTAGTTCTTTTTAGTTAAGTAGTAATTAGTTAAGTAACACCGTGGAGGACGGACGGGTCTTTACCCACTGTATGCCTGATCCACAGCCCGATGTGTGGCGTTTAATGTAAGACTATAAATACTCTCTACCTCCCAAGGTAGAGAGTTGGAGCTCATAATAATATCTTTCACTTTCTCTCACTAAGTTCCCTAAACCTCTAACTTTCTCTCTCTAGAATTTCACTTATACGCCACCTTGTTGTTATGGTTTGATGTGTATGTGAAAACTAATATCTTACAATTGGTATCAAGAGCCATGGTTAGATCATATCTTGCACATCTTTGGATTTCTAGTGGTTTTTAGGTGGTTTTTGAGTTTGAAAAAGTTTAGTGGTTTTTGCATCATTTAGTTGATTTCTCGGGTTAAAGTTTGGATTTTGTTAGTACTTTTATGTTTAGAATCATCACAAGTGTGTAGGTTATCATTTGGTAAGCTTAAATCATCTTGGTTGGGTTGTTTTTGGATTGAAAAGTGATGTTTATGTGGTTTTTTCATGCTAGCGACTTAACTCACGGATTAGTTTCTTCGTAGCGACTTGCTTTACAAATTTGTAGCGAGTTACAGTTCTAAACCTAGCGACTTAGATCTAGCGATTTACAGTACAAGTAGTGGACTCTCCACTACGGGTAGCGACTTGGTGATAGCGACTTGGTCTGTAGCGAGTTGCTCTTTAGCGACTTGTATCTTTAGCGACTTGAGTAGCGAATTGCTGCCAAAATTTTGCTAGCGACTTGAGGCTTAGCGAGTTACTACTTAGCGACTTGCTTTTGTCTAGCGACTTGGGACTCTAGCGACTTAGTGGTGTAGCGAATTAAGTGTTAGCGACTTAGTGCATTATCTTCTAGCGACTTAGTGCATTATCTTCTAGCGACTTAGTGCATTATCTTCTAGCGACTTGAGTGATTGTTTACGGTTTTCTCTTGATTTAGTAAAATCCCGTGAAAGAATCTATTTCCCGGTTTAATCATAGAGTTATAAAATCCCGTATAATCTGTTAACATGTCTACCAACGTTCCTACTATCATCTCCACTGTTGCCGAGGATGTACAAGCAGCTGGCTTAGATACTCGTCCACCCATGCTTGACAGAACTGACTACGATTCTTGGGCTCAACGAATCAGATTGTATTGCCTTGTAAAGGAAAATGGTGTCAACATTCTCAAATCCATTGATGAAGGACCATATCGAGTTGAGACGACTAGAGACATACTTGATACTAATGAAGATGGTACTCCTGTTTACGGAATGGACAGACCTAAGATGTATGATGAGCTTGATGATAAGGATAAAAAGAGATTCGATGCAGATATCAGGGCTTCAAACATTGTTCTTCAAGGTCTTCCTAAAGACATCTACAAGCTGATCAATCATAACACTGATGCAAAGGCAGTTTGGGATAATGTTAAGATGCTTCTCTCAGGTTCAAAATTAACTATGGAAGACAGAGAATCCCAACTCTATGACGAATTTGAGCACTTCAAGATGAAACCAGATGAGAATGTCTATGAGTACTATGTGAGATTTCATAAGTTAGTGAATGACATGAGGAACATCAGAATGACTATGCCTAACATTCAGTTGAACTCAAAATTTATGAACAACATGAATCCCGAATGGCACAAGTTTGTCACCGCTGTGAAGCTCACTAAAGGATTGAAGAATACAAACTATGAGCAACTCTATGCCTTCCTCCTTCAGAATGAGAGACATGCTATGTTTGAAAAATTGATTCTCAATCAGTTCAAAACCAACCAGGGAGAGACAAGCTCGTCTAATGACTCAACAACTTTCTACTCAAACATCCGAATCACAACCAAAGCATCACAAGTCATACCCTTGGGTAATGGTAATCACAAACTCATTCCTGATCCTATGTTCAAACAAGCTGATGCTGATGCTCACGTGGGTAACTTCATTAATCAACTAGCTCTTCTCATTAGTCAAAACATGAATTCTCTCCCACAAACCAACAACAACCTCAGAACAGCATCTAACCCACACAATCAAGCCACTGTTAAAGATGGAAGGATCGTGGTGCAACTAGTTCAGGAAAGACAGTATGATCAGGGAAGAGGTGGAGCTGGGAGAGGTTATGTTGGCAACCAGAATCGAGGAAGAAATGGTAACCAAGGTCAAGCTAAGCCAATCAAATGTTATAACTGTGGTGGTGAAGGACACATTGCAAGGAACTGCACATCTCCAAAGCGTCCACAGAATGCTGATTACTTCAGAGATAAGATGCTGCTGGCACAAGCTCAGGACAATGGTGTTGCTTTGGATGAAGAGGAATTGCTGTTTCTTGCTGAGGGCAATGCCAAGACCTATGATGCAGATGTGGATGAGCAGCCTATTCAGGAGATAGGTCACAATCATCAGAATGCCTTTCAAGTCGCTGACTGTGATGCATACGACTCTGATGTGGATGATGGACCTACGGCACACACAATTTTTATGGCTAGCATTTCTCCAATGGTCTCTCCCAAGGTCTCTTCTTCACCACTAGCTGGCCCATCCCATGACAAGCTCATCTCAGAGGTATTAAAACTATACGATGATGCTGATGTGCAACAGATGCATGACAAAGTACAATCAACTGAAACTATTGAATCAAATATTGAAAATATGGGTAATATCGATATTGTCCCATATGATCAATATGTGAAACAAAGTGAAAGTGAAGTTGTACCAAGTGATGCATCTTCTGCAGTCAACAATGACTATGTTTTTGATGAATACACTGCATGTGCCCCTGATGATTCTGTAATTTCTGAACTAAATGCCTATAAAGAACGTGTTGCTATTTATGAACAACGTGCTAAATTTGAGTTGACCACTCGTGAGCAGGAAATGGATGACCAAGTGAGTACAGTAATTAGAAAAAGTAAGTTTAGAGAAGAAGTATTGAAACAAGAATTAAACTCCTTGCAAGAAAAACTTTCTAAAACAGCTAAGCAAAAACAAGAACTTCAAGAAAATGTGAAAATGCTTAAGCAAGAATTTAATGCAAAGGAATCAAAACTCTTGAGAGATTTTTCTAATCTGAAAACTTTGAAAAACAAACTTGAAAACAAGTTGTACATACAAGGAAACACCATTCAGACTGCTCACATGGTCACTAAACATCGAGTCTTAAGCGATAAGCATAGCATTCCCCTTGTTGAGGAACCAAACCCAGAGGTAATTAAAAAGGCTAGAAATGCTCATAAGGTGCTTTATGATGGTAATGAAATCCTTAAGCCTAGGCAGAAACCTAGTTGCATTGAGTGCACTGAGGAAGATAAGAAATCAAATGAAATCACTAGGGAAAAGATGAATAAGAAACAAAATGATCCCAAATGCAAAGAGAAAAAAATAATTATCACTCCTCATGACTACAAGAAGGAAAACTGGATTTCCTTGAACAAGTTTAAGCCTCAGACATTGTTGACTCCCGAACAAGTCTTCTGGAAAAAGGATTTAGATAAGCAGAAAGCGGAAAATATTGTTGAAACAAACCCTCCCCTTTGGAAAATGCCTAGAGCGACTGTGTATCCTCCTAATACACCAATGCATCTTGTACCTAGAACAATTGCCACTAAAAGCAAGACATTAATTAGCCAATACGTTATATTTCAACTATTTGTTGATTTTGAGAAAACTTGCAAGAAAAGGATCATACCCACTGGTATAACTGAAGGAGAAAGGGGTTTTGAACAAATGAAAGAATGTTATTTAACTGAGGTCATGCCCTTCTTTAAACTTCTAAAAGATCACTTTGAGAGTCTTAAAAAGGGGATAGAAACTGATATTAAGGGAATGGAAAAGGAATTTGATGCAATGGTTGTTGAAGTTAGTGACTATGAGCGTGCACTGAAATATAATGATATTGAGAGAAAGAACTTGCATACATTAAATGAGAATCTTATTACTGAATGTGTTGCTCAAGATGTGTTTTTCACTGCTTCAAATTGCTCTATTAATGCTTCCAAATTTCATGAACTATCTGTGGCCCTGAAAGTCTCCCATGATCGTGTCATTGAGCTTGAAAAAACTAATTCTAAACTAAACGAGAAAATTGAACTGGATGATCACGACAATTTCGTTAAACATTTTTCTAAACTAGAAGTTGAGCATTTTAATTTACAACTAAAATATCAACATCTTAAAGAAAATGTCAAAACTTCAAATGTCAAGACATCTTCAGATGCTCCAGAGTTTGATGCAGTTTTTCAAATTAACAAACGTGATGAACAGATTCAAGCTCAGTGCAACACGATCAGAAAGTTGAAAGCCCAAATCTCTCAATTAAAGGGTCAAACAAACAATATGACAGGCTCCCAAATGCCTCCTCCTTTAGATTTTCAGAATTCTCAAACGTTTCATCTTCAAAACCTAGTAAATGCTTTACAAAAGGAAAACGAAAGTTTTCTAGAAGAAAATGAAAAGGTTAAACGTCATTTCAATGAGTTATTTGAATCGATTAAAGTCACTCGTAACAAAAACAACGAACAAATAGCTTCATTGCAAAAGGAAATTGAGAATCTGAAGAGTCAGGTAAAAGGGAAAATGCCAATGACCAATGGGGAGAATGGTGTATCAAAGGTTCACTCTTGTAATAAATATGCTTTGTCTGTGACACATGTCCCTCCTCATCTAAGAAACAACAAACTAGCTATTCAAACATATTTCTCATCTCTTAAGGATTGCTTAGAATGCCTGCGTGAGATTGTTGAAGAGGATAAGCTAGAGAAACCTCATGATATTGCAATTGGACATGCATGCTTATATGCCAAACGATCTCAAGAAATCTTAGAATGCTTGATCACAATATGCCCAAAGATATTAGGTGAGAGAGTTAACCCTTTGATTCCATGCTCGATGCCTAATGCCAAATATGATATGCACTCGATTCCCAATGTTTTGAATGTGAACCGTAGTGTGCCCTTGAGTAGTTCAGATTCTAGATCTGTCAATGCTAAGAAAGAGAACTCAAGTGTGCCTTCTAGGAGTACTAATCTCAGTACCTCTAGTTTTAAGAAAGTAAACCTTAGTGCACCTGCATGTAGTTCAGATCCCAGCACATCTAAACAGGTGATGCAAAGAGTAGTAAAACCAACTAATGTTCCCATTCCCTCTACAGGAGTAATCAGTGACATTAAAGGGAGCAGGTCAAAGTCTCAAGACAATACAAGGAATGATAGGACCTCGCAAGCTAAGAATGTGCACTGGAAAAGAGTAGAAGAACAATCTAGGAACTTTAAGTTTGAATCGAATAAAACGAATCGTGTTGATTCTAGTATTAGCCATAGGCGTACTGTAATTAATTCGAATTCTGATACTATTTGCAAACCTTGTACTGATGTCTGCTTGAATTCTGTTTCTAATCATGAATGTGGTGTTAATGTTCTGCCTAATGATGTTAATTGTCCAGTTAATATTGTTAATGCTAAAATTCATGCTAAGAAGGCTAAAAGGCAAAAACGAAAGAAAGTTAGAAAACAGTGGAAACCCACAGGAAGAACATTCAGTAAAATAGGCTTCTATTGGATACCTGTTGGTCATAAGACTAATCAGATAATGCCCACTAGAAAATGGATGCCTACTGGTAGAACTATTCCTTTAAGAAGTGATCACACTGTGAACAGGGCTAATACAGACACTAGTACTGCATCTATTCACAATGATTTCATTGCCTCACTTTCTGATATGAATGCTTCTATTTCTGATGTGGGTGTTCCAACCATTGTAACTAACCAAATGGAACCCATTCTTGCATGGGGATCCCAATTATCCAGTTATCCATTCTTGTCTGTGTTCAACTGCAGATCGTTCAAATCGTTCTGTGGTACCTGGACTCAGGCTGTTCCAAGCATATGACTGGAGACCGATCGCGGCTCATGAACTTCGTGAGCAAATTCATCGGGACTGTTAGATTTGGTAATGATCATTTCGGTGCTATTATGGGTTATGGAGATTATGTTGTTGGTGATAGTGTCATCTCTAGAGTTTACTATGTGGAAGGTTTAGGTCATAATCTGTTCTCTGTTGGTCAATTCTGTGATTCTGATCTAGAAGTAGCCTTCAGAAAACATACCTGCTTTGTTAGAGATCTTAATGGTAAGGAACTGTTAAAAGGAACTCGTGGCTCAAATCTTTACACCATCTCTATCGATGACATGATGAGGGCCTCTCCAATCTGCTTGTTATCAAAGGCTTCAAAAACAAAGTCATGGTTATGGCATCGTCGTCTCAATCACTTGAACTTCGGCACCATCAACGATCTTTCCAGAAAGGACTTAGTTGTAGGTTTACCTAGACTAAAGTATGAAAAGGATCATCTTTGTTCAGCATGTCAATTGGGAAAAAGCAAGAAGTATGCCCATAAACCCAAACCTACTAACTCTGTCACAGAAGTTCTTCATATGATTCATATGGATTTATGTGGACCAATGAGAGTGCAGAATATCTTTGGGAAGAAATATGTGTTAGTTATGGTTGATGATTACTCTAGATTCACCTGGGTCAAGTTCTTAAGGACAAAAGATGAAACTCCTGATATCATCATCAAACTCATCAAACAGCTGCAGGTTCGACTAAACAAAACTGTCAGAATTATCAGAACAGACAATGGAACTGAGTTTGTCAACAAACAACTTAGTGAATTATATGAAAGCGTTGGAATCAGCCATCAAAGAAGTGTTCCACGAACCCCTCAACAGAACGGTGTAGTTGAAAGACGAAATCGTACTCTTGTTGAAGCCGCTAGAACAATGCTGATCTACTCAAAGGTTCCAATGTTTCTCTGGGCTGAAGCAATTGCCACTGCAAGCTACACACAAAATCGTTCCCTGATTCACACTGTTCATGGAAAAACTCCATATGAACTTGTCCACAACAGAAAACCTAATCTATCTTTCCTTCGTGTGTTTGGTGCATTGTGCTATCCAACTAATGAGGGTCAAGACTTAGGCAAACTTAGGGCCAAAGCTGACATTGGAGTATTTGTAGGATATGCATCAAACAAAAAGGGATACCGAATCTACAACAAAAGAACCCGAAATATCATGGAAACAATTCACGTTACGTTTGATGAGCTGACCGGTCAAATGGCTCCTGGACACTCCAGCTCAGGACCCGCTCTTCAAAACAGTCCCATTGGTTCATCCCTTGTTCCAAACTCCTCTCAAGAAACTCCATATGTACCTCCATCTGAAGATGATGTAAAGAAATTGTTTGATCCTATGTTTGATGAACTGTATGATTCAATTACTAATGAGGTGTTGATCCCTACAACAGAGGATGCTCATATTCCAGTGAATGAAGTCAATCCCTCAGTCTCAATATCTTTAAGTCAAGAAGCACCTACTGCTGATCCTTCAGTCTCATCAACAATTCATCATTCTTCAAATATACATCATGGAAATGTTTCTGGCATCAATGATGAAGTTAATCCCTTTGCTACTCCTGAAGATGCTCCATTTGAAAACATATTTGCTACTCCTGAATCATCATCAGAACCATCTTCTTCAGGAGACATCGACTCAGCTACCTCAGTTCCTCAACAACTGCCACATGAACACCTCAGAAAATGGACTCACGATCATCCATTAGACAACATCATTGGAAATCCCTCTCGTCCTGTATCAACCCGGAAACAACTTGCAACCGATGCCTTATGGTGTTTCTTCAACTCCGTACTATCTAAAATTGAACCAAAAGATGTTAAAACCGCCATGAATGAAGATAGCTGGTTCAATGCCATGCAAGATGAAATTCATGAGTTTGATCGTCTTGATGTATGGGAGTTAGTACCTGCTCCAGACTGTGCTATGATTATAGCTCTTAAATGGATCTTCAAAGTGAAACTTGATGAGCATGGTGATGTGTTGAAGAACAAGGCTCGATTAGTTGCTAAAGGATACCGTCAAGAGGAGGGTATTGATTTTGAAGAATCTTTTGCTCCTGTTGCTCGAATCGAGGCAATCAGAATCTTTCTGGCTAATGCTGCTAGTAAGAACATGGTAGTCTATCAGATGGATGTGAAGACGGCATTTCTGAACGGAGATCTTAAAGAAGTAGTCTACGTCAGCCAACCTGAAGGATTTGTGAATCAAGAGCATCCTACTCACGTTTATCGTCTGAAGAAGGCTCTTTACGGTTTAAAGCAAGCTCCAAGGGCATGGTATGATACACTGTCAAAGTTTCTTCTATCAACCGGATTCAGCAAAGGAGCAGTTGATCCTACATTGTTCACCAGGAAGTCAGGCAAACATTTAACTCATGTTCAAATTTATGTTGATGATATTATTTTTGCCTCGACAGACCCAATGGAATGTGATCGTTTTTCTAATGAAATGAGTTCAAAATTTCAAATGTCAATGATGGGACAAATGTCATTTTTCTTGGGATTACAAATTTCACAAAGTCCCGGAGGCATTTTCATAAATCAATCTAAATATGCAACTGAGATCTTAAAGAAATTTGGATTTAATTCAAGTGACCCTGTTGACACCCCCATGATTGATCGAACCAAACTAGATGAGGACCACTCAGGGATCATGATTGACCAAACGAAATATCGTAGTATGATTGGATCCCTGATGTACCTCACAGCTAGTAGACCAGACATCTTGTTCGATGTTTGCATGTGTGCTAGATACCAGGCTAAGCCTACTAAAAAGCACCTTGAAGCAGTTAAACGGGTATTTCGGTATCTCCAAGGAACCATCAATATGGGACTTTGGTACCCGAAAGACACCGGTATGTCACTAACAGCATATGCAGATGCAGATCATGCAGGGTGTCAAGATACTCGTCGAAGTACGTCCGGAGGTGCTCAGTTTTTGGGTGATAAGCTTGTGAGCTGGTCTTCAAAGAAGCAAATGAGTACTTCTATTTCCTCTACAGAGGCTGAATACATAGCCATGTCATCGTGTTGTGCTCAAATCTTATAGATGAGATCTCAATTATCTGACTATGGCTTTGAATTCAACAAAATCCCTCTGTACTGTGATAATAAAAGTGCTATTGCTCTCTCATGCAACAACGTTCAACACTCAAGAGCAAAGCATATCGACATTCGACATCATTTCATCAGGGAACAAGTGGAAAAAGGTGTGGTGGAACTATATTTTGTGAGGTCTGAATATCAGTTAGCAGACATCTTCACCAAAGCTCTTCCAAGAGAACGTTTTGAGTTTATTCTTCCACGACTTGGTTTGAAAAGCCTTCAACCAGAAACTCTCAAACGTCTTCAGGAGGAAGACGAGGAGTAAAGGTCTATCTTCATCTATCTCTTTGTAAATATTTATTCGAAAATCAAAATACAAAATTATAAAACCCTCAAAAATCAAATAGAAAAATATAAAACCTTCAAAATCCATAAAAATATGAAAAATTCGAAAAATTTTCAAAAAATATTGTCAATTTGTCATGTTTTTTTTTTCTCTATTCGATAATATCTACGGTCTTTGTGCTGTCATTCAAAGAATGACACGGGACTTTAGATGTTGTTCGAATTCTTATAAAAAAAATAAAATAAAAAAAAATAAAAAAAAAATTGAGAGAAAGAGAAATGGTTTATTGTCATCTTCAGGCAATAACCCGGTTTTAAAAGAAAGAACAGAGCTATGTTTTATCATGCTTTCAAAATTCCATGCTCTGATTCTATAAACATTTATCTGCTGAAAACCAAATGCTTTGAAAAATAACTCGGTCTCTATTTTTGATAATCATCAGGACTTATATGTCAAAATCTCTATCTCTCAATCAACAACCTATGTCATTGATTGAGGGGGAGAATGATTTCAATTAAATTAAAAAGTTATTTGGCATTAAATTGTTCTCAAAAGATATACATGCATGTTTTATCAATGGAGTTTAAAGTCTTAAAATCCGATCCTTATCATTTCAAACGCTTTCACAATCAAGTCACAATTCTCCTTAAAAGCTTTCAAAATCAATTTAAATCTATAAGAGATCACAAATCTCAAATGATTTAATAATTGTGATCGGGGGAGAATGTGTGATTTAAATTGGATTTAAACTAATAATTCGGTAAATGGTTTTATAAGAATGTACATGCTGTCCTTCCCACATGTGACAAACGATTTCAAATTTTCAATGCACATGTTGAGGGGGAGCATCTATCTTAAACCTTTGATTTGAAACGTGATCATTCATCCCAATGTGCAGGTTCCCTCTAGTATGTGCAAAACTCTATTCAAACCTCGAGGCACATATTGAGGGGGAGCAAATTCATGGAAACCTCATCCTTCCCGGAAATGCTATACCTACTTGATTTGATGTGGGAAGTGATGTTGATATCTTTTAGAAAATGGTAATCAAAGAAGTTAATTCTTTCTCTTGCCTCCGTGTGCAAAACTTTTTCAAATACTTGATGCACATGTTGAGGGGGAGTTCTCGTTCTAAAAATATCAAAAACAATTCAGGTACAAAATGCTTTGATAATATATCACAAGTATCTGAATTGATTTTCAAATGGTTTTCAATTGGTTCCAATGGCAGATGAACAATACCAATTAGACCGACCAACTTTACTTTATGTACGGTGATATAAGGATGATAAGGTTAGGTATGTGTTCCCATGATCCGCCAGAACCGGAGGGATCTACCCAGGGACAATCCACTAGTTAGTGTAGAAGTCATTAGGTATGATGATAAAAGGAGAAAAATGAGATATGGGAAGAGTGCAGACTAAGACTGAGCTAGTACTGGAATAAACCCAACAAGGTTCTAGCTATGAAGTCTCGGTAAGCACTGAAGGGGTTGAAGAATTAAAAAGAATTGAATGAGGAAAGGGTGAAAACAAATAGCCCTCCATTTATTCAACCTTAGGGCAGAAACCGGGTTCAATTCATATGCTACTGATGGTAACATCGGTATTGAAGACAAGACGTCATGGACCCAGTGACGCACTGCACTTCAACTTTCCAAACCACTCAAGTTCCTGTTATAAGGACTTGTTTCATTCTCACGGGGAACCGACATTATCTATCGACTTTCTCTTAGAGATTGTTGATATTGAAGAAGGAGACCCTCTCCCTAGTCTCCGGCACAGGATCCAAATATGCACAAATTGAGTCTAGAGCCACGAGATCATCAATAAATCTCATTAGGACACTTTCAATGAAGACTCTCTGTTTCACTCAATGTGGAAAGAGAGATTATATCTTGAGTCCTACGCATTATCCTTGTGGTATTTCCGGAACATCTGAGTGATGTGTATACATATTCACTATGAAGATGGAAAGCCTTCTGGAGCCAACATCAAACAAGCTCCTGGTAGGTGGCATGTGAGATCTATTATATAGATCAACCATGTGACAACTGAACAGAAACAATGGGGCGATTCAATCTCTTGAATCAATCCTGGTTCAGGTTATGGATTGATGGATACCTTTGAAAAACCGGTCTTTGTGCTTAACAACTCTTTTATTCAGTACATCGACCGTGTACTCATTTTTCAAACCAAAAGGTGTTTTTATGAATGATAATTGATTTTCAATAAAACCTTCGTTGTATTGCAAAAACAAGTTTCTATTGAGCAATACACGATTGTTTTTCAAATCTCTTTTCATCAATCAGTGGACTTAAAATTCGCTGGTTCACTCACTCCGTGTTGTCTTCTTTGAGATGTTCCGGTTTGAGAACAGCTAGAGCAGCTGCGAAACCCTGTCAAGGAAATTCTTCGGAATTATACCTGATCACAGGCAGTACATGTACTGATCAATGGGGAACCGTGGGCCGTGTACCTCAATTCAACGAAAGTGATCAAAGACACTTTCGTGCGATTTATTGCTAACTGTTGTATGCAGGTATACCCGATGTTTGCAGCTGATCAGAATGAAGCGGTCAATCCATAGCCGCATGCTCACTTAACACATTCATCTCAGAAGTAATCATGATTAGTGCATCAATGAATCTGATATTTTCACTCCATGCTTCTGCTACGCTGCTGCCAATATCATGAATCAACTAAAGCTTCCGCTACTCTGATGTGAAGATATCATGATCCAGAATGTGAGCATGTCGGTCCTAAAGTCACAACATCACAAAGGATGCCACAGAGATTTTTGATAGCTGATGATCTCAAATGATGGCTCAAAATTATTATCACGTGGATCAGTAAAAGACCTCCACTTAGAGTAACCAAACATGCTATGTGAAGAATCAATGACTACGAGCTTAGAAGCAAAGGACTACATCAAGAATGCAAGATCACTTTTTAATGTATTATCTAGTTGTATTCAATGTAATTTTGGTACATGATTGAGGTGACCTCCCTTAGGGGGAGATTGTTAGGAATTAGAAATTCCAGGTATTAAAGAGTCGGTCACCTCAACTATATGTAATCGTTAGAAAGCTCGTAGTCGTAGTTCTTTTTAGTTAAGTAGTAATTAGTTAAGTAACACCGTGGAGGACGGACGGGTCTTTACCCACTGTATGCCTGATCCACAGCCCGATGTGTGGCGTTTAATGTAAGACTATAAATACTCTCTACCTCCCAAGGTAGAGAGTTGGAGCTCATAATAATATCTTTCACTTTCTCTCACTAAGTTCCCTAAACCTCTAACTTTCTCTCTCTAGAATTTCACTTATACGCCACCTTGTTGTTATGGTTTGATGTGTATGTGAAAACTAATATCTTACACACATGTAACACGATATGGATGCTTTGGCGTTTTAGAAACAGTATCGTTTTTCAGGATCCGAAAATAAAGAGAAGTCATGTTTATGATAATATGATCACTCATTATTTTGATTGGTATACAAATCCATGTGGTAAGTGTAACATTGCTTGGACATTGTGGTTAAAAACACAATGTTGCGATATTCTTTGTAATTTTGCTAGTTTCTCTCTAGCTTTTGAATATATTCCGCTGTTAAAAACAATTGGTTAGACAGCTTTAATGCCAATCTAAATCTTTATATTGGTGCATATATAAGCAACTAAGAAGCAGTTTGTTTTCCGCAAGACTCAATAATTTGCTATGATCTATCTATACCACTTTATACATTTGGGACTTGCTATTAATGGAAGGCTTAAAAATCCATATTCAACACTTACTTATAATGAAAAGAATTGTATTAAGTTTGCTATTAAATCAATACATCAATATAGGTTTCAAATGCAAACGAAACATATATCTTCCATTATATTAAAGTTTTGAGATTACAAGTCCATTTACAGCCCATTATTAAAAACGTGTAACCGCTAAAAATCATTACTATCAATAATGATTATTAAAAACATTTAACCGCATCCACCAATAAATCCACACATACCATTTAATATCTCTCACACACACATCTAAAACATTTGCAATAAGGCTGAGTGTAGTAATGGAGTCTCAGTCAGTCGGGGTTACCTGACGCGTAAGGCTTATTACGCCGACCCAAAAGCCTGTAACGACACTGTCATTATATCTTGCTCAAAGTAACCAATCTTTGATCTGAAAACATGATCATCCTCTCTTGTCTCTTTGATGTTTGTCGCTACTTGCAATGACGAACCACCAAGATCAATAAGAGACTCAAACTATCCAATCTCGACGAATTTCCAAACATCCCCATATGCCAATACGCTTCTTCTTCACCACTTAAACCCCGAATCTAATCTTTCTTATACTTTAAACTATGTACCTTCGCAACCTCCTCAACATCACTCAAAACCCTCCGAATGCTTTCCACATTCAATCTCCTCAACCTTGCGGTACCCAACACAAATATAGGAGTATATGTACGCCTTTCATAAGGCACCCATTAAACAACAAGAAAGAAACATCAAAATATCATATTTGTGTTTGATGTTATAAAACACGAATCTTTACAAATTTAAACACGATATCTTCCTCGATCTTAAAGGTAAAACAAAAATCGAAAAGCAACAAACCTATCTTGAGACCTTATAATAGATATATAAGACGAAAAATACTTCATTCGTGAGTTTTGTTGCTCTTTGTACTTGTAGAAAGTAACAAAAGAAAGAACCCAAGTTTGGTTTGTGTTTGTGTGTTTCGTGTTGAGCATAACTGAAAGAGAAACAAAGTGTTTGATTGATGTTCTAGCGGAACTAAAAGAGTTTGTGTTCGATTTTCATAAAAGAGAAAGAAAGATTGATGTGATTGTGTTTGATGTTGGTAGCAGAGAGATACAAAAGGGATGATTTTTTTTGTTGTTGGCGGTGGCCACATTTAGGTACAAGAAGTTTGTGTGACTACATTTGTTAGAGCGCTAGGTATCGTTTGGTGCCGTAGGTGATGCCATGAGAAAAAGTGATGCCACCTCAACATTTTTTTCTCATGGCACCACTTTTGGCTATAACACCAAAAACTCCCTCCCTAGCATAACACCAGATTTTGTGGTGCCATTGGATTTTTTTTTTTTTTTTTTATCATTTTTAAATAAATCAATATATATAAGGACCCTATATATAACTATATTTAATTTTATTAATAAAAAACACATTATATAAATAGCAAAAGACATGAAATTAAAAAATATATTAAATGAAAAATTACGTAAAATAAAAAATAGACGTAAAAATAAAAGTAAACTAGTTATGCGGGAATGAAAGTAATGGTTAGGATTGTCTCTAGTTACTTGAATCAAGTTATGGTATTATGAATCATTGGATTTGATCTAACGACTCAAATCAAAAGAACTTCTTTTGATTTGAGCCATCAGATCAAATACAATCCAATGGCTCATAATACCTTAACTTGACTCAAGTTGTGTTTACAACTTAAGAGAATCCTTATCCTAAAAGTAAACTAGTAAATGATACATAAACCTATCCACCGATACAAATAATAACCTATCCAATACACTAGTAACCTAAACAAATATTATATTTATTTCATCTTGATAATAATGATATGACCAAGACAATATGGCAACTTTAACTTCATTGATACGTGGCCTTTGCATTTACCACGTATATCCAAACCAACTTTTTGCTTCAAGTAAAACTATCTTTCTCATTTCCAACGTTACTATATCGTCTTCTTCCTTGAAGTATCTGCAAAAAAAACACACACACACACAAAAGAAACATCACATTATCATGACACAAACACAATACATCACAAACACAAACAAAAAAAGAAACAAACCAAAAAAAAAAAAAAAAAAAATGCTCGGCGTGAGCTGGTGGCCACGGCGCCAGGCCCTACCAGCCCAGCCTCTGTGTAGGTTTTCGCGCCAAACGCTTGTGCCGAAGGCTATGGCTCAAGCCAACAGCCATTGTACCCGGACCTCTTAGTAAAAGAAGTGCTTGGTGGCCGTGAAATAAATTTAGGGTTAAAGTGAGGATTGCTAGGGTTAGTGCATATTTATATCTTTTAAATTAGAGTATTTGAGTTATAAGTAGGCTTTTTTGTTATTTGAAGTTGATCTTGGGATCTCATTTTGGTTATCCTAATGTATACTTCTATATCTATACTATGATATCTATATCTATATCTATACGTCTATATCTTTATCTATACTTTTATACTACGTTATAAAGCATTTAGGCCCTTCACTAAATAGAAAGGCTTAAAAATTCAGCCAACACATTTGCCTATAATGAAAAGATTTTGTCAAATAATAATATTAGTAACCGACATGTTCTTTAAGATGAAATTAATTTATGTACTCAATAATATAAATGATTGTAACCGAAAAAAATTAAAATACAATTAAGGAAATATACATTATTAACTTTCGGTTACACATTTTTAAATTCACGTTAGATTATAGGTTTGTTTTAGTATAAAAAGGCCAATGAAGATTAGAAAGTGGTTGTGTACAATTTGTTAACGTGGTGAAAGAAAATATGTTGGGTTGAGATGGTGAAGTCAACTACGACATTTTTCCAATACTAAGAATTGACATTATTTTTGTCTTCACATTATCATCAACTCCGACGTGTCATCACTATTACCGTGTACCAAAACACCACCATTGTTGTTTTCCCTATTTTTAGTTTTGATGCATTGCGCATGTACTACTATGATATATATAAAGATGATTGTGATGCTTCAATTATATGCTATTGTGGGTTATTTAGTTATACGGATACTCGCCTTCACAACGCGTGAGTAACCGACCAATAGACATTAATTAATTCTGGCCTAGATTGAATGAGTAAAATAATTTTATGAATAAATTTTTGAATATGGCTCACCTTTTGCCCTTTGGCAGCATCAATTTACTACACTAGTCGGGTACACGCGTGTTTGACTGCGGGTATCCGTGTAACCAAATAACTCACAATAGCATACAATTGAAGCATCACAATTATCTTAATACATATAGCAGTACATGCACAATGCATAGAAGCCAAAAAGATAGAAAGCAACAATGGTGGTATTTTGGTACACGGTAATAGTGATGACACGTCGTAATTGTTGATAATGTGAAAACAAAAACAATGTCAATTATTAGTATCATTGTGGTTGAATTCACCATCTCAAGCCAATATCTCTTCTTTCACCACGTTAACAAATTGTACACAATCACTTTCTAAAATGAATCTATCATCTCTTCATGATCCTTTTTATACTAAAACAAATAACCTATAATTTAATGTGAATTTACAATTATGTAACCGAAAGTTAGTAATGTTATTTTCTTAATTGAAATGTTTTCGGTTACAATCATTTATATTATTAATTACATTAATTAATTTTATTTTAAAAAACATGTCGGTTACTAATATTAGTATTTGACCAAAAAATTTCATTATAACCAAGTGTGTAATCTGAATTTTTTAAAACTTCCATTATAAGCAAGTCTCAAATATATCAAAGTAGAGTAGGTTATAAAATGGTCAAACGCAACAAAGGATGGCTCCGTGTAAAAAGCTACATCACCAAAATGCGATAAATTATGAGGTTTCATTTCATGTTCGATGCAAGCAACTTTGAAATCGGTCATGACAACCTTCTAAAAACTAAAGTCTTTGCTCGGTCATGAAAACCTTCTAAAAAAACACTGCGATAGTAATGCAACTAAACATTATGATTGAAAATGGGTTTATAAACCCACTTATCCATAAAACAATGGGTTGAAAGATAGTTTGTGTACACAAAACCAAATAAACCCACAAACTACACACCTTTTTTCTTGGAAAACAAATCATAAATCATCTTTATCATCATCTCCCCCATCGGCCATAAATAAAAAGTCCACAAACCTTCCATAAACAATTACAATACCCAATATCAATTCCAGCTACCATCTTTGTTTCTTTCAAAATCCAGAATCATAAAAAAAGAACACAAATTTATAAAAGGCCATCTAGAAAATCTTTATACTTTCTATTTTTAGAAAGAAAAAACAAACATGTTACACCTATTCTTTGCAGTTGCGTTTTCAACAGTATGGTTTACTTTATATGTTCCACCAGTTACAAGCTTGAATCTCTTTGTACAAACAATGGAAGAATCATAATGGTCTAAAAGATAAGGGAAAATGTGCCAATTTAATCGGTTGGCAGGCAAACCGAAACATATGAAAGGTTGGGTGGTGACCGGGTAAATCTTCGGTTGGGCTAGTGGCACTAACTCGGTCGTGTTCTCGGTTGGGGTGGCAACCAACCGAGCCATTAGCATTGGCCTTAGCATATTTATTTCAATACTCAGTAGAGATGCTAAATTATTGCTTGTATTTCACAAATAATTTAGTCATGCTTGTGATCCTTTTTAAAATGTATGATCTATGAAATAAATACATTTTAAAATGTAGATACTTGTGATTAGGGTCGAGTATTGGGCCGAAACCGACCTATCTCAACCCGATTCCGACTCATCTTGAAACTGACAAGGCTGAAAATCCTAATCGAATTCCGACCCGATTCTAGTTCGGGTAATCCCGAAATAACAAACCGGTTTGTATGGTTTTCTTTGTGTTATCCCGGGTAATCCCGACTCCCGAGTCCCGACCCGAGTTAAGGTCGGTTTGTGTCGGTCGTTGTCGGTCCGAGTTAAGGTCGGTTTGTGTCGGTCGTTGTCGGTCTATCCAAAAAGGTATCGCCCTAGGATTAGTCGGCTCGCAATGTTAAATCAAAAACTCGTGTATACCAAAAAAAAAGTTGCATCCTTCATGAAAGTATTTGATATAGCTACGTGAAAAAAAACTAAAAAAACCCGATTAACCTGACTAACCAGACCCGACCCGACATCACCCAACATCAGGTCCAGTTGAAGATCACTTTTTCATTCCAACATTTTAAACTCATTTCAACTAACCAAACGCCCTCCGTCAATTTGATTTCCATTCTCCATTTCTAAAACCCTCACTCCTAAAACACCCTTAACTGATAAAGGGTATGATAGTAATTTTAATGATTTCTTTATCAACACTTCTTGATCTATTATCCCATATCACATGCCATGACAGACAAGTCTTCCTTTTTAGTACAAACTTCAATACTCTCCACACACACAAACTCACAAACACACACTTCAAAAAATGAGATCTTTCACTTTCACTTTCACCACCACCACTCTCCTCCTCCTCACACTCCTCACCATCACCACCACCACCAACACCACAACAACCACCACACTTGACCCAAAGCAACTGGAAGCACTCCACTCATTATACATCCCAACCACCCATGACCCATGCACCACCACCACAACCACCACCACTTGCGACACTGCCACCCCATTCCGCCACCTCACCTCCCTCCACCTCACCAACTGCTCAGAAGACCTCACACTCTCCACCACTGTACTCTCCTCCTTATCCACACTCACCACCTTAACTTTCCTTGACTGCCACGTCACCTTAGTCCACTTTCCATCTTCACTCACCACTAACCTCAGATCTTTCACCTCCATCAACTCATTGAAGCCACTCACTGGAGTGTTTCTTAGCAGGTTTACTAACTTAACTCAGCTCACTATCTCTGGTGACAATGTCAAAGCTTCTGGTATTCATATCATTACCTCAAAAATGAAGTCTTTAACCAATGTAACACTTAAAGGTGCAAATTTGACTGGTTTTATACCAAAAGATTGGAACTTGAAGATGACCCAGATGGATTTATCCAATAATAAGCTTAATGGGACCATACCCACTTCATTAACTTTATTGGAAAACATAAAGTTTCTTAATTTATCATCAAATGAGCTTAGTGGTGAAATACCCGGATCCATTTCGGGTCTAAAAGGTTTGGTTCAGTTGGATCTTGGGTCAAATCAGTTAAATGGGAGTGTTCCAAGATCTATAGGGGATATGAAGGGTTTAAAGTATTTGAATCTTGAGAAGAATAATTTCCATGGTGTTATGCCTTTTAATGCTAGTTTTGTTAAGAGTTTAAGTGTGTTTAAGATTAGTGGGAATGATGGTTTGTGTTATAATGTTTCGAGTTTTTCGAAAAAGTCCAAACTTGGCATTGCTCCTTGTGATAAACATGGAAAGCCTATTTTGCCCCCAACTGCATCCGCGGATGAACCAGCTTCATCCGCGGATGATATGGCGGACTATGATGATGGTGTTAGTGATGGAAAAAAGAAAAAGGGTGGTGGTGATGATGATCATGGGCCTAATAAGGTTGTGCTTGGTGTGGCTATTGGGTTGTCAGCTGTGGTTTTCCTTATTATTTTCTTGGTTATGTTATCCAAATGTGGTGGTAGATGTTGTTGTTGTTAGGTTAACCGTTATACGATAACCATTTTCAAGACGGCTTAGTGGTAAGGGCTCGAAAGTTTTATAAGGGACGCGGGTTTAAGCTACGATGAATGCACATTTTGGGATGGTTAACAAAAAGTTCATAAGTCTAGACAACATACATCATAAGATTGAAGGATATGATGATGATTATTGTTTTATTCATTTGGTGATCAAGAGATTGAAGGTACATGGAAATGTAGCTAAAGTAAAGATTGGGTACTTTTGAGTTATGATACACAAAAGGGATTGAGTAAACTTCATTTGATAATGATGATAAGTGAGATTTTATGGCATGTGTTTAATTTTTTGTTTGTTTGTAATAAGGATTACATTATTATTATTATTATTCTTTGAATGATGGTTGAGAGTTGTGGGGTGTGATTTGCAGTTGCTAGGTTGGCAATGTATGTACAATGATTATTGGTGGTTATAAATTTATAATGACAACTATCATGTTCCCAATTTGACACTATGTGTGGGAGGTTTTGCCTTGTTTTGAGGTTGTCATCATTGTTGACTTATGGATATCTAGATTTCTTATGTGCTGCATGTGCTATACTGCTATCCGAAACTTACACTGTAGTAGTCTATGATGATATTAAACCATATGCCCAAATCTGTTGATTGCAGGTAACTTCATGAATAAAAGTACATATCTTAACAAGAGGAACATCTTAGGCGACCCTCTGAGACCAAGTCAGAAAATCATGTTATTATATAGCGAGCTCGTGAGTTATTAACGCTGCTAGAGCCTATGTGGCTCCGTCCCTGTAGCATCATATGAGAGGAAATAGGTGACCCTTATCTACGAGTTCACTTGATCATTAAAGACACGTCAAGTCGTCAATGACTCACGACATGTAAATTTAACTCCCAACAATGTTCCAAGTCACATTGTTTAATGAATCTCGGTAACAAAGACTTGATGGTCGGAGATTATCCTCCTATTTAGTAATGAATCTCGGTAACAAAACCTGTTTTTGTTAATTTTCCGAATTAACGAAGCTAAAAAGGCTTAGAGAAAATGTTGAAACACTTGCAAAACATGGTTACTTACTAATAACATTGTCCAATTAACATGAGGCCTTGTTTGTCCAGTCGCACACCAACAAAGATTGACGATTCTTGTTAGGTGCAAAAAGTTAATACGTAGTAACTGGTAGCCTGAACCGGTTCATAATTGGCTTCTATAATGTGTGGGCTATGCATAATTCACTTAGCGTTTGTGGCTACAAGGGTTTCAAAGATTGAACCTTGGACATTGTGCTTGTTAGGTGCAAAGATTCTTCGCCCGTTACCAACTAAGTTACACGTCATTGACGATGAACGATTCTTGTGTGTGTAAATACATCATATCCTCGGTTTGACAATCATAGGGAAAACAAGTATATGTATCGCACATTTTTAATTAAAACAAGAAATATCACATGATAATAAAATCCCCAATACGAAAAACCATTTAAAGTACCTAGTTGTGAGATGATATTATTTTATTACATCATTTTAGCATCATCGATGAAACATGGTAGTCCAATCTTTTACAGTAAAGGCTTCTACTTGGGCTAAACCTAATGTTTACTGGGCTGGTAGATTTGGGCTTTTTTCTAAGTAACATTGAAATGAAATGGGCTGCATCAAGTGGATCAGTTTGTCATCAAAAAAGAAAAACAAAAAGGAAAAAGAATAATTGTTGCTCACTAGTTTGCACTTGACAAATCAATGGACAATATTGTTTCTTTCTGTGGTTGAGTCCCGTAATGATTATAATTCGGTATTTCAAGATCCCAAAACGGACCATAAGTTGTGTCTGTTAGTTGAATAAAGCGCAAAGCTCGTCGGTTTGGGTCCGTTTAGTATTTAGGGTTCGTTTGTTAGTTTCTATTTGAACAATCTTTGTATTTAGATTTTAATACAGTTTTGCAATCTTAGTTAATACAGTTTGTTTGTTAGTCTCAACAAGGCGTTAGATGGTATGTGTTTTGTTAGTTATGAAATTTTTAACTAACCAAGTTTTGGTAGTTGGTTTCTATTCGGTGTTGTCTAAGGTAGTGTTCATTATCGGGATAGGTACATTTTTTTGTACAGTGTAAAGCGGATAAATGTATAAGATTTTTCCTGTTTAGGTTATCTCAATAAGTCTTTTTTAGAACCCTAATAAATATACACACCTAGTAAGTTTTGAACTCGTAAATTTTCACGAGAAAAACATAAACTTAGAGCATGGGGTGTCGTGAGTTGACCACTTCTCTTCATTTGGGCCTCACGTATGCCACATCACCTCCACATCACTCCAACACACTTACTTAAAAATACCCCTGAATCACAACTTACTCAATTCTCTTCATTTGAGCCTCACCCACCCCTTTTTTTTTTCTTTTCCATATTTTTCAAACAAAATAAATTTCATTTCATTCACTTAAATAAAAATAAAACTACAGTACGGAAAATAATAATAAAAAAAAAACCATACGAAAAAATAAAAAAACTTACGATAATAAAATAAATCCTACGGAAAATACATAAATCCTAAATCCTAATCTGAATACTCCTTATTAGCAGAATCATACGCGGAAGGTATATAATCCTCGAGGCGAGACAAAGCTTCCTCGTCTACCGGAGATTCCTCACCGGAGATTCCTGCATCATCATCTTTGTTCACCCGATAGCTCCAATTGACTTTGGTGTTGATGTTGTTCGTTACCCTTTGAACACACCGCCACAACTTGTCAATATTTTCGTCATCTCTGCGGGCTTCCTTCTTCAGAAATTTCTCGATCACACCTTTTCGTTCAGTGCTGATGTCGTTGCAACTCTTGTAGTTTTCTCTCATCTGCAGCTTCTCCGTCATCCCCTGCTCAAACAATTGGATGACGCGTATAATAGCGTCTTTTCGAGCCCCATCGTCGTTATTGCATTGATTTTGAACGTATGTTTGCATATCTTTAGCGGAATGCGGGAGACGGCAAGCTATAATAATCTTGCGTAAAGAGAATGTGAATTTTGAAGTTGAATTGTGTTTGAGAAGTGTGAATTTTTTTGTGTAAATGTTGATTATATTTATAGAGTTGGTAAATGTTGGTAATATTTGAATTTGAAAAGAAAAAATAAAATAAAATAAAAGAGTTGTAACCGTTGGTTTGAAACGGTAAGAATTTGAAAGTTGTCGTTTTCTTCGTCGTTGGATTGGCGAAACCACAAGTGGCGAACCACCATAGTGTCGTGTCGAGGAGCAAAACAGAGCGGCGAGTAGCCACGTTGGAAACGACGAGGAACTAAACACACCACACCCCATGCTCTTACCACTAAAACATTTGAAAATGGCTTCCTTGTTTATAGCAAAATTTGGTTTAAGATTACTACTCGTAGTTAGGGCTGAGCAACGGGCCGGAACCGAACCGAACCGAACCGACGTGACCCGAGAACCGATTTCACAAAAAACATGAGGTTCGGTTCGGTTCGGTTCGGTTTTGTGTCGGTTCGGTCGGTTCGGCCCGGTTTACATGCTTTATGTGCGTGTTTGGTCGGTTTTGGGTCGGACCGAACCGAACCGAAAACCGACATCCGATAAGACCTAGAACCGAAACCGAACCGAAAATGGTCGGTCCGGTTCGGTTCGGTCCGGTTCGGCTCGGTTTTCCGGTTCGGCTCGGTTCGATCGGTTTTGTGCTCAGCACTACTCATAGTAGTTATCTTATTTATGGAGTTGGTAAAAAATCCAAGTTTCATGGAATGGTTTCACGTGATCCGCACGTGATGATTTGAGATTGAAAAGTGGGGGTCACATGCAGCTAGCTCTAAATATAGAGAAGAAAAGTTTTTAATGCTATTTGCATGAGTTGTAAGCAAAAAGGTTCATTGGTCGTGGTCCCCTACCCCCCCACTTTTTACGGGTTTCGACACGTGGCCTGCTTTATGCACTCAACGTTAAAAGTTACAACACAACCAAAGTTACATAAGCCCAATCATGTGAGCTCAAAAGTTACCTTGTCTAGGTAAATTGTGGAAGCTAGTAGCTGAACTGAAATTTATCATACCAAACTAACATGTGAAAACTTTTAACTTGGGCTAACCAATTCGATTATAAGTTAAATTGGCCAAGGTATATTGTTGGTAACATTAACAAGAATTACTCGAATGTGTGGTGGCCGAGTAGGTAATTAACATAATATTCTTACAAGGGTTCTCTATGTTTAATATCATTATGCGTAATTGCGTACATTATGAGATAGTCGGATAAGTGTAAGAAACGGTTATAGGTGAAACTCTGGTTAGGCCGCATACACTCGAGTAAAAAACTTGTTTTAAATTAATACTCCCTCCGTCCCATATTAAATGTCCATGTTTGACTTTTCAAGTCTTTCTTTTACAACTTTCACTTTAAATATTTTTGCTTGTGCTATATAGTATTAGATAAAAATAATACTTAGTGGAAATACATTTAAAACTCAATCTATTTATATATTTTGCATCAAATATTATATAATACAACCAAAAATATTTATGGTCAAAGTTAAGAAAAAAAGACTTAGAAAATTCAAACCGGACATTTAATGTGAGACGGAGGGAGTAGTTTGCATGGTTATAAAGAAAGAATAGAGTGTTGAGTCATTCAGTAGTGACTCAATGGTAAAACTACTAAAGTCATCGCTTTAGGCTCATAAATATTTAAAGGCCCTAATTTTCTAACGGCTTTTATGAACATATAGTCGGTCACATATTTTTTTGGCATCATATTGATGTCAATATGAAAAACCTCTATTACTAAAGATGTTAAAATTATTAATTATTTATTGTTTATTTTTAAATTCATGTCATTTAGTCCTTATTTGAGTTTAGAAAACACGATCAAGTCAATATTTTTATTATTATAAAATGATGAATTGAGCTCATTTAATGTTACGAATTATGTCTCACAAGGATTATGGACGTGGCCTTTTTCATAGAATCATGTTGTTCTTGTGCTCTCTAACATTGTTGTTCCTCACCTTGACGATAAACAAATTGACTCGTTTTGTTGGAGAATGCATGGCGGGTCTTTCACTACGTACTCAGTTAACCATGCATGGCAATGTGTTCGCAACATGGTGTTGAAGTAGGTTGGTTCCACATTGTCTGGTCGAAGGTTATTATTTCAAGACACGCAATTCATCTTTGGCTCGTTATGAAGCGTCAATTACTTACACAAGATAAAATGAGGCAATGGGATGTCGGTAACTCTATTGACTTAAACCTGCTATCTATTATTCTCTTCAAAAAGTATCTAACAAATTCACATTATATTACTCATATACCTACTTCAAATAATACTAAAACTCACAATTATTTGATCGAGTACTATTTTACACCGTGCTATAGTTAAAATATTAGAACATGCGATAATTGCTTGTACATTAAGAATATAATCCACTTACTTCGGCTATGTTTGGCACATGAGATTATGAAGAGATTATGCTTATTTTTTTTAAAAAAAATAAGCTATTTAAAAAATAATATTGTTTGGCCGACAAAACTTATAAGAGATTATTAAAAAAAATAATCTTTCATAATCTCTGAAAATAAAATGTTACTTCATGTAGCTTATAAAAATAACTTTTTTTATAATTTTATTTCATGAACAGTACCAACACCAGCATCAACAACAGGATCAGCACCAACATAATCTATTTTTAACAAACATACCCTTGATACATTTTTACTACTCCCAACTAATCAAATATGTCACCTTCAATGCACACTTTTATTTATTAAATGTAGCTTTTAAAGCTACAAATAGCAAAACAATTATATAAAAAGTTAACGATGAGAAATTTTCCACCAAACTTATGCACTACACTTTTTCTACTTTCTAATAACCTACAACTTTAAATACAGTAATTAGGATAACTACGGTTAACCAACTCTCGAGTGCAAGTGTATCCTCATTGACTAATTTTACATAAATATCTTAAAAAGCATATAAGAACGTTTCTAAAAAATCGTGACATAAATTATAAATTTTAGCAATGACATATGACATGCCACCCAAAAGTACTTTTTACGTTAATGTGAATGGCGAACTCCTACCAAGAAAAACGATGTGGTAACAGACGTAAATCATAATCATATGTCTTGGCTCCACTTGATGAAATGACAAAATGCATACTACTTGTTTGCTATTGAAATTTTGTAAAAGTAATCAATTACTAATGGAAAAAAATGTGGGTAACCTCTAATTAGTTAATCTCTCAAAGTTTCTATACTTCTAATCGTTGTAAAAAAGGGATCTTTAGTGTTTCATCTTGTTGGCTTGTGACCTTGTGGGGATTGCCTAACTAGTTTGTAATATATGTCGGCTGTCCAAAAAAAGTTATATCGACATGTCACTGCTTTTTATAAATGTTTCGTTTATCAATCTAAGGGCCTGTTTGTTTAGTTTTTTTATTAAGTCCTGTAAAATTAAAGTGTATGTCTGGATATATGTTGTCTGTTTGTAGATAACTAAATGGTTGTTTGTTTTGTGTGCTGAATAAAGTGTCTTAATCAGAGAAAATTACTGGTAAATATGAAATATGTGGGATTATAGGTTAAGAATGGGAGGGTAAATATGTAAAAGCATAATAAAGAGGATGGACTTAATTTGGAGACCCTCCACCCCATGGCTTTTTCTATGAAGTCATCCTTTTATTTTAAGCCCCAAACAAACACTCATTTAATGACTTAATACATTTACATATTTATCTATTAAGACTCTTTAAGTCCTTATCAAACACCACCTAAGACTACACACAATGAAGCCATCACCCTCCCCTTCACTTGTCACTCGTGGGAATCATTGTGGTCACCACTAGGTCACGCGCTTATAGTGGAAAAAAGAAGAAAAACTGAGAGAGTGTTCGTAATTTATTATTATTATTATTATTATTATTATTTTGTGAGTGTGTATAGGGTATTTTATGAGATATAAGTGAGGTCTCTTTTAAAAGATGAAAGGAGTGATGATCATTGTGTCTGAAAGGTGAAGGAAATGGTGATGTGGCAGTGAGAAGTATTGTCATCATTATGTCTAGCCTAATGAAGCTCACTTGAAAGTTATTCCATCTCAAAGAATTGTCTAGTGATACTTTTAGCACCCTAATACATTCGTTTGACATTGACCGAGTTCAACCAAGGTGATATTATTCCCGTTACCCAGGTTCTAGCTTTTAACTCATATTTATTTTACGACTCTTTATTGCCTTTTCCAAGTAATTTAAATAGAGAAAACTTCATCAATTTATCGTTTTAGTATGACTCGTTATAAATACGCTACCTAGACATTTACATTTAAGTTATAATAAACCTCACATATGTTAGTGGAGGCCGGTGAGCCTTACTTATTTAGTTCAACCTTTACATGCAACAACTCTTGACGCTTTTAACAACGCAGCTTATTGGCTTCAGCGGATACTCTCCTAAGCGAGCTTCTAAGTTAGTCTAGTATAAACTTTATTTTTTTACATATCGTCTTTCGGACAAACCCTTTAACCGATCAACAACATTGCCGATTATCAATATTTTGCGCGATCGACTTTGAAGAGTCGACACAAACAAACAACAACATTAGAAAAACCAACACAAAATAAGCAGCCCTCCCCTACCCCTACCCACCCTGACCCCACACAAACGACTAACGTACTAAAGTCTAAAACACATATATAATCATTGGATTTATTCCTGTTCCTATTCCTTAATTAATGTAACGCAGGAAATCGAGCCTAATAATATAAACATTTTTGGTATGTCATTCTTTTTAAATTAAG
The DNA here is from genome assembly GCA_019973895.1 of Chrysanthemum seticuspe. Taxonomy (NCBI): domain Eukaryota; kingdom Viridiplantae; phylum Streptophyta; class Magnoliopsida; order Asterales; family Asteraceae; genus Chrysanthemum; species Chrysanthemum seticuspe. Next base: position 29,576,489 of record BPTQ01000007.1, on the reverse strand, counting down.
GGTTACACTTTTCTTGAATTTTACTCAATGAAATGATCTTATTATGTTTAGTTTCAATCTAGATCTTCACTCTTTACTAAACAAAGTATGTTTTTTTATTTGAATTTTGTGTTTAAATGTGCTTGATTTATTAGCTTTACACTTTCTTGATTTTTTGTTAAAAAAGATTTGATTTTTTTGTATGAAATGTTAATTTTGATGGACCCTTTTGATATCTTTATAATCTTTATTTGTTTATAATGTACACTTTCTTGAATTTTTACTCAAATCAAATTTTTTTTTAAAGATTTGATTTTATGTATGAAATGTTTGGTTTGATTGACCCTTTTGATATCTTTATTTGTTTTTAAATGTGATTGATGATTGATTGATTAAGGTGTTGCTTATTGGTTAAATTAGCTTTAATGCACACTTTCTTGAATTTTTACTTAATTAAAAAAAAAAAAAAAAGATTTGATTTTTTTGTATGAAATGTTAATTTTGATGGACCCTTTTGGTATCTTTATAATCTTTATATGTTTTATGCTTTTTTTGAATATGTTTATGGGTTTAGTTTGATAGATCTTAGCTTTTTAAGGTACCCCATTTACTTAATTATCTCAAAAAGTGTTTTTTTTTTTTACTTTTTATGATCTTTTCTGATATGGGTGTTGATTAGTATTTGAAATTTGGTTCATTTGATTATAATGATCAAATCTTTATAATCTTTTTGTATATGGGTATGTGAAATTTGGTTCATTGATCATGGTTTCTTGATGATTATGGTGGTGTTTGGTTAATGTGATTGGAATTTAAGCTGTTGTGAATTTGATTTTGATTTTTTTATTGTCGTTGGTATTTTTCAGTCGTGGTGACACATTTGATCAGTAAATTTGATTTCGGAGAGGTGGAATTCATCTGCCAATGTTTACGAGGGGAAAAACGCAGCGGACTAACAGGCCTTCTTTAGGAGGTGACTTCACAATCTTGATCAATTATTGTTAAATTATTGTTATGGATTATTATGTTTATGGTCAAGTTAGTATTATTTAAATTTTGGTTTAATTAGTGAGGAATGTTCTTCGATGACTTTTCGTGCCTAGTTGGAAACAGTTGACTTGATAGTTGATATTAACTAAGTTTGTGTGCATAAGGTCTAAACAGGCAGGCTGGCAAAATAATGATTTTCATTTCTGTCTTATATATATATAGCATATAACGTAGGAGGGTTTGAAGAGTTTATTTGATATGTTTTCAGGCATGGATTATGTGGATCCGGTGAAGAAGAGTGGTGTTAAAAGAAAGATTTTCTTTGCTGCGTGTCTCGTAACGTTATGCATCACAATGATCAAGTTATCCCCGTCTTTCGGCAGTCCGAGCCCTGTAAGCAAAGCGATATTTTTTTTTTGGTTTTCTCTTTTTATTTTGCTAAGTTGATCCGTTCTTTACTTGACACATGTGTTGTGCTGTATAAGTGTGTATTTTTGTCGGGAGAAAAAAATAAAAACAGTGAGGTGGTTAAACTGATTAACGGGTTGATGTGTGTTTATAATGAACTGATAATAATCATTTTGAGTGTTTGGATAAACTGATTATATTTAGATACTCTAACGAGGCCTACTGAATCAATTTGGGAATGTGTTAGTTTAATCCAAGTTGAAAAACTTATACCGACTGATGTGCTTGTTATGCATGTGTTGCTTGTGCTATGTTTGGTCATAAAGGGGGCTCGCAAAGAATGATCGACATTACACATATATATATATATTTTTTTTAATTTTAATTGATAAGATTAGCCATTTTTGATACTTATCTGACATTTTCTAATGTTTATTTGTTTGAAGTTCTCTCGCCATGAAGCAGGGGTTACCCATGTCTTAGTAACCGGAGGTGCCGGCTATATTGGTTCCCATGCTGCACTACGCCTCCTAAGAGACTCTCACCGTGTCACCATAGTGGTACCTCTCTAATTTATTCTAACTTTATATAATCATATTCAAGTATAGACACCACGTTTACAATATTATATGAAATACTACAGTTGAGTTAGAATGTTTGAGTGTCAAAATTAGAATGAGCATCCATTTCATAAATCTTAAAGAATCACTTGGGTGTGTCATGTGTCGTTTGGTTGCAGCTATACTAGAATATCTTACATGGGCGTTTATGTTTGTATAATGTATATATAGAATAACAGACACATATGACTGTAGCATATTTCTAATAATGCAGAATATACTAACTGATATTGTAATTAATATTCTTCTGTGATAGGACAATCTTTCTCGGGGAAACCTAGGTGCAGTTAAAGTTCTTCAAAACTTGTTTCCAGAGCCCGGCAGACTTCAGTTTATTTATGCCGACTTAGGGGATCCGAAAGCTGTATCCTTTGAAATATTAGCTGAAAACACGGTAGAGGTGGCAAACTGCCAATATGGGTAGGTCGGGCAGGTTGGGTAACTGGTCAATTTTGCTAATGCTGAAATGGTTGATCCGAAATATTTTTCGTTATCACCTAGTGTGTGACAAATATGATTACAGAATATAATATTTTTCAACAATCTTTTGGAGACTTTCGACCGTTTGATGTGTTCCCTTCTAGATAAACAAAACTTATATCAAACAACCGTACATGGGATATATCTTGCTTCCTTGATAAAAATATTATAGGTAAATAAAATCTTCTCAGAAAATGCGTTTGATGCAGTGATGCATTTTGCAGCAGTTGCATATGTTGGCGAAAGTACACTTGATCCCCTAAAGTAAGTATACCTCTGATTATTTAATCTATAAACCATATTTTTCGCTTTGTAAGTATGGTGCCCAATCTGTGTTCCTGTCATAACGCAGGTATTATCACAACATCACGTCAAATACCCTTGTGGTATTAGAGGCAATGGCAACACATAATGTCAATACTTTGATATACTCTAGCACGTGTGCCACATATGGGGAGCCTGATAAGATGCCCATCACCGAAGAAACCCCTCAGGTACCATTGACATATATGGAGTCGGTTTTTTTTCTCTTGCAAAATGAGTTGTCTTTATTAATACTCGTTTTGTTATCGCATATTTTAGCACCCAATCAACCCTTATGGAAAAGCCAAGAAGATGGCAGAAGATATTATCCTGGATTTCCATAAAAACTCAGACATGGCGGTCATGATCTTAAGGTTAGTAATTCAGCATCTTTAAGAGGTGATATTCTTGGTCCATTAGTTGATAATTAGGTTGCTTTCGGTTGTGTTTTATCTCAAACGGGCCAAGTCAAAGTAAATTACAATATTGTTTTATTCGGTAAAAAAGGTTGAAAGTTTCCCAAAGTCTCCTTCCCAAATCATTTTATTCAAAAATTTAAATTGTTATGGTAAAGATATTGTTGTTTTATCATTATAGTTAACACTTAAATCCTCTTTATTAATGGAAAATAAAGTATGCGTGGGTAAACTTTGTAAATAGACAATTGACAAGTTAGAGTTCTTATATCACGTTTCCTGCTGTTTATTAAATTTGCAGATACTTCAATGTGATTGGATCCGACCCAGATGGAAGGTTAGGAGAAGCACCAAGACCTGAATTACGTGAACATGGAAGAATATCAGGTGCATGCTTTGATGCAGCTCGTGGAATCACTAATGGGCTCAAGGTGTGTTTCTTTTAATCTAATTTCGTTAGAAACCTCACTTGATGCAGCTTAGTATTGAACTTGTTGACTGATTAGTGATTGCTTGTGGAACACCTCTGATAACTTAAAATAAAAAAATTACATTTCTTCCGTCTGATGAAAATCACAATGTTTGACTTGCTATACACGACTACTTCACGATATTTGGATCAACTACAAAATGTCGTTTCATAAACACAAAATATAACATCATTTGGAGGGATATCTGTACTGCTGAGTAAACTCTACTTAGCCATCTTACTGTTAGTTCGCTTATCTTGCTATAGTAATCATCCTTTGTTTATTGATCCCAGATTTTTTCCTCTGCACAAATTTTGAACTGTTGCTAAATATCTTGAATCATGGTCACTTGTTTGATACAGGTTCGAGGAACAGACTATAAAACAGCAGATGGAACATGCATACGTGACTACATTGATGTCACTGATCTAGTCGATGCTCATGTAAAAGCCCTCGAGAAAGCACAACCTGGTGAAGTTGGAATATACAATGTGGGTACTGGAAGAGGCAGATCAGTTAACGAGTTTGTTAAAGCTTGTAAAAAGGCAACCGGTGTGAATATTAAAGTTGACTTTTTACCACGCCGCCCTGGTGATTATGCTGAAGTGTTCAGTGATCCATCAAAGATAAACCGTGAACTTAACTGGTCAGCACAGTACACTGATCTTGAAAAGAGTTTGCGGGTCGCATGGAGATGGCAAAAGTTGCATCTTAATGGATACGGCCCCTCAAAGGTTTAGATTTTTGGGCAATAATTACCAACAAACTCATAAATTTTTTACTTGCAGAAAAATATATGAGCAGCTATTGCACATTCTGTCTTATGACCACCACGGTTTCTTGTGAAGATCTGCTCGGTTTTGACCAGGTTTTATATGATTATAGGGGTCTTTGTGGAAGGAGTGTCATTTTTATCATGAATCATATTTTATGCATTAATAGTTGTAAATCGCTACTTTACAAGAGGGGCTAGTCTAATTTTTTGTTCGATAATTGGTATTTGTTGGATAGTGTTGACGTTGTAGGAGAGCAACGTATATCAGTCATATGCATACGACCCGTTGATTGTAATGCCATTGTTATCTCGCTAAATATACAAAGAAGCACTTCTATGGTTCATACGAATTAGCGGCATTTGGCTTATATGTTGATGCCTTCTTTTTTTCTTAGTTAGTTATTATTGATCTTTTAAAAAAGTGACACCGGATACTATGTTCAGCAATTTAGTCTTGATGATTGTATGATCTGTGATATTCAGGCTTATTCAATTCGCAACATGGTGTTCTACAGGGAGACTAATTATGTAAATCGATTTACATGATCAGACAAATAAGCTTGCATGATTATTTCCTATGTAATACACAACGTTGCTAAGGCGGTGTTCAATCTCAGTTACAGATAACCGTATCGGGGAATCAAAACCTGTGGTCAAAACATACAACTAAAACAGACGAGTAGCTTTCGGCTGCAACCAAAGTACTTGTAGTATGAGAAACAAATCACGCAATCGAGTAAACACAAACAAAGCTCTAGACCAAGAAGATACACGATTCACCATTCAAGTTTTATTAGAACCTAGTCAAGATAGGTACTATACATAAGCCGATCAGTCACATCGGTGAGCAACAAGACATCTTTGTTCCTATGTCATCAAAGTATGATCCAGTATCAAAAGATTTATTACACATAAAACATAGAAATCTCGTTGTCAGTGTGCATCAAGTAAGCTTTCGTTTAAGAGTGGTCCTGGACCATGTTGTTCACATGGAAGTTCCCATCGTTGTCCTTGTGCACGTTAGCCTTGTACTTCTCTTCCTTGTCATTCCTTTTCAGCTTCACCAGGATATCATATTTTGCAGACCCTTCCACAGTCTGTCACATAGTTAAAATACCAAGTATCGTCTAATTAGTACAGATACATTCACTCGAAAGACCAAACACCAACATCAAATTCTCGAGAGGTGATAAAATGGACATGTTGGGTAACAGATCAAGACGGGTCAAAACGGGAGTTTCTGTATCTTCTTCAAATTGACTATCAATTATGATTTAAAGATCAACTATTTTATAAAACAATTTGACATATTAAATACATTTTGTTTAATTCTTTTATTGAACGTTTCCAATTTTGTAAATTTGACCCATCTGTCCTGTTAGTGACAATGCAACTATGCGTTTGCCCAAAAATGTTACCACATAAAACAGAAAAGTTGATTACCTCAGCTTTAGCATGAACAACTTCTTGCAGTTCATAAGGATACAACGAGTTGGACCTCTGTTGCAGTGTCTTGAGGAGATGATTTGCAGCATCCTGAACCACAGGATCATGAACAGGGACAGATTGGTATCCTGAGCCCTCACCATCTGGTTTCAAAACACAATATTGTGAGCAAAGACTATGAGTGATAGATTTATGCTGTTAAGAAACTGAAACTGGGATAATGTTGATCTATTCATTCCCCTACGTCAAATTTTGGCTCTTAAGTAACTATTTAGACTTCTTAGAGTAACTAAAAAATAAGAATGTTGGTATGCTCCTCAATTTCCAAACCGCCAAGTGAACACATGCTTGGGTAGGTTCACCCCATAGACTCAAGAAACAGAAATCCAGAATAAACCTTTAAGAGTACAGAAATTTCCGAACTTGCAACTTGTGATTAAAGAAATTCAGTAGACAAAATAGGACACACTCGTTTTGGATGCAAGCTGTTGTTTAAAATGTATGACTATAGAATAAACCTTTAAGTACAGAAATTTCCATTACCATCACTACAGGCCCACAGGGTACTTGTTATAGTTTTTCTAGGGGCAGATAAACAAGCTAAAGTCGCTACCTTGCGACAAACAATAAGATATAAGATTACACTGAAAATTTGAAGGAATTAAAAGCTACCTTTTTGAACATCATGATCAGGATGTGGAATATGGTTGAATTCCTGCAGTTCCTTGAAGTTTTCCCATGGCTTAACCCAGATCTTGGCCAAGTATATTTTATTGCCTCCGGCGTCATCAACCTCCAATGTAAGATGATGCATAGTGCCGGCAACAACTTGCTCTTGTGCCTTGACCACCCTGGCTAACTTCAGCATCTTATTCTGAAAAAAAGATATTATTTACGCATTCGTATTAGCTCTCTTTTAATTCCTTTATATCAAGGGGTTACACATAAACACCACTTCCTGAAGCCTGGATTTTTCAATCATGTTGTGTCCTAATTCAATGTTTGGTAAAACCAGCCATTGGCAGTAGTAGTTAGTTTTATAGAAGTGTTTGGTTACTTGGTAACGTGGTTGTGCCTGTACTTTTTAAGTGTAAAATGACGTAAAAGCCAAACGCTTCTTTTATTGCCGTTTCTAATATGAGCTTTTAAACAAATCCACAAGATAAACGTCAGTTGCCAAACAAGCAATGTATTAGTAACTCTGAAAGTTAAACGTCACAAAAAGCTTTTCGTCAAATAATTGACCTTTCTGGGGCGTTTAGCATACAATGCATTTAGCTTTTAAATTTTGTTTAAAGTTACGTCACTTAACACTTTATAATTACATCGATGGGTGGGTATGTTTAGTAAAACAGGCAGTTCAGTTAGTAGTAGTAGTTTGTTTTATGGAGTATTCGGTGTTGTAGTTGTATCAATAATTATAAAGTGTAAAATGACGTGAAAGCTAAATGCTAATGCTAAACGCTTCTTCAACTAGCGTTTAAAAAGTAGCTCTTAAATGCTTCGATAAGCTCCTTACCAAACACGTCCTACAACTACCAAACCCTTTTAAGTATACAACAAACAAACAAACAAATACCACTGAGTGCTAGCTAGTTTCACCCATTAATCTTAAATCACTACTTTTTGCAACAAAATATAAAAAGATTCCTGGAAACTATATTTTCATCCAATCAGTCCATATAATAATTTCTTACCCTATCTCTAGAGAAAACCCTTTTTTTAAAACTTAAAAACCTAAAAAATAGTAAAGTTCAGTTACTAATATACCCTTAATAACTGATAGTTTAAATAGTACAGTAGTTTTTTAATTCTTAAACTTTTACTCCCTCCATCCCAAGTCCTGACTTTTTGACTCGAACTTTGACCCTAAATATTTTGGTTTGTATAACACTAGATAAAAATTACACCAAATGAAAATACATTTAAAACATAATCCATTTATATATTTTGCATCAAAAATATTTAAGGTCAAAGTTTGAGTCAAAAAGTCAAACTGGACTTATAATTTGGGACGGAGGTAGTATCAGTTTTCGTTTCTAACTCTTAAATTTATTCGCCAAATATAATTATTTGCCGCCATACGAGCGGTCTATTTTAATTAAACAGATAATATAAAGGTAAGATGCACATAGAAAAGAAAAGAAAAGAAAAAAGAGAACCTCTTTTTTGTTATGTTGATCGACAGCGAAACGAGCAAGATCATCGATCTCGTTACTGTTAGCAGAAGTCGAGTTACGTACACCACCAAGCAAACCTGCCATCGTAACTTGTCTACACAAATATAACGATACAAAAATTATTACTAGCAATATACTAATTCGATTACTATAATTGTTGTAGCGTTTGATATGCATTTGTGTTTTGTTAAACAGGCTATTTATTAAACTTTCCCAATATTAGTATGTTAAGATTCGTGTGATAGTGACTTTCCTTCATTGTGTTGATCACTAATTTATTCAACACGTACTGGACACGTGTCGTTAAAGTAAACACGGTTGGTGTAAATCTCTAGGAAAACGTCGACAGGATAAATGAACCGGCCCGGTTTAAGATCGTTTTCTTTTTTCCTCTTTCAGGTTTGGTTCTTCTAAAGCCCGACCCGTAATAATATCCAAAAGTTATGGGCCGTTAAGAGGCCTGGTCAAGAATTTCATAAGCCCGGTCCACTAAAATTTCTGTAAAGAATTTAGAACGTTAAGAGGCAGCTAACAACAGATGGAGTTTTAACGTACCAATTGGGGATTATGTCACTCTAAGAGATATATATGATGCTAGACTCAATAAGGATGCATTAGTGGCAGATTTGATCAATGATAGTGGGTGGATTTGGCCTAAGGCTGGTCCCAATCGTGACCTGGGATGACCCAGGTCACCAACGCCACGTCAGTTTTCTCTCTCCAGCGACCTTACATAACCCGGATGCCCCAGTCGATGACCCAAGTGTGTGTGTGTGTGTTTTTTTTTTTTTTTTTTTTTTTTTTTTTTTTTTTTTTAATTCAAACATTTTAAACAACAAATTTAAAATTCATTCAAGTTTTAAAAAAAAAACATTACATTGCGAAATTCAAATAAACATTAAAAACATTACGTAACTTATTCAAATAACGTTAAAAACATTACAAAAACTCTTCATCGTCTTCGTCACTATCGACTTGATTCACTGCATCGACATGAAACGTGTATTAATTAATATACCACATCACAGACGATTTTTATCATTGGCATTTTAAGATACAAACCTTGATGGCATTGTTTGGAGAAGAAGATGTGTCTGAGACAGTGCATACAGGGGGAGCATTCTTTTGTTGGTCCTTTCTTCTGCTTTTTTTCTTTTTGTTCTTAGGTGCTTTTACTTCCTTTGAATCTGCAAGACGCAATTATAAATTCTTCTTCGTCACAAATTTCAAGCCAATAATCATGTTAGCTAAGATACCGTAATACAAATGCATGAAAAACATAATTAAAAGATGGAGAAGAGAAGCAAGTATGCATACAGATTAGACTGAGGTACCTCCATTTTCTCCATTAATAAATGACACAAGTTCATCAACTGGACGATCATCCTCAACACTCTGAAAATCCAATTATTTAGAATATTTTATAAATGAATAGCTTATCAGATCTGTTAACAAAATTTATATCATTTTATTAAGAATTAATATCTTATTTTATAGACGTTTAAGGATGTTTTATGCATTTAAAATACTATTTCAGGAGGGGGTGTTTTTTTAGGCTTATATAACATAAGCCGTGTTCGGCTTTATATAACGTAAGCCACAATTTTGTGGCTTATTTCGACACTTATGGGCTTATATAGTAAAAAATAAAGCCACAAAATTGTGGCTTATGTTATATAAGCCGAACTCATATAAGCTAATAAGCCCATGAAACAAACACCCCTTTAACATAAATAGTTTCCGAAAACTCATCCAATCAGTCCCCTATAACAATTTCTTACACAATCTCTATCTCTATCTCTACTATATATAAAGAGAAAAACATATTCTTATAACTTAAAAAAATAAGTAAAATTCAGTTGCTACCAGAGGCGGACCTACACTATACTGGGAACCACCTTAGAAATCGACACCCTTAATAAGTTATATATGCCTAAAATTTGGGACCTACCTTATCTTTAGATCGGGAACCACCTTGCATCTTGAAAAGATAAAAAGGTGACAAAAAATAGAGAAGGAAACAATTGAAAACAAATCTTCAAGTCTTTACGTTAATGGAGGTTTTCTAGTCTTGTGTCTTTGGTAAAGATGACTCATGTTTATTTATTTTATTCTTATTGCATTATTGATATTTGAAGTTATGTTTTAAACCTTGGACTATATAAAGGACCACTTTACTTTAGTCCATATTCTTATTTAGAGTGTCTTTTTAGCCCTTATAGTTAAAATACTCCTTCCGTCTCAATTTAATTGTCCATATTTTTATTTTTGGATGTCTCAAAAAGATTGTTCACTTTCCTTTTTTAGTAAAAACTAGAGAATCTAAAGAGAGAATATTCTATTCGTGTGGTTAAAAATTAAAGTGGCTCCACTTTTATTAAACTTTGTGATTTCTCTCTCCTGACAATTAAATTGAGACGGAGGGAGTATTAGTTTAGCATCCTTTTACAAAGGTCAAAACTGCACATAAAATGAACACGAATATGTGTAATTAATTTTGAACTTTTTGAGATGTCACATATTGTTTTGGTATAAACTCATAAATGTTCCAGCTATGACATGTTATAAAAGTTAAACATGATTTATTTCGTTTAAATGGTGTAGTTACGTTATAATGGACTTGTCCCGACCCAACCCGGCCTAACTAAGTGTCTGTGTAATTGATAGACCCGTTAATTTTTCCGCTTTTACTATATCAAGGAACCACCTTGATTTTGTGGTTAGGTCCGCCACTGGTTGCTACTAATATAACCTTAATTAAAAATGGTAACAACTTACATCCAACTTTTATTTTTTCTTAATCTATAAACTTATATTATTATTTACTTTCCTAACTCCTATACTTTTTTTTTCTCGTTCGCAAGTATAATTATTTGCCGTTATACAAAAACGATTAACATAGAAAGAAAAAAGGAGAACCTCTTTTTTGTTACTGTTAGCAGTCGTTGAGTTACGTACGCCGCCTAGCAAACCTGCCATCGTAACTTGTCTACACAAATATAACGATATGAAAATTATTACTAGCAATATACTAATTTGATTATAACGAGTATAGGAACCCGCGCGATGCAGCGGGATTGGCTTCAAAGGACTTACTTTGTAGCGACACTTAAACCTTAGGGACTAATTTTAAACTTCAGGGACTGTTTTTGCCAAGTAGTGAAACTTTGTATTTAATGTTTGGACTTACTTTGTAACGACACTTAAACCTCAGAGACTGTTTTTGCCAGCTTGGCAAACTTTGCATTTAATGTTTTGTTTGCTATGCTACAGTGTTGGGAAACTTTGTACGCCTTTTAGTATATAAAGAAGAATTGTTGTAGCGTTTGATTTGCATTTGTGATTTGTGAAACAAACAGGCTATTTATTAAACTTTCCCAATACTAGTGTGTTAAGATTCGTGTGATAAGTCACTTTCCTTGTGTGATCACTTTATTTAACACGTACTGGACACGTGTCGTTAAAGTAAACTCGGTTGGTGTAAATCTCTAGGAAAACGTCGACAGGATAATGAACCGGCCCGGTTTTAGAACGTTTTCGGTTTTCCTCTTTCAGGTTTGGTTCTTCTAAAGCCCGAGCCGTAATAGTATCCAAAAGTTATGGGCCGTTCTGAGGCCTGGTCATGGATTTCATAAGCCCGGTCTGTTTTTTCTCTAACCTTTAAACAACTAGTGTTATTTCTAGGGTGTTTACGGATCGTCGGATCCGGTAATATCCACAGTAACCGAAACGGAACCAAATTAAATAGGTTAGCGGTTTAGATATAGTTTTGATAATGAAAACCGAAAATTGAACCAAAAAAACACGACTAGTAGTGATAGCATTTCACATGAAATATGTATTCTTTTTCTATTAATCTTCATTTTGACTTTGACACATCACGATACAATATTAAAGTTGAGTTAGACATACATATCATTTTCCACCCAACAATATAACCGACATCATCTTCATCTCACAATATGTAACCCTAGTCACGTGTGACTCGATGTGAAAGGCTTTTTCATGAACTCATTACATTTGGTCTTATCATTACCAAACACTTAACTTTTATTAAAAAAAACATTTTTTCCGTCTGATGAAAATCACAATGTTTGACTTGCTATGTACGACTAGTCCACAAAATTTGGATCAACTACAAATGTCGTTTCATAAACACAAAATATAAGATCATTTGGAGGGATGTCTTATTGTACCTCATCTTTTGTTAATTGACCCCAGATTTTCTTCTGCACAAATATTGAACTGTTGATAAATTTCTTGAATCATGGTCACTTGTTTGATACAGGTTCGAGGAACAGACTATAAAACAGCAGATGGAACATGCATACGTGACTACATTGATGTCACTGATCTAGTCGATGCTCATGTAAAAGCCCTCGAGAAAGCACAACCTGGTGAAGTTGGAATATACAATGTGGGTACCGGAAGAGGTAGATCAGTTAACGAGTTTGTTAAAGCTTGTAAAATGGCAACCGGTGTGAATATTAAAGTTGACTTTTTACCACGCCGCCCTGGTGATTATGCTGAAGTGTTCAGTGATCCATCAAAGATAAACCGTGAACTTAACTGGTCAGCACAGTACACTGATCTTGAAAAGAGTTTACGGGTCGCATGGAGATGGCAAAAGTTGCATCTTAACGGATACGGCCCCTCAAAGGTTTAGATTTTTGGGCAATAATTACCACCAAACTCATAATTTTTTTACTTACAGAAAAATATATGAGCAGCTATTGCACATTCTATCTTATGACCACCACGGTTTCTTCTGAAGATCTGCTCGGTTTTGACCAGGTTTTATATGATTATTAGGGTCTTTGTGGGAGGAGTGTCATTGTTATCATGAATCATATTTTATGCATTAATAGTTGTAAATCGCTACTTTACAAAGAGGGGCTAGTCTAATTTTTTTGTTCGATAATTGGTATTTGTTGGATAGTGTTGAAGTTCTAGGAGAGCGATGTATATCAGTCATATGCATACGACATGTTGATTGTAATGCCATTGTTATCTCGCTAAATATACAAAGAAGCACTTCTATGGTTCATACAAATTAGCAGCATTTGGTCTGCAAGTCATATGGCTTATATGATCATGTCTTTCTTTTTGTTTGTTAGTTTTTATTGATCTTTTAAAAAAGTTGACACCCAATGCTATTTTCGGCGAATGTTCAGCAATTTAACAGTCTTGATGATTGTCTATGATCTGTGGTGTTCAGGTTTGTCCAATTCACAAAATGGTGTTCCACAGGGAGACTGATTACGTAAAGCGATTTACATGATCAGACGAATAATCTTTGCATGATTATTTGCGGTGTAACTACACAAACGTTGCTAAGGCGGTGTTCAATCTCAGTTACAAATAACCGTATCAGAATCACTTCTGTGATCAAAACATACAATTAAAACAGACGAGTAGCTTTTAGCTCAACTAAAGTACTTGTAATATGAAAAACCAATCATGCAATCGAGTAAACACAAACAAAGCTCTAGACCAAGAAGATACACGATTCACCATCCAAGTTTTTATTAGAACCTAGTCAAGATAGGTACTATACATAAGCCGATCAGTCACATCGGTGAGCAACAAGACATCTTTGTTCCTATTTCATCAAAGTATGATCCAGTATCAAAAGATTTATTACACATAAAACAGACATCTCGTCGTCAGTGTGCATCAAGTAAGCTTCATTTAAGAGTGGTCCTGGACCATGTTGTTCACATGAAAGTTCCCATCGTTGTCCTTGTGCACGTTAGCCTTGTACTTCTCTTCCTTGTCATTCCTTTTCAGCTTCACCAGGATATCATATTTTGCAGACCCTTCCACAGTCTGTAACAAAGTTAAAATACCAAGTTTCGTCCAATTAGTACAGATACATTCACCTCTCGAGAGGTGACAAAATGGACATGTTGGGTAACAGATCAAGACGGGTCAAAACGGGGGTTTCTGTATCTTCTTCAAATTGACTATCAATTATGATTTAAAGATCAACTATTTTATAAAACAATTAGGCATATGTTTAGGCATACTAAATACATTTGGTTTGATTCTTTATCAGTTTAACACGTTTCCAATTTTGTAAATTTGACCCATCTGTCTTGTTAGTGACAATGCAACTATGCGTTTGCCCAAAAATGTTACCGCATAAAACAGAAAAGTTGATTACCTCGGCTTTAGCATGAACAACTTCTTGCAGTTCATAAGGATACAACGAGTTGGACCTCTGTTGCAGTGTCTTGAGGAGATGATTTGCAGCATCCTGAACCACAGGATCATGCACAGGGACAGACTGGTATCCTGAGCCCTCACCATCTGGTTTCAAAACACAATATTGTGAAGAAAGACTATGAGTGATAGATTTTATGCTGTTAAGAAACTGAAACTGGGATAATGTTGATCTATTCATGCCCCTACGTCAAATTTCGGCTCTTAAGTAACTATTTATACTTCTTAGAGTAACTGAGAAATAAGAATGTTGGTATGCTCCCCAATTTCCAGACCGCCAAGTGAACACATGCTTGGGTAGGTTCAGCCCATAGACTCCAGAAACAGAAATCCAGAATAAACCTTTAAGACAACAGAAATTTCCGAACTTGCAACTTGTGATTAAAGAAATTCAATAGACGAAATAGGACACTCGTTTTGGATGCAAGCTGCTGTTTAAAATGTACGACTATAGAATAAACCTTTACCATCACTACATGGTACTTGTTTTAGTTTTTCTAGGGGCAGATAAACAAGCTAAAGCCACTACCTTTCGACAATTAATAAGAACATAAGATTACACTGAAAATTTGAAGGAATTAAAAGCTACCTTTTTGAACATCATGATCAGGATGTGGGATATGGTTGAATTCCTGCAGTTCCTTGAAGTTTTCCCATGGCTTAACCCAGATCTTGGCCAAGTATATTTTATTGCCTCCGGCGTCATCAACCTCCAATGTAAGATGATGCATAGTGCCGGCAACAACTTGCTCTTGCGCCTTGACCACCCTGGCTAACTTCAGCATTTTATTCTGAAAAAAGATATTATTTACGCGTTCATATTAGCTCTCTTTTAATTCCTTTAAATCAAGGGGTTACACAAACACTATACTTGTATGATTGTATCAGACATTTTGCTATTTGAATTTTTTACCTAGAACAAACCCATCTTATACCTGTTCCCAAAGCGCAGATTTTTAATTATGATGTATGTTTGGCAGTAGTTAGGTGTTTGTTTAAGCGTTTGGTAACGTAGTTGTATATGTAATTATTATGTATAAAATTATGTAAAAGCCAAATGCTTCTTTTTTATTAGCGTTTAAACAGAGTTGATAAACGTCAGTAGTTTATTACTTTATTAACAACTCTGCAAGTTAAACGTTACAAAAAGCTTGCTGCCAAATAAACGACCTTTTTGGAGCGTTTAGCATATAATGCTTGTTTGTTAATGAGCATTTAGCTTTTGAATTTTGTTTAAACTTACGTCATTTTACACTTTATAATTACATCGATGGGTATGTTTGGTAAAACTGCAGTATTAGCAGTAACAATAAAGTGTAAAGTAGTTGTTTGTATTATAGAAGTTTATGGTAACGCAGTTGTATCAATGATTATCAAGTGTAAAGTGATGTGAAAGCTAAATGCTAAACACTTCTTCAACTAGCGTTTGAAAAGTAGCGTTTTTGCAAAGGAGCTTTCAATTATAAACACTAAATGCTCCTAAAAGCTTTGATAAGCTCCTTACCAAACATACCCTACAACTACCAAATGCTTTAACTATAAAACAAACAAACAAACACCACTAAAGTGCTAGCTAGTTTCATCCATTAATCACTACTTTTTGCAAACAAAAAAATATATGGAGAATAAAAAAGTAAAATGAAGGCTAAATTTAGGGGTTGTTTTTTTAAGCTTATAAAACATAAGCCGTGTTCGGCTTATATAACATAAGCCACAATTTTGTGGCTTACTTCGACACTTATGGGCTTATATAACATTTTCAAAATGTTGTATAAGCCCATAAGTGTCAAAATAAGCCACAAAATTGTGGCATATCTTATAAAAGCCGAACTCATATAAGCTAATAAGCCCATGTATAAGCCGAAACAAACACCCCTTTAACATAAGTAGTTTCCGAAAACCATAATTTCATCCAATCAGTCCCCTATAACAATTTCTTACACAATCTCTCTATCTCTACTATATATAAAGAGAAAAACATATTCTTAAAACTTTAAAAAAAAAAAAAAAAAAAAAAAAAAAAAAAAGTAAATTCAGTTACTAAAATTAAAAAAGGTAACAACATACCCCGTTTATTTTTTCTTAAATCTATAAACTTTTATTATTATATTTTTTCTAACTACCACATGTTCGCAAGTAGTATAATTATTTGCGGCTATACAAAGACATTAACATATAAAAAAAAAAAAAAAAAAAAAAAAAAAAAAAAAAAAAAAAAAGAACCTCTTTTTTGTTATGTTGATCGACAGCGAAACGAGCGAGATCATCGATCTCATTGGAATTGGCAGAAGTTGAGTTACGTACACCACCTAGCAAACCTGCCATCGTATTACCCAGATATGATGATATAATTATTACTGCTACCAATATACTAATTTTTTTATAATTCTTGTAGCGTTTGATATTATGCTGCATTTGTAACAGGCTATTTATTAAACTTTCCCAATTCTAGTATGTTAAGATTATTCGTGTTTCCTTCCTTGTGTTGATCACTTTATTAACACGTACTGGACACGTGTCGTTAAAGTAAACACGGTTGGTGTAAATCTCTAGGAAAACGTCGACACGATAATGAACCGGCCCGGTTTTATTTTGGTTCTTTTTTAGCCCGAGCTGTAATAGACCTATAAGTATCCAAAAGTTATGGGCCGTTAAAAGGCATGGTCAAGAATTTCATAAGCCCGGTCCACTAAAATTTCTGTAAAAAAGCAAAAGCTGTTAAAAAAATATTAAGACAATGATGATTATTTTAAAGGTTTTGGTCGTAAAATAGCAATGTACTTTTTCAAATGTATCGATTTTAAAGGTTTCGGTCGTAAAATACTTGAAAGCATGACACGTGTCACTATTTATAATGTGACATGTCATCAAAATATTACCACTTTACAACCTTATAAATACTAACCTCAAACACTCTTCTAAACATACAATTTCAAACACAATTCAAACAACTTCTCACCAATAATCATCATGTCAAAAAAAAAATACTCCCACATAAAAAAACCGACGATTCTTGACTACCCCAAAATGCTCCGAATTTGAATTTCTCGCCAGATCCACCGTTTTAATTAACCGGGATAACACCACCACCAAATCAACGTATTCAATTTCGTGCACCCGCTTTTGAATATCCAATACGACTACCACAACCGAGTTAGCAACAAAACCCGTTTTACGTTAATCGTCCATATGTAAATCCGTATGGTCCTAATATGGGAGCAAGACTTGATTTTCTACAATACAAAAATCAACCCAAATTCGCCCCCGCGACAACAGCAAGAACTTATGGATATTAAGGCAGCAATCAAGGCACACTACACCTTAGATTATTCGTTTAAGTTTTTAATTAGTATTGTAATGTTTAAGTTTTATTTGTTTAAGTTTTTAATTAGTATTGTAATGTTTTATTTTTAATGAAGTTTAAATTTGTTGTTTAAAATATTTGAATTAGAAAAATAAAATAAAATAAAAAATTAACTTGGTCTTCACTGTGTTAATTTGGTCGTCGTCAGGTCGTCGGAGAGAGAAAGTTGATGTGTCATGGTCGTGTCTGGTTACGATTGTGCATAAGCCTTACATATGTTCTTACCATTACCAAACACTTAACTTTCATTAACTGATGAGGTTTTTCTTGTTCACGTTATTTATGAAGAGTGAGCTTTTTGACTTAGATGTACACAACCACAACAGGTTTATTCTAAGACTGTTTCGACCTTCATTATCCCTTCTAAATATGTACACATCTAGCTAAATTTAAACTCATGACTTTCTTATAAGAAAACCAAAAACCTTACCAATGTACTATCTGATAATGGTTAAAGACTTAACTTTCATGTTATCAATAAATCACCTAAGTTAACATCATACTTGAAAAAAAAATAGTACCGCTACTCGTTGACATTGAAATAGTATGATTTGTTTATGCTTTAACCAATCTTATTATGTGCACACTTAGTGACTTAAAGTATTCCAAATGAAAGCTTTTTCAAAAAAGAATTAAACTTTAAAAAAGCTTTTGGTCTAATGGAAAAAAATCATTAAGGGTACAAAATGAATTAACATGGTATAAAATAAAAAAAACAAATAACTAGAGTCGAAAAGAGTATGAATTAATCTTTTATATCATTGCTATTCTATCGTTTCGGATATGAAACAAACTCCAACTACGGAGTATCAAGTTAAGCCATAAATATTTGGATCCAAGACTAGAAACGTTTAAATCCATATATTCCCGAAGAGATTCAAATATTTTATGTACTAGAAACTGAGTATCTAAAAGTTGAATTTGCCAAAAGTTTAATTCCTTTTAATATAACTTACTTATTTTATAATTGTTGCAAAGCAAAAATTAAAACAGAGTGAGCATGAGGACATAAGATTCGAACCCGCAACCGGTTGTTCAAACAGCTAAGCTCTAACCAATGCACCACAAACTTCCCCCATGTTAAAAGTTGCAAGGAAACCAAATATATAGAAAATGTATATATTTAATGAAGTTACAGTTTGTGGTACGTTAAGTTGTTAAAGGTATATAATATCGTAATTCGTAAGATGCAAGACTATAATTTACAAAATACAATATTTGATGCACGTAACAATTCCAGTAAGTTAAAATTTCCCCAATTTGGCTGTTCTATTTACACATTGGAAAATTATAATAACATAAATTTAGTATTTATTTTTTTTATTATTTTTTAAAACGGCATCACACTTAAAATTCAATTCTCTAGTTAAACCATCTAAACGGGCAGGCCGGGACCCGAACCACTTGGAGAGACCCGCGAAAGAAAACCCCTAGAACTCACGATTTCGCACTAGGAGGAAAACCTGAAATTTTTTGTCTCTTGTGAGACTTGAACCATGAGTAAAATTTCTCTCAAATTTCAGAAAAAACTCAGGTGACCAACTGAGCTAAGCCAGTTAGTTCATAAATTTAGTAAAATAACTCGTGTCTTAATTAAACAACCGTTTGCAACTTTGGTAGTACTAATCTTATCTACAACCCTTAAATCGTTTATAGTGTGTTACCAAATAAGTGAGTCTATCTTTTCGACTTAAGTATATTGTTAGTCGTATGTTATTGTATGATGGGCTCAAGCCCACATCTCTCTAGGGTTATCACTGTATATATGTATGTCTTGTATGAGTCTTTAGGCAATCAATCACAATCAATTATAATAGTCTACATGGTATCAGTAGAATCCTTCCCTAAACACAAATATTCCGCTGCATAATTCTCCTCTCCCTCTCACCTACACTGCCGCCTCGTCTCTCTTCAGAATCCTACTACCGTAGCCTCCCTCATCTCTATATCCTCTTTTTAATCACTCCAATCTCCCTCACCATCACCCTCATCATGACTGTTATCGATCCTCTCCCTCAACCCACCATCCTCCTCTCCGATAAACTCATGGCTATCACCAATCTAAACAACATCATACCGGTCAAACTAGACGTAGACGAGATGAACTACTCATCATGGGTATACTTCTTTACCCATTTTTGTCGTGGGAACCTCCTGATGGATCACCTCGACACCAAAAGCAGCCAAGATGCCGCCAGTACCTCCTCACCCCCGGATGCGGAATGGATGAAAATCGATTCCATTCTTCTTTCTTGGATTTTTGTGACTATCTCCAAAACCCTTCAACAACATTTAGTTGTTGCAAACCCTAAAACCACTCATGAAGCATGGGAAACCCTAGCCGCCATTTTTTCCGATAACAAAAGGACTCGCTCCATCGCCTTGAAAGCGGAGCTACGGTCCTTAAAACTTGGGGATATGGGCATTGATGCCTATTTTCGAAAGATCGAATCAATTGTAACCATCTTGAATAGCCTTGGTTCAAGTCTAGATGACGATGATGTTGTGACTTTTGCCTTGGAAGGGTTACCCTCTCGGTTTGACAACGTGGCTACCATTATTGCACATCGGGATCCCTTTCCCGACCTCAAAACTGTCCGCTCCATCCTTACCACGGAAGAGATGCGGTTGAAGGCTCGTTCCAACGACACTTTCCCCGATTCAACCTCATCCTCACCAATGGCTCTACTTGCAAACACCGGTCCTAACCATCGTCGACCATCTACCTCCATGGACAAAGTTCACAAGCCATGTAATAATTGGAGCAAGGGCTCTTGTCGTTTTGGTGCATCGTGTAGGTTTTTACACAATGGCACGCATGGTCTCCATGCCAATATTGCTCCCCAAACTCCAACATCTACCACTCACTTATCCTCAAATGATTTGCATGCATTGCAAAACCTTTTGGCCAAGCTTGGGTGCACTGGCACGAACAATGGGATAAATAATGCACCAACGACCCCTCTAATTGCCCTAGTCACTGGTTCAGGAACATTTGGACCCCCTGGCCCCTCCTCTGGCCCGTCCATCTCATCCCCGGTTCACGATCTGCCAGGTCACTCTATGGCCTATCCATATCCAGCCCAGTCCACTTATCAAATGGGTCACCCACCAACAGCCATCTACCCGGTCCACCAGCAGCAGGTTCAACAACCGGTTCATCCACAGTACCCGGGTCATACAGGGGGTTCATCAGCCGTGCACTATGGTTTTGGTCAACCGGTTCACAGCGCTAGCATACTTGGGCCTGCCCCGGTTCACGCAGCCCAGTCCACTCAAGCAGGAGGTTCGTTAGGAGCTACCATGGGTCAAGAAACTGTTTTACCACATGCCTTTGCCACTACCACCCTTCATGAACCCGCTCCCGGTAATTGGAACATGGACACAGGTACGTCATCTCACCTTAATGACTCGGTCAATAATCTTAGTGATGTTTTTCATTCTAGCATTTATTCATCTGTTGCGGTTGGTGACGGTCACACTATTCCTGTCACCAACTCTGGCCATAGCATTTTACCAACTCCTTATCGACCACTACACCTAAATAATGTCCTAATCACTCCTAATATTGTTAAAAATTTAATTTCTGTGCGTCAGTTTGTATGTGAAAATAATTGCACTGTTGAATTTGACCCTTTTGGTTTTTCTGTCAAGGACCTTCAAACCCGTCAGGTGCTGCTCCGCTGTGATAGCACTGGCGACCTCTACCCTGTTACCAAGCCATCTCCTATACCACAAGGCTACCTCACCAGTCAATATACGTGGCATCAACGTCTTGGACATCCAGGAAGTGAAGTGTTGTGTAGTGTTATTTCTAATAATTCCATTTCTTGTAAAAAGGAGAAATCACCCGTGCTTTGTCATGCTTGTCAGCTAGGCAAACACGCGCGACTTCCATTTGTCAGTTATTCTACTTTAGTTCAAACTTGTTTCGATATTATTCACTCGGATTTGTGGACTTCACCAATACCGAGCCTATCTGGTTTTAAATATTATGTTCTCTTTTTGGATCATTATTCTCAATTTGTATGGGTTTATCCGTTAGTTCATAAATCTGATGTCTTGTCCAAATTTACATTATTTCGCAACTTTGTCAAAACTCAATTCAACCGTGAAATAAAATCATTCCAGTGTGACCATGGTGGTGAATTTGATAACCACGACTTTCATAAAATATTTAACGACAATGGGATTCACTTTCGCTTCTCCTGTCCTCGCACCTCACAACAAAATGGTAAATCCGAACGCATGATTCGCACCATTAACAACCTTATCCGCACCTTACTTTTCCAAGCCCATCTACCCCCAAACTACTGGGTCGAGGCCCTCAACATGGTTGTTTACCTCTTAAATATCCTACCCTCCCGAGCCATCGACAATGATATTCCCCTAACACGCATGTTTGGCACCTCTCCTGACTACCATCTTTTACGTGTCTTCGGGTGTCTTTGTTATCCTCATATTGACACTAACCACAAACTTGGGCTACGAGCCACACCTTCCATATTTTTGGGACATGCCACAAATCACCGTGGCTATCGTTGCCTAGACCTAAACTCCAACAAAATCATTATATCTCGCCATGTCACATTTGATGAAACCGTTTTTCCCTTTGGCACCACCGCACCCACTATGAAACCGTCATACGACTTCCTAGATGCCTCACCTAACATCATATCCAACATTATCAAACTCACCCCAAACCCAACTCCGCCTACACAACCAATTATAAGGGTAGCAACATATAATAGTCTACATATATATCTTTTAACTCGGCTATTTGTCATATCTTTCTCTAGTCACCTATAAGGGTAGCAACATATATAATACCGAGCTATCCTCGCCTCATATAATTCAATAGTACCCAACGAAGCTTTCTAAATTCTAATCATGATCTAGACGTGTTTAACTCCATGACAGGGACAAATGAAAATCTAAAGTGATGAACATTAATATAAGGTGTTGTAATGTCTATAACAATTTGTATAAAATACATAACTAATGTTTGGTTACGGCAGCAAAAAAGTTAGGTTTCGAGAACAACTTCTAGTATGATATTATTTTCATATGTGTAAACTTGCTTTAAGTTTTAAATCCCACATGGGGTAAAGAAAGAAATATGTGCATAGTTATATAGAGTGGTCTATGTGGCTTATACGAATTGTGATTAGTATTATGCTATTGGTTTCGGACATATGATTTGATTAAAGGAGAAAAACTAATCGAATCTGTCAAAAGCTAATAACTTGTACTAGTTCTAAACTTTTTATTAGCTGATTTCATTTGAACTTCAAAATACTAAATAAAATTTAAAATTTCCATGCTAATTATTGAAGATTACGAGTTATTTCGGTTTTCTTTTCTCGTTCGTGAGGTTTTTTTTTTGCCTTTGCCATGTTTCTTGGGTGATGACGGCCCCACGGCTTTGGATTGTTAGGGTTGTGGGAATTGTTGTTTGATTTGTTGGCATTGTTGTTAAGAATATTAAGGTTGGTATAGTGGTTGGGTTTGTTGGTATTGTTGTTGGTAAATTTGAGTTTGTTGGAGCTGTTGTTGAAGTTGAAATTGAGCGAAAAATTGTATTTGCTCGGGTGTAAGTTGGTTAGCGATTGTGTTAAAGCTAGTAAAATAGTTTGGTATTTGGTATTGGGTACCAAAGGGTGGAAGTTGGTTGGCGTTCTAGGTAATGGAATTTGCGAATGATGGTTTGTTTGGATTATATATTTATATGTAGACGAGGAGTTCATCAAGAGTTAACAAACCTTTCTTATGAATAAGTTATACATATGTTATCAGTTCGCATTCTTCTGACGGTTCATCTTTACTATTCGGGAAGCTTTCGAAATGTATATATGAATTCTGGAACCAAATATTAACAACTTATGTCCGCAACGAAGAGCGAGTGTCTAATCCTAATTAAAGACATTGTATGAGATGTGAATTTTATATACCGGTTAAAAACTTTATAAATAATAAGAATATGTTTATAATATAAAAAGTTTGTAAATTATATATAAATACTATAGCGCGAGCCTCATTCTAACTATATTATTTTAACCTTCCTTAAAATATTCATATAATGTAAGCCCGATTAGAAACCCCCTTTCAGTTATGAGTTTGGCCCAAAGTGATATTATATACATTGAGGTATAAACCGACTTCTTCTCTACATGGATAATAACGCATCGTTTCTTCTCCACCGCCACAACCGACTCCAAGACAAACTAAGAATAAAAGGTGTAGATCTGTGCCGATTTCGCCGGATGTTGTTGGAGTCGTTTCTGGGTTATTGTTTGAGACCGTTTTGGAAATTGTTTGAGATGAGGTAAACTGATTATAGTTTTTGTTTTGGGAACATGTTAATGAAGTTAAAGGTCCGTTTCTTCTCCACCTTCACTTTCAATCATTAAAATTAATCTTTAAGTCTCAAACAATAACCCTAAGTTTGTGTCTTAATTTAATTTTTTTTGGATTTTAGCTTTTGTTTTTTATAATAGATTTTTTTTGCAAGGGTTTCAATAATATGTCGCTATTGTGTTATGATTTTTCTAACAGGAAAGATAAGGACTTTAAAGGTTTTCTTTGTTAGTTTCAATCGAAAGTAGACAACGAGATGGCATCGACCGAAGCTATTTTTATGTTTGTAAATTGATTTGATTATGTGTTTTCTGTTTCCAATTGATATAAGTTTACTATGAATAAATGTTTGAAGTCATGAGTTAAAGAGTTCTTTGGGATCAAATATCACCAATTTACTGGCCACCTACTCCTCGGTTCTATAGTTTGTGTCAATCCATCTTTGCATACTTTAATTGTAATATCATTGTTTTTGGCCCTTAGAATTTAGTTAGGTACCTATCCATTATTATTACATAGCATTAGTTCTATATCTTTAGGTTGACAAATATTTTCTTAATTGACCAATGGCCAAACATCTTTTTAACCGTATTTTGAGTCAAATGTAGCAATTTTAATTTGAATTGATCTAAATTTAGGGGTTCCTTTTTGTGTCACTAACACCAATTTTCCATTTTAGGTACTGAACGATGCATGGGCCGCTGATACACAGGTTGCAAGTGAAAATGCTCTTCGTTGCTATGACAGACAAGGATACAACAAGATATTGGAACATGCTAAGCCAAGAAACAATCCAGATGGTAGACATTTATATGCTTTTACCTACCTTAGGCTCAATCAAACTCTCCTTGAAGAACACAACTTAGGAGAGTTTCACCTATTTGTCAAGAGAATGCACGGTACCTATCTTCCCCCCCTTGCTGAAAACATTTTTTTTTTCAGGTCATTCGTTAATTAAAATGACATTCTGATGCTTTCATGTGTGGATGTATACGATGTGTAAATGGGTCACGTGTGTCATTGCTTACGTGTTTTCTTGCTGCAGATGAGGTTTGGGATTGGGCGTCCAACCCCTCATACGAGCATATGCATATCTTCCAGTTCACCTTCAGGTTGGACACCTTCAGTCGGTTAAAAGTGGTAACTTACTTAAACGCTTTATTTTTAATATATAATTGATTATTGTAGGATGCTTGGTGTGTTATTGTTTTATTTGTTGCGCGTGGGATCAATCCAATGCAGAGGCATAAAGGCTGTCACAAACTTTGAGGTGGAATGGTATGATGTGGAAGCAACTTCCAGTAGCTCAGTCCATGTTGGATTACTCCAACTTTGGTTGTTGGATATGAAATTGTAATTTAGTTACTTTCTGATTTTCATTAGATGAAAGTCAAGATCTTTAGTTGAAAATTGCATTTTAATTCCAGGTGCAGGCGTATATGATAGAGCTTTTTGTAGAAAATGGCTATTTACAGAATGCAAGGTAAATGGACCAGTTTCTTATTTAGTTTTGATAACCATCATTGATCATTAAAAATGAATTGGGATTTAATAATTTGGCTCTAAATTTATACTCTTTTTAGCTTTTATATAAAAGACTGCAACTTCTCTAGATATTTCATGCTGCTAGAATTCTAAGTAAAATGAATCGAAGTTGCTACCTTTAACTATTTACTTTAGGTTCAAGTATTGTTTTAATTGAAGTTTATCATGAAGTGACCGTGTTTCTTTTGAGGCTGCATTAGCGCGTATGGGATACCAGATACCAAGATTGACAAAAATGCAGACATATCTTGAGCGTCAACCGGGAGGACAAGTGAGAAAGAAACAAACTGAAGTTGGTGAGTTGTTCATGTGATGTTCGACGTTGATACCATTTGCTTATATGTATCTTTAACTTGCACCTAGATCGAATGGGAGAGCGGTCGCAAATTGAAAGTGATTATGTTGTTGTAGTACAGTTTCCAACCATCTATTGTTTTGTTTTTATCTTATTTGATATAACTTAAATGTGTTCATTACCAGCATCGTCGACAATAAAAATGAGCTTATAATCTCATTAACAAACAATCAAAAAAAAGGAAAAAAAAAAATCTCAACTGTTTACAAATATTTGTTGCTTGGTTTAGTCTTATTTGGTGATTATGATAATAGATTGTTGATATACACTTGCCGATTGTAGTCAAATAAATGGCGATCATGGTTAGAATAATAACACTCGAGTGTGATGAATTGGTTGGCATTTGTATCGGGTTTATTTTATGTGCAGTTGGAGCTAATGCTGATGAAAACATGAATGCAATTTTGGCAGCGGTGGTGTTGTAGTTGTTGCTTCGGCTGGTGGTGGTGCTACACCTGCAGAGCAACATAGCAGCCGAGTCAAAGAAAGAAGAGCAAGTTGAAGATAAAGAGGAGTCCGAACATGTGCGCTTTTCTTTGCTTTACTTAAATAGATATATGTTGTTAATGTTTGACATTGGGATAAGAAAGTTATGATTAGCGATCGTTAAAGATTGTAGTCAAACAGAACTCAAGCAAGTCTAGGCTTTGTACCAGCAATTTCAGATGGGCTGTTGAGTATTTAACCATTGTTTTGTATAATTTTCTATCGACAGTCGTATGAGGTAGGGCATTAGTTCACAAAATAATATATGAAAAACCCCGCCGCATCGCGCGGGTTCAAATTACTTGTTAATAATATTGCATAAAGTAACAATTTTAAAATCATTTGAAAAGGTTCATTATAAAATGGTTGTCTTTATGAATTATGATCAATCCATAAAATCGTATATACTGCTGCTAAATTTAACTTGATTATTTGGAACGTACATGACATAACTAAAGCATGCACTATAAACCATAGGTGTAGAGCATTGCTAAAGACTATTACTAAATCCTCTTACTCACATAATAATATTATATATTTTTTTTTTCACTCATTTTTTCTCTGCATTCAAACCATCAGCTCTAACACTTATCAAGATCCTGTAAATCTATTATTATATTTATATATAATAAAATAAGCTTTTGTACAAGCCTACTAAGCTACCAGCATTAAAAATTCGTTTAATGCACTTCCTTATTTAGCTTCTATGTACAATACTTTTATGCATGACCTTTTTCAATATGCAGCTATAGAAACTGATACTTTTTTGTAATATGTTTTTAAAGTCGGATATATCAAAAAGTCTCTCTCTCTCTACACCTCCTTATCAAACAACATAAAAACCTCTGAATATCAAAAACTCTCTCTCTCAATCGTTTCCATAAATCAAACAAAATCATTTGATGATGAAAATCCATAGAATCACTTGCTTAACAGATATGATTTGGCATCCCAATTCGATTTTCTTATTTTGATATTCTGTAAGTTTGTTAATTTTTTTCCCATTTACGTTTCAATTTAGAATCAATTTCTGTTTCGTAATCTTTTTTTGCTGATTATTTATATTATGTTAATAACTTATTAAAACGTAATTAAATCGGTTTATAATGATTTATGTGTGAAACCCTAATCATTTAATTAGTTGTGGAAAATTGGGGGAAATTGGTGATTTCATGAATTAGGAGAATACTTCCATTGACTAACACCGATTTAATCAGACAACTGTTCTTGACCCAATCAGTGAATTCTATGCAGGGATAATTTATATATTTGATATCAGTAAAAGAGAACAGTTGAAAGATCCGAAAGATGTTTTCCAGGATATAAAAGGTTAGTATGTGTTATGCATTTTTTAATGAATCGTTTTAAAAAAAATTGCGGCTTCTTTATATCTGTTTATAGGGTTTTAAAAAATTAGGGTTTTTTATATCTGCTTTCGAATAATTCTGTATTTGTCGTTGCATACGCTTTATTTGAAGGTCGCATAGAAGATGTTCGATGGAATGTTCAAGAGAAAGGAAATGTGGGAGGTAATCATTTGTGCTTGATTTAGTATTTAATCATTTGAGTATTGTTTATGAGTTATAGAATCATTGGAGTCTCCTTGGAGGCAATTGATTAAGGACAGTATGTAGATATGTTTTTGAGTGTATATATTATGCAGGAATCCACAAGTGGATCTACAAGCTCAGGATCGTGCTCATAGAATCGGGCAGAATAAAGAAGCTCAGGATCATGATCACCTTATAACCACCTTCTACACTGAGGTTCTTATCATTTAATTGTTGCTTCAACGTTGGAAACAACTTAAATATTAAATGAATTATATGGTAACATTTTATTTTCTAATCGTCTGTAACAGTATACAATAGAGGAGAAGGTCATTGAAAGAGTATGTAGATATGCTTTTGAACAATTGCTCTTGGTTGCTGGTGTTGTGTGAGAGAGGTTAGCAATCCCAAAGACACCTAAATCTTAGTTGTAGTGTGCATATAAACTTATGTGTGGGAACACATTGAGGAAGGCAAGTCTTGCGTTTCTTCTGTATACATTTATAGGGCTCATAGGCGGCATAATGGCCGGCTGGCCACGTTTGGAAAGCGGCTAATACATGTTTGGGTCAAAACTCAAAACGGGTAAATTTTGGTATGGGTTAGAACATATCTGATTGGGTTTACCTAACAGTGCAAACAACCTTTTTTCTTTGCCCAATTTTTTTAAAACATATTAGTGCTTTAATTATGACTACGATATCTATATGGTTGAATAATTAGTATATTTATTTGAATCACTGGTCTTATAGATATCCAACTATCTTTCTGCAATTTGGTACAATATCAAATTAGATTATGGGAAAAATGAAAGAAATCAACAATGATTGCTATTGGTTGTGAACTTGATTAGCTTGATACAATTTGAAAAGTTGGTTACTTTATTGTAGTGGCATGTGATCTACTTAATGATATTACAACTATAAGCCCTTTGTGTCACACAATACTTGAAAGTGTTAAAAAAAATTATGTATTCATTTATGTATTATTATTATTTTTAGATAATCGATGTGCAAATCTTTGTATCAGGTTTATCATCGCCCTTTAATATGTGTTGCTCGAGTTGAGAATGAACATTTTTTTATATAATACCTCTTTAAAGGTGAAGACCAAGTTTCTTGAAACTCGCTTGATATATATCCTACCGAAAGGTATATTTTTGTGTCATTTTTCACTAACTGGTAGGTTGACCTTAATGTTCATTTATTAAAATGTACATGTGTATTATCTGTGGATTGTAACTTTTAAGAGTATGGGTGCACTCCATTAATGACATGATTTTAGCTAATATGAAATTAATTGGCCTTATGCTGCCACTAAGCCTTCTATTCATTCTTGGTTAATTAACTTGAAATGGTTGCAACCAGCTATTAGTATTGCTTTTAGAGATGAAAGGAAGCTTATTAGTGAGCGCATGAAGCATCTTTATTAGGTACTACCTTTGATAACCTTCTTTAGAATACCAATTTAAGCGAGGTGGTGGCAAAATGTGGGTCGGCTATATGGAGCTAATTCCACAAGAGCAGGAACTATGTGTATAGGGTCTCTTACTTTGTTCATTATTTATAGTCTCGCAGGTATTTGATTTGTGATTCATGTCTCTAAATGTGATCAGGGCATTTGAGATTGTATAGAAGTTGAATTATTAAGTTACGCCGAGTCATTTGGTGGTTCAAATATACCAAGGCGTTGATCCTAAATATGGAGTTTAGAGTTAACAGGGCCATGGGAGACTACAATTGTATGTTGTTTAGATAAATACGCTTTGGTAGATAATTGGAAGTACAACTACATATACCCACTGTGAAGTAGAACAACAATATTAAGTTGCTTATAACAATGAAAATCTTAAATTGGTCATAATTTCTTTGATGATTAGAATCTGAACTCAGTAGAAGTCTTATTTATTGAAATTAATGTTGGTATAGAATTGAAAACACAAACTACTATTGCTGCAGATGTAATACAACATTTAAATTATAAGCTATACCCAATGATATGTTATAAAACACCCTGTTATTCATGGTACATTTTTTTTACTAACGACGATTGCCTCTTGACTGAGATTTTAGTAATGTCAAAGGAATAAGCATCTTTTTATCAATTTTTAACCAATGAACACACCACATTAACGATTTCGTTTCACCAAATTTAGCGTTGGTGCATATTCTTGATCACTTTTTCGTTGAGCATTTGTTGCTTTACATGTAGCTTTCTCACTTAAGAATTAAGATAGATTAGAAGCCACTCCATTGGTAGATGGTAAAATGATATTCATCAGGTGATAACATCAATTAAACATTGGAACAGACCATTGTCCAATTTATATGAATTTACAGTAGAATTTTCACCTGGGTGTCATGTTTTATGTGATGATACTTCATCTCTGGTGTGTAATATCGTTTATCATTGATCAACTGTAGTTCCAGCAGTGGAGAGACTAATTTACGGTACATGTTCTATTCACCAAATTCATAATGAAGATGCTATCAAATTAGTGTCACCAAGCCAAGGATGAAAAACTTTTAGCAGACAAGCCGTTGTACATTTAATAGGTATGGTACTTAAAGAATTTCTTTCAAGTTTGTATGGTTTTTTTTAGATAAAAATTGGATGATTAACATGTCGTTTTTTAATTGGTATCAACAAGCAAGGAAGTAGAATCCGGTGACTAAATGCCAAATTATTTCATTAAAAAACATATGGATAATGATTTTTGAATTAATTTGTTATGATTCTGTTTAATATGATTGATTATAGACGGCAATTCCGGTTATGGTTGCTAGAAAGTTTAATGAATTCATTGAATTCCCGATTGATATGCAATGGACTATTTCAAATGGGTAACTTTTGACTTTAGCGTCTGCCACAAACGTATTTTGATATCGTTTGTCTGGAAACTGAACATCTGGAATTGTTTCATGTTGAGATTCAAGGTCAGTTGCACCTCTATTACTAATTAGACCTTAATGGTCTGAAAGTAATTATTTAAGCTATGTTTTCGGGAGCAATAGACGTGTCCAACTGGTGAAATATTATTGTTTTGGATAATTGCAGACGTGATCATAACTTTTATTTTTCTTCACGTTTTTATTCAACGTGAAATTTATTCGTTATCATTTCTACTAATTTAAGAGGCGTACTTACCAGTATTTCCGTTATCTTGGTTCAGTTACGACGTGCTCGGCCAGGGCCATTCGAACAAGTTTGTTGCTTTTATGACTATGATGAAAAGCGGGTATCGATCAGTGGTTGTGGTTTATGAAAGTGGCCCAATATTTACTGTGCAAGAATACTTTTGGCAGGTATGGTTTTCGTTTGCAGCTATTTAACACCAAAAGAACCTGATATTGTACTGATATGTGCGCTGTTATCTTGGTTCAGTTATGATGTGCTCGGCCAGCACCATTCAAACAAGTTGGATGCTGTTATGGTTATGATAAAAGGCGGGCATCAATCAGTGGTTGCGGTTTATGAAAGTGGTCCTAATATTTTCTGTGTGATACCACTTTTGGCAGGTATGGTTTTTGTTTGCAAGTATATAACACGAAAAGAACCTGATATTGTTCTGATATGTGCGATAAAATTGTTGATATGATTTTTTTGTAGAGGACTTAGGTGGTAAAATCAAAGTAGGTTCGACATCTTTTATAGCCGTGGCAATATGACAGTTTCTAATAGATATATGAGTTAGATAAACGATGCGGATCACCTATTTCTATAAAATTTCCAGTTGCTTAAAAGCATATTTATGTCAATATAGTAGCAGCTCATAAGTTTTATCAACTTGCTGCATTTCTATTGGTTCAGATATGCACACCGTTTTATGAGAATTGTTTATGGTATCGGCCGGCTCTTTTATGAGATTTGTGAGGAAAGACCATTGTCTTCCTTTCGAATCATACTATTTACCTGTACCCGATAAAGGGGAGGTTGAAAATCTATGAATAAAGTGATTTAAGAGGTTGTGCACGATAGAAGTACTTTCAGGCGGCTTCTGCCTTTTCGAACCATTCGCCAATTCAACTATTTGAGTAGACTAAAATATATCACCCCGCCTTCTTTGCTGATAATGGGAATGTGAAATACCTTACTGGAATCTGATATCAAGATGGATTCTTATATCTTAATGTGGAATATACATTTCAAATTGTCCTTCACAAGTCCCTACCAAAATCCTATAATACAAAGTTTTTTGCAGTTATGTCTTCCATATAACGTTTTGCACTAAAATGATAAACTCAACGCAGCTACTTGATTTTTAATAACTCTCACTGTAGAAAGCAAACTGCCTTGGAATGTATTAGCAATAATATGAGCCAGGTCCTCTTTTCAATTACCGTAAACTCAGATAAGATCCATGGCCCTTGGCAGGGATTGGCTTGATTTACTGTAAATCTAAATTCAAGACTGATATTGCACTTTCAGGTTATGGTAAAATGCCAGAATACGAGCACATATTTACAAACTTCCTCTTGAGCTTGGTGCAAAGCAAGTGTATGAACCACTCTGCTACTATATGCTGAAGAAAATGATAATCACAATAAAACCTCAACTTAATCCAAACTATAAATAGTCAACATCATTCGGTTTCTATCTTCGCCATGAAGGCCTATAGACAAGCTATTATATCCAGTTTCCTAACGTGGCCAGCTGTGAACAAAGGTTCCGTTCATTTGCTTACCGCTGTCAACTACTGCAGAAAGCAATGGCCTGGCATAGGTATGATCCATCACCCACCTTCCATCCTGGCATATTGGATTTATTAAACTCTTTTTAATCTAATCCCTATGTTATTGTGTTTTACAGCATGTCACATCTGAAGGCACGAAATTGGTGAGACAATGGCAGAAGATGACAAGAAGGTATGTACATACTAAAATGAGAATGCTTTAAAACATACACGTGGGTTTTTATCATTTGGTCAATGCATTCAAAATATTTATAAAGCTGTTATGTGCTTCTTTATAGGGTGAAAAGAGAGACATGGTTAGCTTGCAGGAACATGTAACCATGATAACATGAAATTTACATATACCTGATATGGACTTAGGGAAGCCTTTGCAAAGTTTGGTGTAGTGTTTCATGGTTTGTTTCTTCTCAAGTAAGTTATGATTCCGAGTCATGAGTATGTTCTTAAAAGTTTAGAACCTTGATTGGCATTTTTTTTACTTTATGCATCTAAAGTAGTTAAAGACCGTGCATCAGGGTGGACAAAACAATGGATGAAATAAATGAGCAAAGCGAGAGTTTAAAACAAATCCAAGATGCAATTGCAACACCTTTTAGCGGCCAAGAATTCGATGAGGTAATGGTCAAAGAGATTTGTTTTACTTCAAACTCTAATTTGTAACGGAATTGAAAGTAATAATTTTGTATAAACACAGGATGAATTGGAAGCTGAACTTGAAGAATTATAAGGACTTGAGTTGGAGGAACAACTTCTCCAGCCTGTCACAACAACTGCCCCTGTGGCCAAGCAGTCAGCTGGAAAACAACCAGCGCGCCCTGTCCCACGTCAGAACACAGTCGAGGAAGATGAGATTGCTGAATTGACGACAGAACTGGCTTTATAAACAAGAAAGCTTCTGCAGAGTGGAAGTTATATATCTTTGAATTCCTTGGATAAAGATTGTAAAGATTGGATACCAAAGTAGAAACAATGGAGGGTGTGTTGGCTCCAGCTGATTACCAACCCGCTTTCAACAGGGTAAATAATACTACTTTGCTTAATATATGTTTTGTCATTAGTGTCCTTTCTCATTAAAACTACTATTGGATTGTGAAATATATATTTTTTTTGCATAAACATAGCATGTTTTGTGGTGTTTGTTTTTGTCTGTTCAGACTACATCATCTGCTTTTTAATAAGCTATATCAGTTATCACCTGTCACCTTTGAAAATGAATCATTTGTGTCTTCTCCTAAAGGTTTGCAAGTAAATCATTTTGTAAGCATAATCTAAGTATGACTTCACTTGATTGGAGTGCTATTTAAACTACTTATAGGTCTGTCTTCGAGTGCTTATTTAAACTACTTATGGGGCTGTTTGGAGTGCTTATATTAAAAACTAATAAGGTTGTTTTGGAATGAAATGGGTTATCGAGTAGATAATAGATACCCAAGCTAAAGTAAGTACTAATTTACTAAAATGGGTCACTTTTTAAAACTTTTCTTAATGAGATATATGGGTTGTTTGGAGGGCTTATTTAAACTACTTAAAGGGTTGTTTTGGAGTGCCTATTTAAAATACTTATAGCCTATAGGGGCTGTTTGGACTCCTTATCTAAACTTTCTATAGGGCCGTTTTGGAGTGCTTATTTAAATTACTTATACGAGCTGTTTGGAGTGCTTATAATCGAGGTTGACGTAAAGATAAAGGAACTGCTTATAATTGGACTTTTCAGCATTGTTCATTGAAACCGCTTACCAAGTAAAAGTTTTAATGTTACAAGGTTTGTTAGCAACTCAATTGATCATTGAAATCACACATCATTTTATGTTCGAGTAAATCTATTTTAGATTGGCAACGCGATGGTTGTAAATCGATTGTGACTCACACATATTTTAAATTTAACAAATTTACGTTATTACTTTTATTATCATCTCATTCATCTATTTCTTTAAAAACTAACCCGGTGTCAACGGGTCTCTAAGCTAGTAAAAGAATAAATAGAAGATTTTGATAGGAGGATTTAGCATTTCTCGTAAGTTTATAATGTTTAAGATATAATGCCTTCTCCATTTATCAAGTTACATGAAAATATGAACCCAAGATGCCAAGATCTACTAGAAACATTTATAAATCCATAGATCCTCGAAGGAATCAAAATGGAAATTTTACGGATCTAAAATTCCAAACCCCATAAAACAAAAATATCGATATGTACAAAGAGAAGTAAATTGTAGGCAACCAACCACACATGGCCTAGCTGGACAAACACCATACTTGTTACTTTCAAATATTTTTGAGCCCCAATTAAATACTCTCTTTATTTCATCACAAAAAATCAATTCATTACAAAATAAAAACAAGTAAAGAAATTAGTATAATATCATGAAATGAGAATTTGTTAACCAACTCAACTTAAACTAGACAAAATCATGTTGAATATAGCATGACAATAATATATAACAAGTTATCGACATGATATGAGGTATCCAATAATTTAAAACAAACGCGATTATTTTAATAACAACTTACAATATAACGGATTCAATTAGAAGACCTAATAATGTCGTACACAAACAATGTATCAACATATCACAAAAGCTCTAAAAACATTATAAGTCATTTCATAAGTATGATGTTTACAAAAACTCGGTTTTAAAAACCATTATCAAGATCGCTTATTATTACGCATTTAGATGTTCTTACTTCTTATATTTCGAATCTTTTTCTAGATAAATATCTAGAATTTAATAATAAGGGGAACATAATATTTTCTCATCCCAAAAAGAATTGAGAAATCATTTTTTTTCCACAAAAAGAGGATTGTAGTATTAAATTTATGTTGTTTAGGCGTATATTAATCAAATACCAAATATTCCTTAAAGCTCAACTTCAATCTTGCTTAGTTGGATATTACACGGTTATACGTGACATTTTAGCCTATGAATTTCATTTAATAAAAGGCAAGTAAAAACATTGGTCTTTCTTAGGCTAATGCTAATGGTTCGGTTGGTTGGCCCCCAACCGGATTGGTGACCACAATATCCCCACTAGCTTAATATGATTGGTGACCGGTCCCCTCAACCTTTCAATTGTTATGGTTTGATAGCCAATCGCAACTTTCATTCTTTTTTGATTGTGTGAGTGTGTTTTTTATTAGTTTTTGTGGGGTATGTCTTTTGTTGTGATTGCGATCGCCTTATTAGAAAATTGTGGTTGGGTGTAGTTTTGGAGAGAGAAAGCTGATGTGGCACTGATGTGACACGGGGTGACCACAATATTTACGGTCACCATTAGCATTGGCCTTATGTATCCATTTTTTTATGAAATATAAGTCATGTAAAATACTTCTTTAGTTACTTGAAATTCAAAGCTAAATGCCACGTTATTTTTTTATACACGCATAATACTCAACCAAGCAGTAATCGTGTAAAAATTTGATATAAATATTGTATCGGGTTAAGGGTGTCCATAATAAGGCCTAAGGCCACACTTGGTCTGGATATTTTTGGCTGAATCACGTGTGAAGCTCCATTATATGGAGGATAGGCCACTAGTGATCGGGTAAAAGAATGGGTGATTCGATGGTGCTGACCACCGAATGAAGTGAAAATGGTGATAATGTCTTTTGTAAATGTGTTATTAGGTATATTTATATTTAAATGAGATGTAATTAAATGGTAAGGAATGTGGTAACTATTACACCCGGTCTCAATCCTTGAATAACACAAAAATTAAACACTTGGTCTAAAACCCTAGGTTAATATACCCTTAAATAACACAATTTAAATACTATGTACCTCTTTTGTCATAAAATTAATTTCTCAATCTTTTTAAGAGAGAAACTATTAGATACATCTTATTGTCAAATTTTGTATGTTATATTACGTTTTTTTGGCAATTTACCCCTATTGATAATTACTCTCTCGTACAAGATGTTTGGATGACCTAACTATAGGAAATGTAGTCATTCAGATTGTATGTCTGTGATGGGATTTGATAGTAGTGGCAAAGGAGTGAAACTTGTTTGTTCAGGTTTATTGTGAGTTTTAGATTTGGAGGAACAATAGTAAGCTGTAAAAGATGAAACTACTTAATTTAACAAATTCTAAAATTCATTGTATTGGTTGTTTGGATGCTTTTATTAGTGTCTATTGCCTTTGATGATGATGCCTTGTTGTATATGCTTTCTAAAGGTCCATGTCTTAGGAAAGAAGGTCCGCAAAAGTGATTTTTAGAGGTATGTACTAGCAAGGAAATGTAGTTATCATTTGAGGTATGCTTTTAGGAAATGATGAGTCTATTCTCATATGAAGCTTTTCTTTTGTGTTGATTTCAGTGGGACTTGGTGTGAGGTTAGGAGATTTATACATTAAGAGTTTCAGCTAAATTTCTCTCAAAATAAAAGGAAATGTAGTCTAAATTTTGGCCATCATAGGTGAAATCATAGGTGAATTAAACTTAATTTAGTAAAATCATCTCTCTCAATTAAGAGGCTAATGTGAAAATATCTCCAAACCACTTAATTTAGTAAACAACTTTTTTTGTGGTCATTGGTTTGTATATTTTGTAGTTGTTTTTATTTTGGCCGCTCTTGCATGTAAGTTGTCTTTGAAGTAAGCTTGTATCCTTGTATATATATTTTTTTGCGCTAATATATATTCATCTTTTTTATCACAAAAATTACTCTCATATAACTTGAACGAGAAATACTACATCCACAAAATATTGTCACACACACATGTGTGATAAGTGTGATGGACCCATCAAATTGCATTTTACTTTCTTTATACTTAGTTGCCACTAGGTCATTTTACTTTCTTTATAAGTGTGATGCAAACATGTTTTAAACATCGAATTTTGAATTGATCTAGTTGAGCCACTAGGTCACGATTTAACCGAGTTTTCGCTCAAAACCAACTTTCAATTACTTGACCGGTTCACGATTTAACCGGCCGGATCAACCGGGTTTTAAAACACTAGTTGTCTGTCACATTATGTTTTTTTTGAACGATGACTTTCATTTTTTGGATTAGAGTCGCACCCACCCTACGGTAGGCCCTCATCCACCACATACTCAGACTATGTTGTCTTAACCTGGTTCACGATGGCGTAGTGGGGATTTTTACTTGATTTTTTTTTAAGTTAAACAAACGTACTCCAAGTTTTAAAGTCGAGTAATAACAATTGCCATAACTTTAAACAACATATCATAATTACACACACCCACACTTGCCCACATATTTATAAATAAAAAGATTCTCTCACTTCAAGAAACAAGTAGTGAGTAGTAGTAGTAGAACCACCCAGTTGGACCCCACTTTTTGGGCAGAGAGATATGATTCTTTTAGTTTGAGTATTTTATCAGTAATCGAACCACCCTCCATGTGCCTTTGACCCCCTTCATTTCTGCTTAGTTTTATTTTTTGGAATCTTCTGGTGTTGGCAATTATTAGTTTGTTTGTGGAGGGGTTGACCTAAATTTGTTGTCTTCATTTGGGTTTTTATAAAATTTACTTTGCTTAAAGATTTGATTTTGAAATGTGGGTTTTCTTCAAATTGGGTTATTAGTTTGATTCTGAAGTGGGTTTTTGGTAATTTGCTGATTTAAGTAAAATTTAGGGTTCTTGGAGCTTGACTGTTTTTTCTTCATTTGGGAATTTTTACAAGTTTTTTTGCTTAAAGATTAGATTTTGAAATGTGGGTATTGTTCAGATTGGGTTATTAGTTTGATTCTGAAGTGGGTTTTTGGTAATTTGATGATTCAAGTGAGAATTAGGGTTCTTGGTTTATAGTTTTTTTGCTTAAAGATTTGATTTTGAAATGTGGGTATTGTTCAGATTGGGTTATTGATTTGGTTCTGAAGTGGGTTTTTGGTAATTTGCTGATTTGAGTGAGAATTAGGGTTCTTGGAGGTTGATTTTGACTTTTTTTGAAGTCAAACCGTTGGTGAAAATGGCTTGTATGAAGTTGGGATCTAAAGCAGATGCATTTCAGAAACAAGGGCAAGCTTGGTATGCTCTTTTAAGTTTTTAAAGTTTTGTCATTCTTTCTGATCTTATTGAATGTGTATATGTGTATCATGAAGGAGCCCCTTTGTAAAAATGCATTTTTTTTGTAGCTGTAATTGTTGTTTGTAGCTGATAATATGTTTGTAACAAGTTTATACCTTGATTTGGATTCCTAGATCTGTTACCGTGCTGAATAATTGTGTGACATTCTGTTGTTTATTTGAAAAGTTGATCTCTTTTGTGTGTTTTTAATCATTAGGATAATTTGATCATGGGAAAGTTTTACGTTATATAAATTCATTTGTTATAATATGTGATTTGATCTGTGTGTGACATTCTGTTGTTTATTTGAAAAGTTGATCTCTTTTGCGTGTTTTTGGTCATTAGGATAATTTGATCATGGGAAAGTTTTACGTTATATAATTAATTTGTTATAATATGTGATTTGATCTGTGAACATATATTAGAATGGTACTAATATGTTTTGACGTGTGAGGTTTATTAAGTTATTGATGACTTGTAGACTTCACATGGTTGCTCATTAATCGATTTGGCGTTTTTTCAATTTTAGCATTAAATTTGTGTTGATGTAAAGTTTAAAGTAGTGTATATCGAAATTTAGAGGACTTGTACCGTGTTTGACCTCAAAAGTCAAAGGGGAATTTGTTCCGGTTAGCCAAACTTGATTTCATTGAGGGTTGGTTTTCAGCTGACGGTCAAAACCTAGGTTATTGTTACAATATGTAATTTGACCTCTCAAGTCAAAGGGAAGGACCGTTCGGTTAGGAAGTAGATTGCATTGATGGGGGTGTTATCTCAAGTTCACAACTTCACACTTGCAGCTGTATAAAATTTAATACTTAAATGTGGTTACGATCATGTTCTATTTTTTTCAAATTAAGGGACCGATTTTTATTGTTAAAGCTTTAAAGTAATGAGTTTGACTGAAAAAGTCAAAGGGTATGTTTGTTTTTGTGCAATTGTGAAATTTAGTATGGCATCATCATGTTTCTCGGAACTAAAAGACTGTTTCCAAGAGTAATATGCTTGACCTCATACGACAAAGGATACTTATCTTCAGTGAACGGAAACTGGATCGTTTAAAGGGTGTTATTTTATGTTTAACACCAAGTCTGTCTGTATATTTTGACGTGTTTACTGCAATAATATCGAAGTATATGAAGACCCCATACTTACGAAATACCGAACCTTATAAGTCAAAATGTACATATATTTGACTTTTTGTTGAGCAACGACTCGTTCACTAATTTGGACATTCAAATTTGAATATTATTATAGGTTTTGCACAACCGGTCTCCCAAGCGATATCGTCGTTGAAGTGGAAGATATGTCTTTCCATCTCCATAAGGTAAAGCTTTACTGTTTCATGTCATCTGTACTTCATTTGTTATCATATTTTGATTTTTGCTGTCAAACTTTGACATCGACTGTCTAACCAACAGTTTATAGTTTCATAATAATGTGAATGTCTTTGACTAGAATTATCATCTTAAAAATGTGAAATGATAACGACTAGCAAATGATAGTTTGACATTCAAAGTCAAAGGATGAGGACTACCAGAAAATACAACTCGAGTTGCTTAGGAACTTTTACAGCATTATATCCATCTAAAAACATTATTAATTTTTGGCAGTTCCCATTGCTTTCGAGAAGTGGAGTCATGGAAAAGTTGATAGCGGAAGCATCCGAAAAAGGAGACGGGAATTGCACCATAACCCTTGACGACATTCCTGGTGGAGCCCGAACATTTGAACTTGTTGCTAAGTTCTGCTACGGTGTGAAACACGAAATCACCGCCTCCAACGTGGTACCCCTACGATGTGCAGCCGAGCATCTCGAAATGACCGAAGAATACGGCGAAGACAACTTAATCTCACAAACCGAAATCTTTTTGAATCAAGTCGTGCTAAAAAACTGGAAAGATTCTTTAAAAGCACTCCAAACATGTGTCGATCTCCCTCACGCTGAAGACCTTAACATTACTAAACGGTGCATCGAGTCATTATCGGTCAAAGCAAGCACCGACCCGAATCTATTCGGTTGGCCAGTGATTGACCATGGTGGGCCCATGCAGAGCCCCGGGGGTAGTGTGTTGTGGAACGGGATAAGCACTGGTGCCCGGCCTAAAACCGTGAGCTCAGATTGGTGGTATGATGACGCCTCATCTTTACCTTTACCTCTTTACAAAAGATTAATTTTAGCAATGGAAGCTCGTGGAATTAAACAAGAAATCATCGCGGGGTCACTTGAATATTACGCGAAAAAATATTTACCAGGATTAAGTCGCCGTAAAAGTGCACAAATGGGTCCTGCGGTCACTGACCCACCATCAGAAGAAAACCAGAAAATATTACTCGAAGACGTCGACCGTTTACTCCCAATGCAAAAAGGGCTCGTTTCGACTAAGTTTCTATTCGGGCTTTTGAAAACCGCGTTAATCATCCGAGTCGCCCCATCATGCATATTGAATTTAGAAAAAAGAATCGGGATGCAGTTAGATCAAGCGACACTTGAAGATCTATTAATGCCAAATTTTTCTTATTCGATGGAAACGTTGTATAATATTGAGTGTGTACAAAGGATGGTGGAGCATTTTATGGTAATTGATCAGGCGACAGGTGGCGGTGGCGGTTCTCCTTGTTCTATTGAGGATGAACGGTTGTTGGGCTCGCCATCTTTGACACCTGTCACGACGGTGGCTAAGTTGATTGATGGTTACTTGGCAGAAGTTGCACCGGATGTTAATTTAAAGCTTGGGAAGTTTATGTCTCTTGCTGAGGCTGTTCCTGAGTATGCTAGACCGTTGGATGATGGCTTGTATCGCGCAATTGACATTTATTTGAAGGTAACAAACTTATGATTATCTGTGGCTTACGGGTAACTTATTGGCACATGTTAAAACGGGGCAGGACGGGTGGATTGAGTTGAACCAATACTATTTTATGTCCAAAAACTGTAAATTGTTTTTTTTTTGAATAATTAGTGCACCAAATACAAATTACAAAAGCTATTTTGTTTCATTGTGATCAGGTTTTTTATCGGTACAATCATCCAATCTAATTCTTGCTAATTTTACAAATGCAGTCCCACCCATGGTTAGCAGATTCCGATAGAGAACAACTCTGCAGACTCATGGATTGCCAGAAACTATCATTAGAAGCCTGCACACATGCTGCACAGAATGAAAGACTACCATTGCGAATCATAGTCCAAGTTCTTTTCTTCGAGCAATTACAGCTCAGGACCTCCATAGCCGGTTGCTTCTTGGTCTCAGACAATCTTGACGGGTCAAGACAGTTAAGAAGCGGGTTAGGTGCATCACAGGAGGGCGGCTGGAACACAGCCGTGAGGGAAAACCAAGTTCTGAAAGTAGGTATGGATAGTATGAGAATGAGGGTATCTGAGCTAGAAAAAGAATGTTCTAACATGAAGCAAGAGATTGAAAAACTGGGTCGGGTTAAGGGCAGTAGCGGTGGCGGCGGTGAAAAGGGTAGTGGGGGCGGAAGCACATGGGGTAACATGTCGAAGAAGTTTGGGTTTAAATTTAAGTCTCAGATGTGTAGTGCACAAGAGGGAAGCGTTACTAAGCAAAGTAATCCAAGTAGCAAGGCTGAAAAGGTCAAAGAGAAGCAACACAAACACAAGAAAGAATTGTCTTGGGAAGGGTAAATTTGGAAATAAAAATATTTAGTCGGAAGAATATTTGTTTGGCAACTATATCATAGACTAAAGTTTCGGGTCATTGTACTTCAAAATTTGTTTATCTGGTTGAAGTATCTTGCATTGAGATCACTTTTTGTCCCATTTTTACGACT
The DNA here is from genome assembly GCA_019973895.1 of Chrysanthemum seticuspe. Lineage (NCBI taxonomy): Eukaryota > Viridiplantae > Streptophyta > Magnoliopsida > Asterales > Asteraceae > Chrysanthemum > Chrysanthemum seticuspe. The sequence goes on along the minus strand of BPTQ01000007.1, from coordinate 29,534,020 downwards.
ATATGAAGTGACCAAAATGTGTCTAAGACGAATGGGCAAATGGTGATTCCGAATGTCAAGCATACTCATCAGATAAGTAAATTTGAAAAGTACAGTGGTTGAAAGTTGTTTTACACTTGGTATAATTGCTGAGCAAATATTTTTTAAGTTGCAACCTCTTTGTATGTTTATTAGTTCTTGTTCATTATATTATGTGACTTGAAAATGTTGTGCGAGTAAAAGTCAGATGTAAGAAGACTCAAATTTAGAGAAAAGAAGTACATTTAATTTGTTTTTCTATTGTTAAGTTTACAGTTTTTTAGTCAAAATCTATCATTTGGTGATGTTTAGACATGGTGAAAATCGAATGCTGTAGCTTTTGGCAATTGGACAAAGTGTATTTGGCTCTGTTTTTGGGTAATGATATGTTTTCTGACCTTTTGGTCGACTAATCCATGGGTACGAACCTAACAACTTTAGAGCATCTCAATTCTTTAAAAAATCGAGGGTCTTACCTCCCAAAGTATATACTTGTATGTTCTAAGGCAGGATTAATACACAAAGATATGATTCTACTTTAAGAGTTTTTGTCCATTTGGGTCGCTTTACTATTTGTGTGGCTTTTTAGGTCACTATTCTATGAAAATCGCTCATTATCCTTATTGTACTATTTAATCTGGCTAATACTCTGATCAAGAGGTCAAAGTTAGATGATGTGGTTAAAATATGTCTATGTGTCAAAATATAAGACAAATCAAAAACAAAAACGCATATGCAATTCCGCCTTTATACAATGTGTCGGAAGTGACGTATCGGATGACATGACATGTGATCAGTGAAAGGTTATGGATATAAATTAATATACGTATGACCGGATTCGAACACAAGACTTCAAGATTGCACACATTACGTATGAGAATCAATGTATAAATAATTAATATATAAAATGTTATATTTAATTATTCGATCACGAATAAAACACTTAACGAGAGTTAGTATTTAACGAGGTTTGGTTAACGGTCGTTAAATAATAAGTTAAAGGACTAGAGTTGAAAATAGAAGTCGGGAAGGTTCTAGAATTCTTTGGGATACTAAAACCGGTCGAATGGGTATTAGGGAAGCCCAACCCTAACTTGGAGACCAAGTATTAGAATAGTATAAATAGAAGTCCTCTTGTATTCATTATTCTTAATCTTGAATTCCTAATAACCCTAACTTCTCTTCTTCTTCCTCTTGTGTGCTAGAACCGATCGGCCACCCCTAATCCCTTAGGGATCGATTTTCTTCTAGCTCAACTTAAGTGTTTTGGTTGTTTGTGATTCAAGAACATAGCTTTTCTCATTGATTCGCTAGTAATACGTGTGTACAAGAATGAAGAACTAATACACTTGTGTTAGCACAATCTTGGTGGATCGACTACTTTATGGAAGTCGATTATCTAACTCTAATTTATTAGGGTTTAGGGTTTCTTGGTTCTTGATCTTAATTAGGGGTTTTCATAAACCCTAATTGCATGGATTGATAAAAGGTACGCATTCTATTTAAACTCGGTTAATTAGTTTACATGTATTTAGATCCTACTTGCTTCCGCTATTTGCTTTGATGATGTTTATGTTTTATAATTGTTATGTATACATAAAACCGAACAGTGGCATCATGAGCCGTTAATACTATGTAATTAATTACCGAAACACATAAAAATTGAACCTTTGTGTGATTATTACATGTTTATGGTTTCTAGGGTTTTAAAAATTAAAAACCCTATTTTTTTTAAATATGGGTCGAATACACTAATTTTATTTAATTAGGTTTTAGTTTTGTTAAAACTTGTAGAAACCCTAAGATTGCATGTAGAATTTTTATGTGGATAATTATGTGTAATTGTTATGTGACATAATTATGCGTATCTTGGGAATTCTTGAATAATTGTTATGTGAAATCCATGGTAAAAACATGCATGTTTTATCATGGATTATTGCTTATATTTTTAATTGTTAAGTATATATTTATTGTTAATTGTTAAGTATATATTTATTGTTAATTGTTAAGTTTATTCACATGTAATTCGTTTGATAAATATTGAATTGGGGAAGACCTCAATATATCTAATGAATCAATTATGTGTTATGTGTTATGTGGTATGTGTTTTAGCTAAGACTTACGCAATCGATTTATCGATGTATGTGGCTCATGTTGTACTTGGTGAAAACACGTGGAAGTCTTGGTTAAACATATGCATTATTAAACCTAGAATTGATTATTAGGGTTTTATTGAATAAATTATGCATGTGGCTATTTTTTTTACATATGTTAATTGTTAAGTTATATGTATATTATTTGAGTTCGTTATATTTTTATTAATTGCCTTTTGTTTATATTAATATGACACGTTTGTAAGCAAAAAGGGTTATTTGAGAATAGAAAATTAAATGTACTAAATAATGGTGAAATTGGATTTGTTTTCTAAGTATTAAATCTTGAACTTTTAGTCGACTGATGCGACTGTACTAAATGGTTAGAACGGCTCACCCATTATAACAAACTATAAGAGTGGTTTAAGGAGGGTTCGACATTAAATTGCGACTCAAAAGAAGAAGGGTTATTCATAATATGCTTCGCGCTGACCAGCTTCTCTGCCACTTTGTGCGTTGTATTTGGAGCTACCTATTATAACTATTCTATGTACGAAGCATCTTAATGCAAAGTTGTAAGTTTCTCAACGCATAGATTAAAATTTTGTAGAATTTAATCTTAGTAATTTAAAAACTATATGTAAAGTTTTGTAAAATTTAATGTCATGAAGATGTATGCATGCTTCTTCATACATAAGTTTTGATTACACATCAAATTTGTACCCTTTGAATTTAAGTTTATGTCATCTAATGATAAGAAACACTTGAAGTTGTAATTTATGTTATGTGAGAACTTAGCTAGATTGCAATAACAAGGTAAATCTTCATGTTGTGTGAGACCTCAACTGAAATAAATTTGCAGTTTTTAAATTAGACAACTTAAATAAGTTAGTTAGTGAGATCTATGACTTAAGGCATAAGATGGGGTGAAACAAGCTTACATTTGCATAAAGGTTTGACAAATTGTAATCCCATACTTAGGAATTGAAAATTGTTTGTCAATTATTGTTCGACAATTACCATGTTGAATACTTTCATCACTAGCAGATCAACTGATGTGGTGGAACTATGACAATTTGGGTCCTAGTTTCAAGGAAAATTCTATGGTTAATATGAATATTTACCAAGGGTATACAATTTTCTTGAAATATTTAATTATCGAAAATACTAAAATTGAATTTTGTTAATTCTTTTGATTGTATTAATGCAACATTAAATCGTAAACGTGGTTTGGGCTTTGGTAAATTGATCTAGTTCTGTTTTCAAACAAATGTTTGATCAAGAAAAATTTACTAAAAAGACAAACATAGTCTCTTTTCCTTGGAAGAAGAGTGAGACTCAATCCTATTCATTTTCATGATTGAGAAAGGTATGTTAGGAACATTAGAATTGTTTAAATTCTAATATAATTAATAGCAACTTTAAAAGTTAAAAAAATTGCATACCTTGTTTTCCTTAAGAGATTTCATTACCCTCTGTTGGTGATTGAATTCTTATATGACATTTTGGTCAACTACAAACATGGTTGATGTTTTATGAGTTATTAAATTAGCTAGACAAATTACCGCAAAATTGGGAAAAGACAAACTAGTAAATTTTTATCTAGTTGTTTTGCTTTGACCAATTAAAAGTGCTACACACCATTGTGGGGATAGTAGACTTATTAAGGAAGAAATTGCATGATCAATTTTTCAAGTTAATAGCACGATGGATGATCCATCATTTACATAGTATAATATACACTCTTTTAGTACCTAAATAATTGTTACGAATGGTCTTACAAAGGGGTAGCAACGTAATAGCATGCTATTTTCATTGGTTAATGAAACACTTACAATGTTGACAAATCCAGTGGGAGTATTGTGGTGTATTACTGAATAAGACATTATTGTAACGTTGTCAAATTCAGTGGGAGTTACAAGATTTATTATCTTGGTAGTAACTTAGATTATTTCTAGATTTTCTTGAAATAATACATTACGTTCAAAAATGTAGACATTCATATTCTCAAGGATAGTCATGAATGTTTCCTTGATAATTAAGTGGTCCTACATCTACTTGTAATGCTTATATATCTATGACACTATCATATTGCTCACATAAACAAACGAATGTCATGGTGTTTATCTACTATATGATGTTGTTCTATGCACAAGTGGGAGAAGTATTTATTGTGTGTAAAGGAACAACACATACAAATATGATTAATGGATTCTCTTGATCGTGAGGTAAGAGATTAATGTTCTAATAAAATTGTCTTGTTTAAAGAACATGTGTCAAGATTATAACATAGACTACTTTTATGTCTTATGTCATTCAAATTATAGAAACACTTGAAGTTACATTTTAGGTTAAGTGAGATCTTGGCTAGATTGTAATCTCAAGGTAAATCTCCACTTGCCGTGGGATAGGGCGTGGATGCTTTTGCAGTTTCTTAAGTTGGACACTTCAAGGAATGACATAATCAAAATAAAGTAATATAATGCTATTTTAAATATATGTGTATTCTTGGAATGACATAAATAGTATATTGATATGTGCAAAAACACATATCATTTCTTTATCAAATCAGACCCAAAATTACCAAGAAAGAGCTGTTTATTGCTAATATTTGCTGTTTTCTTGAGTTTGTGCTTGTGCAGGTACGGATATGTCAAAACACGTAAAAGATAACAAAATCAGACAAAAACCCGAGCACGAGAGAAGAAGAGTGCAAAAGCCGATGCCGGGGATGCTATTTCAGGGACTTAGTTGCTTAAAAAGATTGATTTACGGAGTTCGGGATCATTATTGGGAGTTTTCACAATAAACCATTCACTTTTCCATATTTACACAAAAACCCCTTAACTTTCCACAATTTACCATTTTCACCCTTAATCTTACCAAAATTACAACATTAATCCTTGTGATTTCACACTTTACTTAATTGGTCCATAAACTAAAATTCGGATGAAATGTTTAGTCCAATATCCAAAAGCCCAATCCACCCCACATATCCATACCCGTATACCATATAATTACCCAGGTCAACACTTATCTTCCAAACAGTCAAAGAAACATAAAAAAACCCCTGTATCAACCAGATGAAGCGCCAAAAACTGTTAACCCATTTCTACTGTTTAACTCCCACATCTCAATTTACCCTGCTTCACATAAATTACCCACCTCAATTAACCTTGTACTAGGAATCTTCTCATGCTGACATGGCAGAGGAATGACAGCTGGACTAAAGAAGCATTCTGATTGGATACAACACCTCACACATGATCCAAGGGCTATGGATTGAAGATTGGGCACCAAGTTATGATCAATGGACGCAATTGAGTATCCTGAAGCTTCCAAGCAAACCCTAAGAGCTCCTGTGCTTCTGCTATAAAAAACCCTCCTTCACCACAGTTGTGATTCGTCCAATTTCATGTCTTAGAAATTGTAACCACTTTATTTACATGTCATTTAAATTGCTTTTGTAGTGTAATTTGTAATTTCCTTTTGAATTGTAAACTTACTTTTATTAATGCAATTGTCTGTTTATTTTTCAATATAAATTCCTTGAAACTAGATATCAGTGTTAGAAGCTTTTGCTTTCTGTCTTCTAAAGCTCATATAAGCTTTTGCAAGCTTATGGGAGCTTGTTGTTGAAATTCCAGTTCTTAATTCCAAGTTTTTGATAAAAGTCAACAAAAGTCAACTAAGGTCAAAATTAAAAGTCAAAAAGTTTCAGCTTAATTTCTGGTTTTGATTTGCTTTATGGTTAAGATTTGTGTCTATTTTTTCATTCCAATTCAGTTTTAGTTCATTTTCAGTCAAAGTTTTAGAGTTAAGTTGCTTTTTATCATTTTAAAAGGGTGTTTGGATTTAGCACGTATTTGAAGTTTTAATGATTTTTGTTAATTGAATCTGAGTTTTTATGAGTCTACAAATTAGTTTTGAAGCTTCCCTAGTCATAATTTCAAGGCATTCAAGTCTATTTTGTGTTTTCAAGTGCATTTTCAAATCTGTCCAAAAGTATCAAAAGTGGATTTTCTCAGTTTTTAACAAGTAGTTTTCATCATTTTCAGTTGTAATAAAAATTTGAAAAAATTAAAAAATGCAATTTCAGTAGTTGGTTCAACTTCCCTCAAAAGGAAAAAATTCAAAAAAATCTAGAGCTTAGGCTGCTTGTTGGTAGAAGTTGGTGGTTTGAGTTGAAAAGTGCCCTGTACCACTGCTTTCTATTTCTCAGATAAGTTCTTATTTAGCTTAAAATTTGCTTAATCTTGATGGTTGTGCTTTATTTCTGTAGGAGCCTCTAGTGTATAAGTTAGTTTTGCCTTAGAAGCCTTAGGAGCTTGTTGGAGTAGCTTATTAAGCCTGCATGTTCCCATCTTAGGCTGCACATCAGTTCACTTTTATCCTAAACTGCCCTTATAGTTTCGATTTTTAATTTCTTCACCTTAAGTCCAAATTAGCTGAAATTTTGGATGCTAGCTCTCTGGTTGGTTGTCTATTCATAGGTATTTTTAGTTAATTTGTGTGATTTTCTCTAGCTAGCTTAATAGGGGCTTAAAGTTGGTATATTAGGGCCGTTTGGCATTAGATAGTTTGAACATGTTATGTTGCTTAATTCCCTCTAGCTTGTGCTTATTAGGTTCCAATTAGTTGCAGTAGCTTAATCTTAGTTGATTTAAGTTAGTTATAGCCTGTGGTAGCTTATAGTAGCTTATAGGTAGCTTTTAGCTTATTTCATATATGCTTTCCATATCAGTTTCATGCTCAGTTGATTCACCTGTGATCCTTAGTAGTTTCTGTTATTTTTCCATGCTTCTCAGTATTATTTTATAGTTTTCTGGAATTTTTCATATTTTTCCTTGCTCATTTGCTATTTTTTCTGCATTTAATTTCATTTTCTAGCCTTTTTAAATAGCTTTTAATTCAAATAATTCAGAAAATGGTCACAAAAATGCAATTTAAATTTTCTTAGGTTTAGAATATTCAAAAAGTAATAAAAAGTATTTTTCCAGATTTTCATAGCTTAAATAGTATTTTTTAGCAATTTAATTAAATTTAAATAGTATTAAATTCATAATAAATTGAGAAAAAGCCAAAAAAATGTGATTCCAGTTTCTAAAATTCATTTTAGTTATTTTAGATTTTTTAAAAATAGTTTTGTAATTTTCTAGCTTGTTTTCCTAATTTTTAGTATTTCAAGTCTATTTTAAATGTCTTAAATTAGTTTTTAAATCATAATAAATCAAGAAAAGTCCAAAAATTAGTTTTAAATTTCAAATAAATTTCAAATATCATTCTTAGCTGTAGAAAAATAGAAGTTCATTTTTACGAGTTTAAATAGAGTAGTTGTATTTAATTCGCGTTTTATTAATTACGTTTTTCGCGTTTTTAGTTTTAACTTGCATACTTAGTTGCATTTACTTGTTTGCATCATAGATCCAGTAGTTTTAATTGCTTTCCCTTATTATTCCTTGCATCTTAGATTAGAAAACCCTCAAAATTCCCTTTTTACCCATTCAAAACTCGAATCACGCGACGTGAGTTATAAACTCCATTCATCCCTCGTTGGGAAAACGACCCGGGAAATACATACCTTTGTATTTCTTCGGAAAATATCTATGTACTGAGAACGACAAATCATATATTCACTTGAAAATTAATTAATTGAAACCAAGACGTGGTGTTCATAATAACTTTAAATTATACATGGTTATGTGTTTCTGTATAAACTCACAAACATGAAGTATTTTAAAGATTTATAATATAAAGTAAGATATTATAACTCTTATGTCTTTTGACTTGGTCAAAGAATACTTATGTTATAAAACATGCAATTGACTTGAAAATTCTATTATACCATTAAGTTGACTTAGTTGGTAAATAGGTAGGCCAAAAGGAATAAGCTTATCTTACATATTGTTGGATTGTCTTACAATATTAATTCTAATGAAATACTGTATGTATATGGTATGTTCAGTTAGAAGAATCAAACTTTTGTCATATTGTTTGATTCAAGATAACTATATCCTCTTTTCTTCCAAAATTTATTAAGGTTAGAAAATTGAGTATTGATTGGATATACTTAATAAAACTCAAACCTATAAGATTAATAAGACACCATTTTAGTATGAAATATGATGAATCACATTGATTCTTATATTGAAGTTCTGATTTGTTAAAACTAATGGAGTAGGTTATTAACGAACAAGATTTACGAACTGTCAATGTGTTTTGTAATATCCCAAAATAAAACAATTTAGTGTTGTTCTAATTGCTAAAGTATTTATAGATAGTCTTTAAATTACAAAAGCAAGTGGGAGTTTTGTTTAGATCTTGAAGAGATTAAATTACAATTACAAAACACATAATCTTCTAAAACACACTAGTGAATATGAAAATGATAGACCTCAAGATGATGAGATTCTCATTCATAGATCCGCAAGGATATCTCAGATATTTGATATGATTAGAAATATGAATTACAGGATCATGGTAAACCTGTTAATCATTATGATATATTACCTAATATTGAATTGTGGTATATTATTCATACTATGAATGTTAAAATGTTGTCCAAAAAGATAATTAACTTTGAAAACTTGGTTTATCTTAATAAAGATGAGTTTCTTCAAAAGAAGGAAAACCCCAATGGTTTAAATCTTTGTGTAGAAATCATATGGACAAAAGTGTACATGTGTTTAATGCATGACTTGTGACTAGATTATTAATCACACTTAAGCAATTAACTGTAATTGAATATTCTTTTCTTGACACATTAAATATCTAATGATTATAATTGTCATACTTATTTTCATTGATATGAAAAATGACAATGGAATATTAAAACTCTTTCATGTGTGATTGCTTTTGCGAGGACGATAAGTAATACAAAGGAGTTTTATGAATTTTTATAATCTTTGGAAATGTACAAACTGCAAGAATCCATGAATGGATATATGCATGTATTTAGGAGATGATTCTTATGTTTAACTATTAAATCCAAGTTTGGTTTAAAATTAAAATAAGATAATTTCTAAGTATTCCTGAAAGCTAGTGGGAGTATTATGTTTATTTTCTTTAAATCTTATATGTTGTGGGTAGTAACATTCCATCTAAGCTAAATGTTAAGTTTTAGTTTGGAATGGAACTTCACTTGAAAGATTTGGAAAATAAGACATACAACCTTGGAATATATGTTTATTGTTAGTAAACATGTGCGGTATAAAATATCTGAGTCTAAATAAAACATGATATATCATTTGGAAAATGGATATGTAGAACATGAATGAAATCTAAGTTTGACACAAGGATTTTTCATGTACATCATGTTATGGTTGTATCATGCTTGAATGCAAGATGATTTGACAACATTGATATCTAATGAAGTTATTAGATAACTAGTGTAATGAATATTCTAATGGAATATGTTCGAATTTAGAATTACATTCCTCAGCATGGAGTTGCTCTCAAAATTCTATTGATGAGCAATACATCAATAGTTGCGTAATTGTCATAGCTAACAAACTTGAAAGTTTGAAGGCATCAAACATTACACTGTAGATATTGAAGTTTACAGGATTATTAAAGAGCATATTGTTGTTTGAATACAATGATGCTGGTTTAATTGAGATGACACTCAATACTAGTCATAGGAGGATTTTATCCTTATTGATGGCCATATGGACTAGTTGTGCTCAACTAAAAGCATAGTTGCATTATACAATAAAGAATAAGAATACTTTAAACTTTAAAATATTTGAAAGTTTGATTGTTATAAATTGGTGGTTGGAGATGTCACACACTTTATAAAATATTATGTGGCAATATCAAGATATTTTGAATGCACAAATACAAGAACTTCACTAATTGAATTCTTGAAATAAGTATTCTCAAAATTCTGATAGATCAAAGTTAGTTGAAATTATGCCTTGTCAACAAGTATGATTGTCATTACTTGAGGCATAATTCATTAACAAGTATTATCATGCATTGATCTATTTAGTATTTGGATAAGGGATGTTTTGAACAAATATTATTTGAATGAAATAAAATATTGGTTATGTTTATTTTTCATTTTCTTAATATTATATCCTATATTTGCATGTTTAATCCGTGAATAACTTATGTTATTCTAAAAGTCCGTTGTCGATCAATAATGTGAGAATGTCATTGAATTAAGACAAATCTGAGTTTTGGTAGAATATACTTAAAGTATATTGATGCGTGGGACATGCCAAATTCACATGATGTTCAATAAATTGAATATAGGACATATCCCAACTTAACATGATTGTACTTTATGGATCATTGTCATTAAGTAAATCATGGATATTTATCCTAAGACTTGAGATACCAGATACCTGTTATGAATGTAGCACACTTGTGTGAAATAGTCTAACGCTATCCGTAAAAGGTGGTTATAAGGGATATTTTCAGAAGTGTTGCAAAGTTAATGAGTTATGTCTTGTAGTTAGGAGAATTTGCTCATTTGAATTTGTTTCAAAGCATAATACTGTTTGGGCTCCTCGTAGGTTTGACAAGATGTTTGTAAGGCCTTACCCAAGATCTATCTGGAATATGTTCAGATGATTTGGTAATCTTATTCAATCAGATACATCGAGTAACAAAATATTAACTTGTGAAATGACTCGATCCATATTCACAGTTAATGAAGTATTAGAAGCAAAAGGATAAGTATAATGATGAATCATTAAATGGGTTTTTCTAGGGAACCACACTCGGTTCAAATCTAGGGGCATTGGCGTGTTAAGCTAGACTAAACCAATGTCTTTACTATATTAAGATATATCCAAGTGGGAGCTGAAAGGTTATGTATATAAATTAATATACGTATGACCAGATTCGAACACGAGACTTCGGGATTGCACACATTACGTATGAGAATCAATGTATAAATAATTAATATATAAAATGTTATATTTAATTATTCGATCATGAACAAAACACTTAACGAGAGTTAGTATTTAACGAGGTTTGGTTAACGGTCGTTAAATAATAAGTTAAATGACTAGAGTTGAAAATAGAAGTCGGGAAGGTTCTAGAATTCTTTGGGATACTAAAACCGGTCGAATGGGTATTAGGGAAGCCCAACCCTAACTTGGAGACCAAGTATTAGAATAGTATAAATACAAGGCCTCTTGTATTCATTATTATTAATCTTGAATTCCTAATAACCCTAACTTCTCTTCTTCTTCCTCTTGTGTGCTAGAACCGATCGACCACCCCTAATCCGTTAGGGATCGATTTTCTTCTAGCTCAACTTAAGTGTTTTGGTTGTTTGTGATTTAAGAACCTAGCTTTTCTCATTGATTCGCTAGTAATACGTGTGTACAAGAACGGAGAACTAATACACTTGTGTTAGCACAATCTTGGTGGATCGACTACTTTATGGAAGTCGATTATCTAACCCTAATTTATTAGGGTTTAGGGTTTCTTGGTTCTTGATCTTAATTAGGGGTTTTAATAAACCCTAATTGCATGGATTGATAAAAGGTACGGATTCTATTTAAATTCGGTTAATTAGTTTACATGTATTTAGATCCTACTTGCTTTCGCTATTTTCTTTGATGATGTTTATGTTTTATAATTGTTATGTATTCATAAAACCGAACAATCTGAACATTTTTAAAGGACTCACTGGTTAAAATTAGGTATCTGATTACCGAAATTATCTATATGTTTTGTCATATATATAAAACTATAAAAATAACGCAGTGGCTCAAGTGAACAAAATAGCAAAGTAGATTGGGATGGTTACTCAAAAAGGGCTAAAAGTATGACCACTTTTATGTCTAAACATGAGTGTTAGTGTCGTAGTGGTTTGTGAAGACGTCGGTCCATTTGCTGCAACCAACAACAAAATGCTGACATGGAGGTCTAGCTCAATCATTTGCGGCAACTAATTGAACAAGTTACTCATCATGTTGGAAAATTTAGATAATCGTTATGAGGTAGTAGCATTTTAAGGTGCCATTGACGTTGTCAAAATTGAAATTGTGCTATTTGAACTTGAGAAGTACGAATTGGATTTTGAATTTGGAGATTAAATTTTGACTTTGCAGATTATGGTTTACGTTTGATACAAATTGTTGTGTATAACTGATGTTCGAAGGTTGATCATTTGTTCTATGAACTTACAGTTTGTTACATTGATGGAATTTTTTTCAAGGTTGTAAAAACCGCTAGGCGCTAGTGAGGCGGTTGGGTAGGGCCTAGCGATTAATCGGTTAGGCGGGGATTAATCGGATTGAAATTTTTATGCATAAAAATGTAAATTTAAACATTATTTTATTTTATATGTATGAGATAAGCGTATTGCATCAAAGTTCAAATATTTTAAGTGTTCAAATATAGACATAATACATAATTCTTCAAAGTTCAAAGTCAAACGTAAATATTACTCGGTTTGTTGACCATTTTTAAGCGACGTTTGACCGATTTTGTCCGATTAATCAGTTTGTTGACCGATTTTTAAGTGATTTTGTCCAATTTTTAAGCGATTTTGTTGACCAATTTTTAAGCGCTTTTGTCCGATTAATCCGATTAGACCGATTTTGTCCGATTAATCGGTTTGTTGACCGATTTTTAAGCGATCTTTGACCAAATCGATTAAATAGGCCGATTATGATAAATCAAGACGGTTAGTGAGCGATCAGCGATTATGCGGTGATAAATCGGCCGCCTGGGCCAATTTTACAACAGACCCAAAGCGGGAATGGACCCCGGTTTTGTTCTTTATGCCATGCTTACACTTGAATTTTTCTGCAGTAATTTACATAACTGGATTTAGTGTTATTAAATCTTATGTGTATAAAGTAGGTGTTGGCCCGTTTTTCTGGATCTATAATCAAGATATACCAAAAATGCAAGAAACAATTGAATTGGAAAAGCTTTTCTATATATCAGTCATAATTTGTTTGAATACAACTGCTATCTATTTATACATATATGAAACGGTACAAATTGAAACGTTGTGTTGGTTCAAATGAACCAACATATATGTCGGTTGGGTCTTGTAACTGCTATATAACGGTTATCTTGTAACTACCATATAACTGCCATGTTGACTTTTCTTCTGACTTTTTGGGTTGACCGGGTCGTATGGGTGTTTGACTTGGGTCGATTGGGATTAACCCAATATTCTCTCCCTTAATCATAATCGCTGCGACGTAGGTCTTTAAGTCTTCTTGATTCATCTTCTGGTTAAATTCACCATCTGAGCTACTACTGTTTTTTTTTAATTTCTTGTAGTGCTTGTGATCATCCTTATATCCAGGTAGATCAATTTTCCTTTGGTTACTTTCACCTTTTCTTCTGTGATCTTCATGATGTCCATGTTGATCATATTTTTTCTGGCTATTTCCACATTCATTGTTGTAATCTACCTTAAGTCCAGGTTGATCATATTTTTCTGGTTATTTCCACCTTCATTGTTGTAATCTTCCTTAATTTTGGGCTGATCATATTTTTCTGGTTATTTGCACCTTCATTGTTGTGATCTTCCTTAAGTCCAGGTTGATCATATTTTTCTGGTGCTTCTTCAACAGTTGCCATAAGTAATGTTGGTTCTAAGTCTTCTTCAATGAGATTAGATTGTTCTTCTTTCTTTGATGGACATTTGTTTGCAAAATGCCCATACTCCTTGCATCTAAAACACATCACCTTACTCTTATCATGAGTAAATTTATTTGAGTTGCTATTTGATTCTTTCTTGGAATTATTTTTTTGGCCTCACAACAAATCTTGTCCACATTCTTCACAGTGTCTTCCGTAAGTAATGTTATTGTTGGGACGTGTAAACAATAACTTATCTTGATCGTTATTGTCCTTATTCTTCTTAAACTTTATTCTTTCCTCGTAAGTCTTGAGTCTCCCAATTACTTCTTCCATCGTCATTTCACTTAGATCAGAATATTGCTCTATTGATGCAACTATTTGCAGATACCTATCGGGTACAACATTTAATAGTTTCCGTACTAAGGTTTAATCTTCAATAGTGTGTCCTAGACTAGCGACTTTGTTTACGAGTGTTGTTAGTTTTGTAGCGAAGGTGTCGATTGTCTCGTCTTCCTTCATTTGTAACATCTCAAAATCAGATTTGAGTGTTTGTAGTCTTGCTTGTTGAACTCTGTCTTCACCAACGTGTCTAGTTTTCAAAGCATTCCAAATGGCTTTCGCGGTTTTGTGCTTTGTTATTTGAAGTAATTGTTCCTCGGGTAAGGCTTGATAAAGGAAAGTGTTAGATATTAACTTTTCACATACACATCAAACCATAACACCAAGTAGCATATAGATGGAATTCTAGAGAGAGAAAGTTAGAGGTTTAGGGAACTTAGTGAGAGAAAGTGAAAGATATTATTATGAGCTCCAACTCTCTACCTTGGAAGGTAGAGAGTATTTATAGTCTTACATAACTCGCCACACTTAGGGCTGTGGATCAGGCATACAGTGGGTAAAGACCCGTCCGTCCTCCACGGTGTTACTTAACTAAATTACTACTTAACTTAAAAGAACTACGACTGCGAGCTTTCTAACGATTACATATACTTGAGGTGACCGACTCTTTAATACCGAGAATTTCTAATTCCTAACAATCTCCCCCTAAGGGAGGTCACCTCAATAATGTACCAAAATTACATAGAATACAAATAGATTTTACATTAACACTTGATCTTGTATTCTTGATGTAGTCCTTTGCTCCTAAGCTCGTAGTCATTGATTCTTCACATTGCATGTTTGGTTATTCCAAGTGGAGGTCTGTTACTGATCCACGTGATGATAATTTTGAGCCATCATTTGAGATCATCAGCAATCAACAATCTCTGAGACATCCATTGTGGTGTTGTGACTTTGGGACCGACATGCTCACATTCTGGATCATGATATCTTCTCATCAGAGTAGCGGAAGCATTTGTTGAATCATGATATTGGCAGCAGCGTAGCAGAAGCATGGAGTGAAAATATCAGAGTCATTGATGCACTAATCATGATTTCTTTTGAGATAAATGTGTTAAGTGAGCATGCGGCTGTGGATTGACTGCTTCATTCTGATCAGCTGCAAACGTCGGGGTGTACCTGCATACGACAGTTAGCAATAAAGCGCACGAAAGTGTCTTTGATCACTTTCGTTGAATTGAGGTACACGGCCCACGGTTCCCCGTTGATCAGTACAAGTACTGCCTGTGATCAGGTAGGATTCCTAAGAATCTCCTTGACAGGGTTTCGCAGCTGTTCTAGCTGTTCTCAAACCGGAACATCTCAAAGAAGACAACACGGAGTGAGTGAACCAGCGAATTTTAAGTCCACTGATTGATGAAAAGAGATTTGAAAAACAATCGTGTATTGCTCAATAGAAATTGTTTTTGCAATACAATGAAGGTTTTATTGAAAATCAATTATCAATCATAAAAATACCTTTTGGTTTGAAAAATGAGTACACAGTCGATGTGCTAAAGAAAAGAGTTTTTAAGCACAAAGACCGGTTTTTCAAAGGTATCCATCAATCCATAACCTGAACCAGGTTTGATCCAAGAGATTGAATCGCCCCATTGTTTCTGTTCAGTTGTCACATGGTTGATCTATATGATAGATCTCACATGCCACCTACCAGGAGCTTGTTAGATGTTGGCTCCAGAAGGCTTTCCATCTTCATTGTGAATGTGTAACCACATCACTAAGATGTTCTGGCAATATCACAAGGATAATGCGTAGGACTCAAGATATAATCTCTCTTTCCACATTGTGTGAAACAGAGAGTCTTCATTGAAAGTGTCCTAATGAGATTTATTGATGATCTCGTGGCTCTAGACTCAATTTGTGCATATTTGGATCCTATAACGGAGACTAGGGAGAGGGTCTCCTTCTTCAATATCAACCATCTCTAAGAGAGAGTCGATAGATAATGTCGGTTCCCCGTGAGAATGAAACAAGTCCTTTTAAGAGGAACTTGAGTGGTTTGGAAAGTTGAAGTGCAGTGCGTCACTGGGTCCATGACGTCTTGTCTTCAATACCGATGTTACCATCAGTAGCATATGAATTGAACCCGGTATCTGCCCTAAGGTTGAATAACTGGAGGGCTATTTGTTTTCACCCTATTTTCATTCAGTTCTTTTTAATTCTTCAACCCCTTCAGTGCTTACCGAGACTTCATAGCTAGAACCTTGTTGGGTTTATTCCAGTACTAGCTCAGTCTTAGTCCGCACTCTTCCCTTATCTCATTTTTTCTCCTTTTATCATCATACCTAAGGACTTCTACACTAACTAGTGGATTGTCCCTGGGTAGATCCCTCCGGTTCTGGCGGATCATGGGAACCAATACCTAACCTTATCATCCTTATATCACCGTACATTAAAGTAAAGTTGGTCGGTCTATTTGGTATTGTTCATCTGCCATTGGATCCAATAGAAACCATTTGAAAATCAATTCAGATACTTGTGATATATTATCAAAGCATTTTGTACCTGAATTGTTTTTGATATTTTTAGAACGAGAACTCCCCCTCAACATGTGCATCAAGTATTTGAAAATGTTTTGCACACGGAGGCAAGAGAAAGAATTAACTTCTTTTGATTACCATTTTCTAAAATATATCAACATCACTTCCCTCAACAGATCAAGTGGGTATAGCCTTTCCGGGAAGGATGAGGTTTCCATGAATTTGCTCCCCCTCAATATGTGCCTCGAGGTTTGAAAAGAGTTTTGCACATACTAGAGGGAACCTGCACATTAGGATGAATGATCACGTTTCAAATCAAAGGTTTAAGATAGATGCTCCCCCTCAACATGTGCATTGAAAAATTGAAATCGTTTGTCACATGTGAGAAGGACAACATGTAAATTCTTATGAAACCATTTACCGAATTATCAGTTTAAATCCAATTTAAATCACACATTCTCCCCCGATCACAATTGTCAAAACATTTGAGATTTGTGATCTCGTATAGATTTAAATTGATTTGAAAGCTTTTAAGGAGAATTGTGACTTGATTGTGAAAGCGTTTGAACTGATAAGGATCGGATTTTAAGACTTTACACTCCATTTATAAAACATGCATGTACATCTTTTGAAAACAATTTTAATGCTAAATAACTTTTTAATTTAATTGAAATCATTCTCCCCCTCAATCAATGACGTAGGTTGTTGATTGAGAGATAGAGATTTTGACAAATAAGTCCTGATGATTATCAAAAATAGAGATTGAGTTATTTATCAAAGCATTTAGTTTTCAGCAGATAGGAGTTTATAGAATCAGAGCATAGGATTTGAAAACATGGTAAAATATGGCTCTGTTCTTTCTTTTAAAACCGGGTTATTGCCTGAAAATGACAATAAACCATTTCTCTTTCTCCCATTTTTTTTTTATTTTTATTTTTTATTTTTATTTTTATTTTTTTTTTAAGTTCGAACAACATCTAAAGTCCCGTGTCATTCTTTGAATGACAGCACAAAGACCGTAGATATAATCGAACCGGAAGAAACATGACAAAAATGACAATATTTTTTTTTGAAGAATTTTCGAATTTTTCAAATTTTTATGGATTTTGAAAGTTTTATATTTTTGTATTTTGTTTTTCAAATATATATGTACAAGAGATAGATGAAGAAAGACCTTTACTCCTCGTCTTCCTCCTGAAGACGTTTGAGAGTTTCTGGTTGAAGGCTTTTCAAACCAAGTCGTGGAAGAATAAACTCAAAACGTTCTCTTGGAAGAGCTTTGGTGAAGATGTCTGCTAACTGATATTCAGACCTCACAAAATATAGTTCCACCACACCTTTTTCCACTTGTTCCCTGATGAAATGATGTCGAATGTCGATATGCTTTGCTCTTGAGTGTTGAACGTTGTTGCATGAGAGAGCAATAGCACTTTTATTATCACAGTACAGAGGGATTTTGTTGAATTCAAAGCCATAGTCAGATAATTGAGATCTCATCCATAAGATTTGAGCACAACAAGATGACATGGCTATGTATTCAGCCTCTGTAGAGGAAATAGAAGTACTCATTTGCTTCTTTGAAGACCAGCTCACAAGCTTATCACCCAAAAACTGAGCACCTCCTGACGTACTTCGACGTGTATCTTGACAACCTGCATGATCAGCATCTGCATAGGCCGTTAGTGACATACCGGTGTCCTTCGGGTACCATAGTCCCATATTGATGGTTCCTTGGAGATACCGAAAGACCCGTTTAACTGCTTCAAGGTGCCTTTTAGTAGGCTTAGCCTGGTATCTAGCACACATGCACACAGAGAACAAGATGTCTGGTCTACTAGCAGTGAGATACATCAGGGATCCAATCATACTCCTATATTTCGTTTGGTCAATCATGATCCCTAAGAGGTCCTCATCTAGTTTGGTTCGGTCAATCATGGGGGTGTCAACAGGGTCACTTGAATCAAATCCAAATTTCTTTAAAATCTCTGTTGCATATTTAGATTGATTTATGAAAATGCCTCCGGGACTTTGAGAAATTTGTAATCCCAAGAAAAATGACATTTGTCCCATCATTGACATTTGAAACTTTGAACTCATTTCATTTGAAAAACGATCACATTCCATTGGGTCAGTCGAGGCAAAAATAATATCATCAACATAAATTTGAACATGAGTTAAATGTTTGCCTGACTTCCTGGTGAACAATGTAGGATCAACTGCTCCTTTGCTGAATCCGGTTGATAGAAGAAACTTTGACAGTGTATCATACCATGCCCTTGGAGCTTGCTTCAAACCGTAAAGAGCCTTCTTCAAACGATAAACGTGAGTAGGATGCTCTTGATTCACAAATCCTTCAGGTTGGCTGACGTAGACGACTTCTTTAAGATCTCCGTTCAGAAATGCCGTCTTTACATCCATCTGATATACCATCATGTTCTTACTTGCAGCATTAGCCAAAAAGATTCTGATTGCCTCGATTCGAGCAACTGGAGCAAAAGATTCTTCAAAGTCTATACCCTCCTCTTGACGATATCCTTTAGCAACTAATCGAGCCTTGTTCTTCAACACATCACCATGCTCATCAAGTTTTACTTTGAAGATCCATTTTAGAGCTATAATCATAGCACAGTCTGGAGCAGGTACTAACTCCCATACATCAAGACGATCAAACTCATGAATTTCATCTTGCATAGCATTGAACCAGCTATCTTCATTCATAGCAGTTTTAACATCTTTTGGTTCGATCTTAGATAGTACGGAGTTGAAGAAGCACCATAAGGCATCAGTTGCGAGTTGCTTCCGGGTTGATACAGGACGAGAGGGATTTCCAATGATGTTGTCTAATGGATGATCGTGAGTCCATTTTCTGAGGTGTTCATGTGGCATTTGTTGAGGAACTGAAGTAGCTGAGTCGATGTCTCCTGAAGAAGATGGTTCTGACGATGATTCAGGAGTAGCAAATATGTTTTCAAATGGAGCATCTTCAGGAGTCGCAAAGGGATTAACTTCATCAATGATGCCAGAAACATTTCCATGATGTACATTTGAAGAATGATGATTTGTTGATGAGACTGAAGGATCAGCAGCAGGTGCTTCTTGACTTACAGATATTGAAACTGATGGATTGACTTCATTCACTGGAATATGAGCATCCTCTGTTGTAGGGATCAGCACCTCATTAGTAGTAGACTCATACAGTTCATCAAACATTGGATCAAACAATTTCTTTACATCATCTTCAGATGGAGGTACATATGGCGTTTCTTGAGAGGAGTTTGGAACAAGGGATGAACCAATAGGACTGTTTTGAAGTGCGGGTCCTGAGCTGGAGTGTCCAGGAGCCATTTGACCGGTCAGCTCATCAAACGTAACATGAATTGTTTCCATGATATTTCGGGTTCTTTTGTTGTAGATTCGGTATCCCTTTTTGTTTGATGCATATCCAACAAATACTCCAATGTCAGCTTTGGCCCTAAGTTTGCCTAAGTTTTGACCCTCATTAGTTGGATAGCACAATGCACCGAATACACGAAGGGAAGATAGATTAGGTTTTCTGTTGTGGACAAGTTCATATGGAGTTTTTCCATGAATAGTGTGAATCAGGGAACGATTTTGTGTGTAGCATGCAGTGGCAATAGCTTCAGCCCAGAGAAACATTGGAACCTTTGAGTAGATCAGCATTGTTCTAGCAGCTTCAACAAGAGTACGATTTCGTCTTTCAACTACACCGTTCTGTTGAGGGGTTCGTGGAACACTTCTTTGATGGCTGATTCCAACGCTTTCATAGAATTCACTAAGTTGTTTGTTGACAAACTCAGTTCCATTGTCTGTTCTGATAATTCTGACAGTTTTGTTAAGTCTAACCTGCAGCTGTTTGATGAGTTTGATGATGATATCAGGAGTTTCATCCTTTGTCCTTAAGAACTTGACCCAGGTGAATCTAGAGTAATCATCAACCACAACTAACACATATTTCTTCCCAAAGATATTCTGCACCCTCATCGGTCCACATAAATCCATATGAATCATATGAAGAACTTCTGTGACAGAGTTAGTAGGTTTGGATTTATGGGCAAACATCTTGCTTTTTCCCAATTGACATGCTGAACAAAGATGATCCTTTTCATACTTTAGTCTAGGTAAACCTACAACTAAGTCCTTTCTGGAAAGATCGTTGATGGTGCCGAAGTTCAAGTGATTGAGACGACGATGCCATAACCATGACTTTGTTTTTGAAGCCTTAGATAACAAGCAGATTGGTGAGGCTCTCATCATGTCATCGATAGAGATGGTGTAAAGGTTTGAGCCACGAGTTCCTTTCAACAGTTCCTTACCATTAAGATCTCTAACAAAGCAGGTATGTTTTCTGAAGGCTACTTCTAGATCAGAGTCACAGAATTGACCAACAGAGAACAGATTATGACCTAAACCTTCCACATAATACACTCTGGAGATGACACTATCACCAACAACATAATCTCCATAACCCATAATAGCACCAAAATGATCATTACCAAATCTAACAGTCCCGATGAATTTGCTCACGAAGTTCATGAGCCGTGACCGGTCTCCAGTCATATGCTTGGAACAGCCTGAGTCCAGGTACCACAGAACGATTTGAACGATCTGCAGTTGAACACAGACAAGAATGGATAACTGGATAATCGGGATCCCCATGCAAGAATGGGTTCCATTTGGTTAGTAGCAACAGTTGGACCACCCACATCAGAAATAGAAGCATTCATATCAGATAGTGAGGTAATGGAATCATTGTGAATAGGTGCAGTACTAGTGTCTGTATTAGCCCTCTTTACAGTGTGACCACTTCTTAAGGGAATAGTTCTACCAGTAGGCATCCATTTTCTAGTGGGCATTATCTGATTAGTCTTATGACCAACAGGTATCCAATAAAAGCCTATTCTGCTGAATGTTCTTCCTGTGGGTTTCCATTGTTTTCTAACTCTCTTTCGCTTTTGCCTTTTAGCCTTTTTAGCATGAATTTTAGCATTAACAAAATTAACTGGACAATTAACATCATTAGGCAAAACATTGACATCACATCCATGATTAGAAACAGAATTCAAGCAATCATCAGTACAAGGTTTGCAAATAGTATCAGAATTCGAATTAATTACAGTACGCCTATGGCTAATACTAGAATCAACACGATTCGTTTTATTCGATTCAAACTTAAGGTTCCTAGATTGTTCTTCTACTCTCTTCCAGTGCACATTCTTAGCTTGAGAGGTCCTATCATTCCTTGTATTGTCTTGAGACTTTGACCTGCTCCCTTTAATGTCACTGATTACTCCTGTAGAGGGAATGGGAACATTAGTTTGTTTTACTACTCTTTGCATCACCTGTTTAGATGTGCTGGGATCTGAACTACATGCAGGTGCACTATGGTTCACTTTTTTAAAGCTAGGTGTACTGAGATTAGTACTCCTAGAAGGCACATTTGAGTTCTCTTTCCTAGCATTGACAGATCTAGAATCTGAACTACTCAATGGTACACTACTCCTCACATTCAAACCATTGGGAATTGAGTGCATATCATGTTTGGCCTTAGGCATTGAGCATGGAATCAAAGGGTTAACTCTCTCACCTAATGTCTTTGGGCATATTGTGATCAAACATTCTAAGATTTCTTGAGATCGTTTGGCATATAAGCATGCATGTCCAATTGCATTATCATGAGGTTTCTCTAGCTTATCCTCTTCAACAATCTCACGCAGGCATTCTAAGCAATCCTTAAGGGATGAGAAATATGTTTGAATGGCAAGTTTGTTGTTCCTTAGGTGAGGGGGGACATATGTCACAGATAAAGCATATTTATTACTAGAGTGAACCTTTGATACAACATTTTCCTCATTGAACATTGGCATTTTCCCTTTTACCTGACTCTTCAGATTCTCAATTTCCTTTTGCAATGAAGTTATTTGTTCGTTGTTTTTGTTGCGAGTGACTTTAATTGATTCAAACAACTCATTGAAATGACGTTTAACCTTTTCATTTTCTTTTAGAAAACTTTCGTTTTCCTTTTGTAAAGCATTTACTAGATTTTGAAGATGAAACGTTTGAGAATTCTGAGAATCTAAAGGCGGAGGCATTTGGGAGCCTGTTATATTGTTCGTTTGACCCTTTAATTGAGAGATTTGGGCTTTCAACTTTCTGATCGTGTTACACTGAGCATGAATCTGTTCATCTCGTTTGTTAATTTGAAAAACTGCATCAAACTCTGGAGCATCTGAAGATGTCTTGATATTTGAAGTTTTGACATTTTCTTTGAGATGTTGATATTTTAGTTGTAGATTAAAATACTCAACTTCTAGTTTAGAAAAATGTTTAACCAAATTGTCATGATCATCCAGTTCAATTTTCTCATTTAGTTTAGAATTAGTTTTTTCAAGCTCAATGACACGATCATGGGAGACTTTCAGGGCCACAGATAGTTCATGACATTTGGAAGCATTAATAGAGCAATTTGAAGCAGTGAAAAAAACATCTTGAGCAACACATTCAGTAATAAGATTCTCATTTAATGTATGCAGGTTCTTTCTCTCTATCTCATTATATTTCAGTGCACGCTCATAGTCACTAACTTCAACAACCATTGCATCAAATTCCTTTTCCATACCCTTAATATCAGTTTCTACCCCCTTTTTAAGACTCTCAAAGTGTTCTTTTAGAAGTTTAAAGAAGGGCATGACCTCAGTTAAATAACATTCTTTCATTTGTTCAAAACCTCTTTCTCCTTCAGTTATACCAGTGGGTGTGATCCTTTTCTTGCAAGTTTTCTCAAAATCAACAAATAGTTGAAATATAACGTATTTGCTAATTAATGTCTTGCTTTTAGTGGCAATTGTTCTAGGAACAAGATGCATTGGTGTATTAGGAGGATACACAGTCGCTCTAGGCATTTTTAAAAGGGGAGGGTTTGTTTCAATTATGTTTTCCGCTTTCTGCTTATCTAAATCCTTTTTCCAGAAGACTTGTTCGGGAGTCAACAAAGTCTGAGGCTTAAACTTGTTCAAGGAAATCCAGTTTTCCTTCTTGTAATCATGAGGAGAGATGATTATGTTTTTCTCTTTGCATTTAGTGATTTCATTTAATATCTTATCTTCCTCAGTGCACTCAACGCAACTAGGTTTCTGCCTAGGCTTAAGGACTTCATTACCATCATAAAGCACCTTATGAGCATTTCTAGCCTTTTTAATTACCTCTGGATTTGGTTCCTCAACAAGGGGAATGCTATGCTTATCGCTTAAGACACGATGTTTCGTGACCATGTGAGCAGTCTGAATGGTGTTTCCTTGTAAGTACAACTTGTTTTCAAGTTTGTTTTTCAAAGTTTTCAGATTAGAAAAATCTCTCAAGAGTTTTGATTCCTTTGCATTAAATTCTTGCTTAAGCATTTTGACATTTTCTTGAAGTTCTTGTTTTTGCTTAGCTGTTTTAGAAAGTTTTTCATGCAAGGAATTTAATTCTTGTTTCAATACTTCTTCTCTAAACTTACTTTTTCTAATTACTGTACTCACTTGGACATCCATTTCCTGCTCACGAGTGGTCAACTCAAATTTAGCACGTTGTTCATAAATTGCAACACGTTCCTTATAGGCATTTAGTTCAGAAATTATGGAATCATCAGGAGCACATGCAGTGTATTCATCAAAGACATAGTCATTGTTGACTGCAGAAGATGCATCACTTGGTACAACTTCACTTTCACTTTGTTTCACGTATTGATCGTATGGGACAATATTGATATTACCCATATTTTCAATATTTGATTCAATAGTTTCAGTTGGTTGTACTTTGTCATGCATCTGTTGCACATCAGCATCATCGTATAGCTTTAATACCTCTGAGATGAGTTTGTCCTTGGATGGGCCAGCTTGTGGTGAAGAAGAGATCTTGGGAGAAACCATTGGAGAGATGCTAGCCATAAAGATTGTGTGTGCAGTAGGTCCATCATCTACATCAGAGTCGTATGCATCACAGTCAGCGACTTGAAAGGCGTTCTGATGATTGTGACCTATCTCCTGAATAGGCTGCTCATCCACATCTGCATCATAGGTCTTGGCATTACCCTCAGCAAGAAAAAGCAATTCCTCTTCATCCAACGCAGCACCATTGTCCTGAGCTTGTGCCAGTAACATCTTATCTCTGAAGTAATCAGCATTCTGTGGACGCTTTGGAGATGTGCAGTTCCTTGCAATGTGTCCCTCACCACCACAGTTATAGCATTTGATCGACTTAGCTTGACCTTGGTTACCATTCCTTCCTCGAATCTGATTGCCCACATATCCTCTACCAACACCACCCCTTCCCTGATCATACTGTCTTTCCTGAACTGGTTGCACCACAATCCTTACATCTTTAACAGTGGCTTGATTATGTGGGTTAGATGCAGTTCTGAGGTTGTTGTTGGTTTGTGGGAGAGAATTCATGTTTTGACTAATGAGTAGAGCTAGTTGATTCATGATGTTATCCACGCGTGCATCAGCATCAGCTTGTTTGAACATAGGATCAGGAATGAGTTTGTGATTACCATTACCCAAGGGTATGACTTGTGATGCTTTGGTTGTGATTCCAATGTTTGAGTAGAAAGCTGTTGAGTCATTAGACGAACTTGTCTCTCCCTGGTTGGTTTTGAACTGATTGAGAATCAATTTTTCAAACATAGCATGTCTCTCATTCTGAAGGAGGAAGGCATAGAGTTGCTCATAGTTTGTATTCTTCAGTCCTTTAGTGAGCTTCACAGCTGTGACAAACTTGTGCCATTCGGGATTCATGTTGTTCACAAACTTTGAGTTCAGCTGAATGTTAGGCATAGTCATTCTGATGTTTCTCATGTCATTCACTAACTTATGAAATCTCACATAGTACTCATAGACACTCTCATCTGGTTTCATCTTGAAGTGCTCAAATTCGTCATAGAGTTGTGATTCTCTGTCTTCCATAGTCAGTTCTGAACCTGAGAGAAGCATCTTAACATTATCCCAAACTGCCTTTGCTTCAGTGTTATGATTGATCAGCTTGTAGATGTCTTTAGGAAGACCTTGAAGAACAATGTTTGAGGCCCTGATATCTGCATCAAATCTCTTTTTCTCCTTATCATCAAGCTCATCATACATCTTAGGTCTGTCCATTCCGTAAACAGGAGTACCATCTTCATTAGTATCAAGTATGTCTCTAGTCGTCTCAACCCGATATGGTCCTTCATCAATGGATTTGAGAATGTTGACACCATTTTCCTTTCCAAGGCAATACAATCTGATTCGTTGAGCCCAAGAATCGTAGTCAGTTCTGTCAAGCATGGGTGGACGAGTATCTGAACCAGCTGCTTGTACATCCTCGGCAACAGTGGAGATGACAATAGGGACGTTGGTAGACATGTTAACAGATTATACGGGATTTTATAACTCAATGATTAAACCGGGAAATAGATTCTTTCACGGGATTTTACTAAATCAAGAGAAAACCGTAAATAATCACTCAAGTCGCTAGATGATAAAGCTCTAAGTCGCTAGGAACAAATGCACTAAGTCGCTACCAATTAATTCGCTAGACAGCCAAGTCGCTAGAATCCCAAGTCGCTAACAGAAAAGCAAGTCGCTAAGTAGTAACTCGCTAACACTCAAGTCGCTAGCAAAAATTCAGCAGTAATTCGCTACTCAAGTCGCCAACAATGCAAGTCGCTAAAGAGCAACTCGCTACAGACCAAATCGCTACCACAAGTCGCTACCTGTAGTGGAGAGTCCACTACTTGTACTTTAAGTCGCTAGATCTAACTCGCTAGATTTAACACTGTAACTCGCTACAATTTTGTGAAGCAAGTCGCTAAGAAGAAAACTTATCCGTGAACTAACTCGCTACCATGAAAAACCATATAAACATCACTTTTCAATCCAAAAACAACCCAACCAAGATGATTCAAGCTTACCAAATGAAAACCTAAACACTTTTGATGATTCTAAACACAAAAGTACCAACAAAATTCAAACTTTAACACACGAAATCAACCAAATGATGCAAAAACCACTAAACTTTTTCAAACTCAAAAACCACCTAAAAACCACTATAAATCCAAAGATGTGTAAGATATGATCCAACCATGGCTCTTGATACCAATTATTAGATATTAACTTTTCACATACACATCAAACCATAACACCAAGTAGCATATAGATGGAATTCTAGAGAGAGAAAGTTAGAGGTTTAGGGAACTTAGTGAGAGAAAGTGAAAGATATTATTATGAGCTCCAACTCTCTACCTTGGAAGGTAGAGAGTATTTATAGTCTTACATAACTCGCCACACTTAGGGCTGTGGATCAGGCATACAGTGGGTAAAGACCCGTCCGTCCTCCACGGTGTTACTTAACTAAATTACTACTTAACTTAAAAGAACTACGACTGCGAGCTTTCTAACGATTACATATACTTGAGGTGACCGACTCTTTAATACCGGGAATTTCTAATTCCTAACAGAAAGCAATAGCGGTTTTGTCCTTTTTCTTATCGGGTTGAGTCGATTTAGTCGGCTCTATTGTTTCCCATAAACCATTCGCTTCGAGAATGATTTGTATTCGAATTGCCCATAACGAGTAATTCGCTGGCTTTAGGATTGGGCATTGAAACTGTGGTGTACTAGTTGTACTAGGTTCCTTATTTCCACTTTCTTTCGTCATATCTTAAAGATAATGACAATAAAACTCCAAAAAAATTTAACACAAGGTGTGTTGAAAATGTTTTATTTTTCCTTATAGGTTATAAAACTTTATAGGACTAATTTTTAATCCAAAACTATCCTCGGAGGTTATATATTTTAAAAACGAATAACCTAAGGTTAATTTTTCCTTAAATACTATTTCTAAGCAATATAATAATCAGTGTTATTATATAATTTTTTAAAATTTGACAAGGTACTAATTTAAAAATAAAGAAGTAACATAACAAAAAAATAAAACTATACATATATATCACAAATTAATATATACTATATAAAAATAAGTTGAAAGGGTGGTTTTTGCATATTTGGAACCTGGAGGGGGGGTTGATAGTGTAACCCGTAGCCTTTTATCCTTTTACTGAGTTGCCCTAGTATTATAAACGCGCCTCTGTTTATATTTGTTCTTCTTATCTCTCTTATTGAGATAAAAACTAACGCGTCTCTTTATTTTTCCTTTGAGACTTGTTTTCTTCTATCTCTTTTCTGGGATGAAACCCGTTCTTCTCCTTCTCCACTTTCTGATGGTTGACCGCCTGTAAATGGCAAGGTTGACCATCCTTGTTTCTTCTCTGGTGTGTTGTGTTCTTCGCGAGCACTAATAATCCCTCAATTTGAAACTTAGGGTTTCAAATGAATTGGGGTTTTTCTATCCGTGAGAGATTTGGATGATTGGAGATTGAAATTGAGTCGATTGGTGACTCAATTAAAGTTCTGGGCTTGATTCGTTAAGTGAACAAGTGTGTTTGTTCTATGTTGAATCGTTTAATTTTCTGCCCTAATTTGATGACTGCATTTATCAGATTGGTATTTGATTTTTTTTTGTTTTTGAATCAAAGGGTATACGATTTTTTTAATCGTTTATGATCCTTTTTGGATTGGGTAACAATTGTTTCGATGTTAATATTTGTCTATTGACAAAGATTTTCTTGCAAAAATGTTATCTGATGCCGGGTTGAGTAATCACAATTTGTGATTGTTCCCTTGTTGCGATAGATACAGAAAACACAAAAAATGATTTCTTGATTTTGTGTTCGAATTAGGTTTGCAGGAAAAATTATTGCCGAAACAAAAATTTGGTCCTTTGATTCTGAAACAGGAAACAAAAGATTGGTATATGATGATTTTGTGGCTCTGATACCAATTGTTGGCCCGTTTTTCTGGATCTATAATAAAGATATACCAAAATTACAAGAAAAAATTGAATTGGAAAAGCTTTTCTATATATCAGTCATAATTTGTTTGAATACAACTGCTATCTATTTATACATATATGAAACGGTACAATATGAAACGTTGTGTTGGTTCAAATGAACCAACAGATATGTCTGTTGGGTCTTGTAACTGCTATATAACGGTTATCTTGTAACTGCCATATAACTGCCATGTTGACTTTTCTTCTGACTTTTTAGGTTGACCGGGTCGTATGGGTGTTTGACTTGGGTCGATTGGGATTAACCCAATAGTAGGATGCCTATTCATAAGCTGCTATATGGACACTACAGAAACATGAAATGAAGTTTGGTGATTCAGTTGAAAGTATCAGATGTATATAATGAATAGGAGCATGAATCGTTAGTGTACATGTACTGCGATTGTTATTTCTGGGATTGAATGGACTATTTTGTTAATACAAATAAGCCGTAAAAACGTTTATTTATATTTTACGATCTTCTAATGTTTTGTCGATAACAAACGTAAAATCATGTTAACGAAACAAATAAAATACGTAAATGGTTTGAACTAATAGTTTCTAACATATTCACATAAAACACTAAAACAAGTATAAGTGATTTTATGATTTAGTAATACATATGTACAACAACTAGTGTTTACATATTTGGGTAAAATATACACATAACTAGTATGTAGTATATTGGGTATTATAAATGGGTAGAAACTTAAGTATCACAACCCATTGGGCAAATACATTGAATGTAGTTGGATACAACCCAAAGCCCATAACCCATGGATCTTGACCCATAACCCATTGCATGACATCATGCTTATATCATACATGGATAATATCCATAAACCCATGGATCAACCCATACCCAAGTGACTAAGTGCATTGCACTCAAAGATACATTGTATCTAGCCAAAGATCCATGGTTCAACCCATAACCCATAACCAAAATACCCATGGGCAAAGAGGAGCGTTTCACGGATCCCTAGCTTAACGCTAGACGGATCCCTTGTGGAAGGGATCCGTGGGATCCGGGGAACAGTAGGATTTTTCCTCTATAAATAGTGAGCCATTTCTTCATTATTTCTCACCCCTTTCTAATACACTTTCTCCCCTGAGTTAAAACTCACTAACCTTAGATCCAAGAGATCTATGTTTGTAGTTTTGTTTTTATGTGATCTTTTAGGTTCCTCTTAAAGGCAAGATCACAACCTTTGAAGTCGAGCAAGCTCAAGTCCATGAGTTGCCAAGCTTTCTCATCATCAAGGCTACTGAAGTCCTCTTGTTGATGATTCCTTTATTTCTTCAAAGAAGTGTAGTGTTGAAGACATTAGTGAAAGGTGTCTCAAGTGTCAAGACGAAGATATTAGTGACTATCGTCTATAGCATAAGCACTTGTGGTAGGTGCTTAGAAGTCAAGACAAGAAGCATTAGTAAAAGGTGTTTAGAAGTCAAGACTTGAAGTATTAGTGAAAGGTGCTTTGAAGTGAAGATACAAGACATTAGTGAAAGGTGTCTTGTAGATCTAGTCAAAGGCATTAACGAAAGGTGCCTTAGATGTACATTCGATATGGTGTGTTTCGATGTACTAGATAGACTAGCATTAGATCCAAGGATATTGATGTCCTTGATGATGTTGTAAAGGAGTAGATCTCCTTTGGGATTAGTCGTTGGTGTAGTGTGGTAGTAGTTCCTCCAATGAAATGGAACTAGGTGCTTAGCCTAGTACCTAATAAAGGGTAGGCGACGTTGTAAAGGTGTAGTTCACCTTGGTGTGAAAGAACTAGGTACTTAGCCTAGTACCTTATAAAGGGTAGGCGACGTTGTGTAGGTTTGGTTCACCTTGGAGTGAAAGAACCCGGTGGTTAGCCTAGCACCGGAAAAAGGGTAGGCGACGTTGTGAAGGCTTCTCCGCCATAAGGAGATTGGTGTAGTGTTTACGAACTCTCGAGTAGGTGACTCGGGGAGTGGAGTAGGGCAAGGAAGGTGTCCTTGTAGCCGAACCACTATAAATACTCGCGTTGTGGTTTTGTGCTTCTTACTCTTATCTTTTCATTACATATCTTTATATGCTTGTTTATCAACATCCAACACACACAACCAAATAGATTGACATAAGTCGATCTAAATAGTTTAAAAGGAAGTTTTAATTGGTAAAACTATTCAACCCCCCTTCTAGTTTTCCACATATTTATCTAACTAGTATTGTTACATGGTTGCTGAATTCGATAGGAAATCACAATTTCAGGTATAAGTGAGTTGTTGGCCGATGCTGCTGTTTGGAACTATCCGATACTCAGGCTTATTGCTGGGACCATATTCATGCATGAGCAGGACTGCAAGACTACAATTTTAAACATAATCAATATCTTTTGCTACCATTGCATATTCGTGAAAATGGCCTTTAAGATCTTAATATAGTAAGAATCCTTGCCTTAATGCATTATGCATTTGCTTTTCAGATATGCCTTGAATGTCCACATTTTCCTCAAGATGCATACATCAGATTTTGCTGAGAAACAATTGAGACTTATGCAAAAAATTGATGAGGATCATACACTGACTCGGCTTGCAACTTCAAGATTTAATTTAGCAGTGGTACATATTCTTCTTTTTATTAGGCCATCTTAGACTGTCACTGGACCAAGTTATTACTCATTACTTGTCGATGCTAGCTACATTCCGTAGAACGTAGAGTATCCATTAAACTTATAAATATGAGATGCTTCTTTTCATCTATGTTCTATTGAATCTGTTTTTCTCTTTTTGCCGAGTTACCTGTCTGTTAGGAATTGGAAATTCTGTGTGAAAGTGTCGGTCACTCCAATAATGGTCTAGCATATGTTAGCTCGTAGACTTGTCGTTGTTTATGTTATTTAGTAGTTAATTAGTTAGTCAGTAGCGTAGAATAGTTTAGAGTAACACCGTGGAGGAAGGACGGGTCTTTACCCACTGTATAACTGATCCACAGGCCGTCAGGAGGTCGTTTAGTTTGTAAGTATAAATACCCTTCCCACTAAGGGAAGGGTGGTGCTTTTCATTAATCTAACCTTTCATTTGTTAGTTTCTCTCTCTAGAAAACACCCTCTCCTCTCTTCATCTCTCTAACCATGGCTATCTTGTTTAATCATCTACCTAAACCACCCGAATCATCTAAATAACATAAAATATATGATCCTACAATTGGTATCAGAGCCAAATTTTGTTGGTTTGATGATTCGTATGGGTTTTAGCAGTTTTACTTATGCGGTTTGTTAATTTTTGATGGCGGCTTGTACCTGTTTGATGATTTATTATTGATGGTTTGTATGGGTTTGATCGTTATGGATATGTTGCTGCTGCTGTTTCTTTTACGATGTTTGATACCGTTTGATGCTGCTGGTTCAGCTTATGGAATCTGGTTTTACTGTATTAATGTTGCTGGTTTGAGATGCAGTTTGAAGTCCTGTTCTTATGTGCGATTTGTCCAGTTTTCTACTATGCGGTTTGTCTAGATTCATCCTTTTTATGATGCGGTTTGTCCAGTTTTCAACTATGCGGTTTGTCTTTACAAACTGTCCAGATTCGACGTACCGGAAGAGGTTTGTCTAGTATGCAGTTTGACTATTGAGTCAACTGCAATTTGACTAATGATGCGGTTTGTGTCC
This sequence comes from Chrysanthemum seticuspe, assembly GCA_019973895.1. Lineage (NCBI taxonomy): Eukaryota > Viridiplantae > Streptophyta > Magnoliopsida > Asterales > Asteraceae > Chrysanthemum > Chrysanthemum seticuspe. Next base: position 29,501,902 of record BPTQ01000007.1, on the reverse strand, counting down.
AAATGTTGCGGTTTGTCAGTTTTGAAATCTGTTGTGCGATTTGTCTAAAACTTCTGCTATGCGGTTTGACTTGGAAAGTGCGTTTTGACGCTCTTCTTTTATGCGGTTTGAGTGTTTTTGATTAAATGGAATAAGCGTTTTGTCTAAAATGGGACTAAGCGATTTGTGTATTTTAAGGAATAAGAAGTATGCGACTTGTTGACCATACTAACCAAGTAATACTGCGACTTGGACAGATTATGATGGACAAGAAGTTGTACAATGTTGACCAAAACACCATTTGATTCAATCCCTATTCCATGATTCAACATATGCTCTACTTCTATTTCAAACCAACAATCACTATCATTCACTAAGATCAAACCGAATCAACACCATAATCAAATTTAAATCACACTTTACACATCATCAAACATCAACAAGCTTTAACATCATCATTCTACTTTCATCAAATGATAGATCTATTATCACGAGCTGCTTACTCTATTAATTTCATCAGTTTACATCAAGTCTCAAATTTAAGAAAAATAAATAAGAAACAAATCAAATCACAGATGTATGTTGTGTCCATTCAAAGATAAAGCCTTCCTAATCTACACACTTCAAACCAATTCTCATAACAAAAATCAAATGCATTAATGAAAAAAAAAATCAATCCGATCTCAGTTTCGTAGTTGTATGTGGTTGTTCAAACACATAGATATTAAGAGATCTATACAACAACTTTCAAATACATCATTGATCCATTTAGATGTTCTTCCTTTAAATTTATTCGAATGTATAAGATTATTCAAATAACAAGATTGTTATGTGATTATCTTGATTCGTTTATTACCAATATCAAACATATTCGAATCTATGAAATGAACTTAACAAGTCATGTTAATCCATTTTCACACTTTCGTTTAAATCAAACAATACTGAAAAAGGTTTATACATTATAATACCTACCCGTGCCATCCCTGTGGCGAATCAAAGACCTTCGAATCAAACACCTTCGAGCCATCCCTGTGGCGAGGTCATTCTTGAATGACGAAATGGTGTGCATATGATTTGTATTGATATTCGAAAGGCGAGTGGATTATCTGATGAAAAAGGGTGGCGGATTTGTTTTGAGTAAATTTAGGGTTGAGTGTGTATAATAATATTGATGGGTGGCGTCAGTTTAGGTGGAATATTGTAGGGTTTGTACGAGCTATGTTGTGATTTATATCCGAAATGTTAAGGCTTTATGATTCTGGATCAGGTGAATGCTTTATGGGCCTCGATTGTCTTTGAATGGGCCGAGTATTTCTTCTATTGGATCAGGCGTGATAGTGAACACATTGGGTGTTAGAAATAAGATTTCACAAACACTTTAGACCATAAACATATGGGGCGTTAACTAGAGTTTAGAGAGAGAAAGTTCTAGTGAGAGAAAGGAAGAGAGTTGGGAACTATGTGAAATAAAGAAAAATTGTATTCAAGCTCCAACCCTCTACCTTAGGAGGTAGAGGGTATTTATAGTGTCTTACAAATAAATGCCACCTACGGGCTGTGGATCAGGCATACAGTGGGTAAAGACCCGTCCGTCCTCCACGGTGTTGCTTAACAAACTACTAACTAACAGATCATAACTACGACTACGAGCTTTCTATTGAATGCTTATACTTGAGGTGACCGACTCTTTAACGACTGAATTTTCTAATTCCTAACAATCTCCCCCTAAGGGAGGTCACCTCAATTTACAATGAATACAAACAGATATTACATTAAATTGTTCTAGGATTCTTGATTAAGTCCTTTGCTCAGAAGCTCGTAGTCTTTGATTCATCATTATTGCATGTTTGGGAAATCAAGTGGAGGTCTTTTACTGATCCACGTGAGAATGATTGTTGAGCCTGCTTTGAGATCATCAGTCATATTAAAATCTCTGACTCTTCCTTTGTGATGTTGGTATTATGTGATGTTGTGACTTTTGGACCGACATGCTCACATTCTGGATCATGATTTCTTCTAATCAGAGTAGCTGATAACGCTACACGCGTCGTTCGGGGTCAAGGAAACTTCCTTTTCTTCGAGCAAGTTTTATAACACCCTAGGCAGTGAACCTAATCGTTGTAGTGTAGTAATTAGGGTAAGCCACGGGTATTGATATCGTTCTCTAGGGGAATAGGAATGCTAGTAAGGAGTTACTACGCTAAGGTTAAGGTTGAGGAAGATTATTTTTTTTCTTTTTATGTTTTATGAAAGGGAAAGGTACGAATCTCGGGTATTGGATTTGAGGGGTTGGTATTTCTACCGATTACTCTACTATTATCTAATTATCTAAACTAAGGTTGTGGGAGTCTATGTCTAATTAATGTGTGCTCGTATGATAGTTTAAAGATGTGTTTACTTAGGTTGTATTACTCCTTAATTATCTCCTATTGATGGTTGAGTTGTCACGTCTTATTCCTAGTTGCGTTGTGTGTCGAAAGTTGTAGGGTATGCGTTTCTCCCTAACTCTTTGAACTTACCAAAGGGTCTCGTCTACAAACCCACTAGGGATGATAAACTCCTACTCTAAGGCGCTCTTTGGATGGTTTAGCCTACAACTACTCAGGTAATTATATTCTAAGGTTCACAAAGATGAATCAAGCATTAAGTACACAACGAATGACCTATCGCATTACTAGATCATTAATCAACTAAGATAAGAAACAACCAATCAATATTCAATAATTAAGTTTCATACTTCCTAAGCAAACAAACAAATAAATTAGCCGGACATGGAGAACATGCAAGCATACACACAAATAATCAAAGACATAATTGAATTAATGAAGTAAAGACTTATCTTGATGTAAGATAGGGTTTAAAACCCTAAAATACTGTACAAGACACCTTAGGTTCGGTTTTAGGTTTTTACTCCAAAAGACTCTCTACAAAGACTGAAAAATTCGGATTCTATATATAAGATTACACATGCGACGGCGTCACCTTATGTTTAGTGACGCCGTCGTGTCGCCGCCATTAGGATTTCGTCTTGGCCACGTTAACCTTGCGACGGCGTCACCTTATGTCCGTGACGCCGTCCTCTTCAGCTTCTGACGTCGTCTGGATTGCATCTAGGCCGTCTGGGTAGCGACGGCCTACTCTTTCAGAACTGGACGTCGTCGCTTGAAAATACGAGTTTTGGGTTCTGGACCGTCACAATAATTTTGGGACGGCGTCGCCATTAGCACCTGACGCCGTCGCCTTCTACTTTCAGCAACTGTGAGTGTCTCGATTTTGACTTCGGCCATTTTCTTCATATATTCGCGCCTTTTCGTCCAAATAAGTGCCATTCCAGCATTTTGCCTTCAAGAGACCTAAAAAGTGAAAAGGAACGATATTAAGCAATAACGGATACAAAAGTGATCAAATAAGGACTAAAACGACCCCTCAAAATGGTACCTTTTAAAACCTTATCAAATATCCCTACACTTGTTATTTGCTTGTCCTCAAGCAAATGTGCTTTTAGCCAATTAATTTATAAGTTAGGGGTCATGTAGCATTAATTCAAAACGGTCCACAACACATATAAGCCCCACAAAAGTCATAACAAGCACGGAAATTACATACTAGCACCTCACATGGGGTGTTTGGATACTCACATCTCTCTCGGGTGTATATATGAAATATAACAAAATAGGAAATGGAAGATAAACACTCATTAACCGGTCCTAGTACATAGATTACCATAGGCTTGAGAATAGATCAAACCTCCATCGCTTTGGCGTAAGCACCTAGGAAAGACTATCAAAGAGGTCTTTTAAAGGGTTGTAATGTTAGGCTTACGGTAGGGAAACAAGGGTTTGGCGGGATAGGATATTTAGTGGTGGCAAGTCAAAAATCTCTATGTTAACTGCATATGAAGAATGGCGTTGCTAAGCCAAGACTCGACACTCTAAACTCTAGATAACTGAAATAAATAAACATAAATTCAAAGATAGATATAGGATGGTAGCCCGTTTTTTTTTTTTTTTTTTTTTTTTTTTTTTTTTTTTTTTTTTTTTTTTCATACAGTTTTACTCTACCATCCTCTACGGTAACATTAAAATGATAGGGATTTATAGGCACATCCCTACACTTGAGTTTTTATTACTCTAACACTAATTTGACCCGAATTGAAAAGATCAAAACACTTGGGGTACATTATTACGCAAACAAAGGGAATTTGAATTTAACATTCCCTTCCCGTCATTTCATAAACTTTAACTTTTCCCATGAATCCCAATCGTCCCAAAACTGTATACAAAGGATATGACTCGACTTAGCAACTTATGCAAGCAACTAGATAATTGAACTAAGGGTTTAGGGTGATAACAAACATTTGCACTAAAAGTGAGTGCATAAGGGGTAGGCTAAGGCGATTTGGGTGTATATTTGGGGGTGGGGTGTAAACAATGCTCTTCATTGATATTCCGGAAAAACCGAAACATCACGAGAACCGCGAAAAGGATAGGCTCTGAGGGGTTAACTAGGGGTATCGTGTACTAAAGATGAGTACAACGCAAAGGGTGTGGGGGAATTACTCAACCGATGTGGAAGAAGTAATTATATTACGGGTATCAAACAAGGGTTATCCTAATGCCTCTTATCATTTAGTTATTCCTAACTACACAAGTGTAGTCTCACTTGCGATCTCGGAATGCATCACAAAACAAGTTCTAGAATCTAATATACTACCGGTTCACACTCTAAGCATTGAAGATGAATGCTTTTAATTCCTACAAATCTAAGGGCGATCCTCACATTTTGGGTGGAATTTAGGTGGTAAAGGGTTTTTGTGCTAGTCATGTAACTTCCTATCCGTGAGACGCTTTTGTTAAGACTAATGGCCCACTCCTATATGTCATGAAAAATTTTAAATTTGGTGCCAAAATTACCCTAACCGACATTTTCTCATGGTTTATTACACAATCACATTTGGACAAAACAAATAGTCAAGGATAAGCATAGTTTCAAAGTTCCCGTTTTATTTTCCCTCCCTACACTTAAACTGAACATTGTCCCCAATGTTCCCCGAAAGTATCAAAGTTATGATAAAAGAAGGTAATTAAAAACGAAAGAAACTAATACTCCCCTGATTAGCTCGGTAGGATCCGTGTAAAGTGGTGGTTAAATCCTTTTCAAGAAGAATTATTGCGTAAAAAGCTCCTTCCAATCTTATGTAACTTCTTCTTGACAAACTAAACCTGCACACTTGAAGAAAACAAACGAAACCTTCGCGAAAAATTGGCGGTAATAATATATATAAGACTCGATTTAAACTAGGATATAATGCTTGTGGAATGGATGTTTACAGAATTTCTAAGAAAATTAAGACCTGGAAAATTCCAAAAATTTATAAGTAGCTCAGAAAACGAGAAAAAAGTAATCTGATGTTTTTACTCCTTCCTGACGCCGCCAGGTTGCAATCCTGACGCCGTCAGGTTATCCTGACAAAAACTGGTCTGCGATTTTATGGAAAAAATTCTGGAAAATTTACATATTTAGAATCTGGAAAAATTTCTGCAAAACATCCATTATGACTCGATACAAGCATTTGACTCGAACAAACAAACATATATATCTTTTAGTTAATTGTTATTCTCATGTTTACGTTTCTTTTGAAAACGTGTGTAATCCTCCCTACACTTATCCCTTATGTAAAATACCTTTATATGCAATTAAGACGAGGTTAAAAACAAAATAAAGCATTTTTACAAATTCAAACATGAGAACAACAATTAATAAAAGATATACAACACACAAATAAAAATGAAAAACAAATACATGGGTTGCCTCCCAAGAAGCGCTTATTTTTGTTCGAGTCACGAGCCTGACTCTACCCTTATTTATCAGATAAAGGAGAAGTTTTCCCTACACTTAAGTTTAAGTGAGGGTGATAGTAGCAATACACACCCTCAGGGTGGAAATTTGCTACGTGAGGAGAGGGTGATGGGTGATTTATATGCTCAAAGGAGTGTGCTCTATTCATTATAACCTTACCTAAGTCTATTGGTGTAGCGGGTGAATCAAATCTCTCTCCTAAAAATGGATCATTTTCTATCAACTTCAAAAGATTCCTAGTTAAGGATCCATCTTGACCTAATAAACCCGGTTTAAACCCATAGTGTTTCTTGTTATCAACCATGAATGGGTGATGTAAGTGTGTAAGGTCATGGGTTACTCCTATATTAGCTTCTACTCTACATGGCCTAGAATCTACCACCTTTATCAAGCAACTACCCGGACTATCTATTTTGATGGGTGGATTGGGGCCTAATTCAATTCCAAGATTCACATCTAAAGATGGAAAATTGGGTAAGGTTTTTGGTTGAGGCTCCGGTTTATCAAAATTAGGAACTTTCCTAGGACTAAGAGAGAGGTCATGACAACAAGCATCTAAACCTATATTCCCTAGTGGTGTTTGGTCCAAAGCTTCTACAATCGGGGTTCCTATAGTCTCTTCTACTTCTTCCAGGTAAGTTATAGGCGATGTGTGTTCCTCAAGTGATGGTAGGACTTGTGGGTTATCCGATGGGATTGGATTTTCTACTCTATCCTCCATCTTATCAAGATCACCTATGTATTCATTTTGTACTGTGGTAGCGCCTAACCATGACATGCACCTTGGTACCTCAACTCTAATCATCTCCTTCCTAAACAACCTTTTCGACCGAAGTTTCCAAATTGAAAATAGGTCTAAAGATTCATTTTTTGGGTCCCATGTTCCACTTCTAAATTGGGCGTGAATCTCAAAGGTTTCCCATGCATTTCGAACACCACGTCCCCAAATATCCCCATCCGCTACATAGTCAAGTCTCCTTTGGGTTTCGTGGGCGATACGAGTGTAAAAGAATTGTAGTGGAAACAGTAAATCAATACCATGATAAAGGACTTTTTGTAATAAATATTTAATTCGAGTCCACGCCTCAGGAAAGGATTCATCATGATATTGCTGGAACCTCAAGATCTCATTTTGGAGTGGAAAGGGTAGATTATGTAGTGGATTTCGTTGATTGGGTGACAGTTTTGGCAGATTCGCGTTCTCCATAACGGCTAACGGAATAGTTAATGAAAATGGTTACGAACAAAGGTCACGAAGAAGGGGGATAGACTATGAGGAAGCTAAAAATGAGAAAAAAGTTTACTTGATAGGAATCAAGCAAAGAAACCTAAACGAGGTGGACTACTTACTAGCTATTCTATTCCCCGGCAACGGCGCCAAAAACTTGATAACGATACACGCGTCGTTCGGGGTCAAGGAAACTTCCTTTTCTTCGAGCAAGTTTTATAACACCCTAGGCAGTGAACCTAATCGTTGTAGTGTAGTAATTAGGGTAAGCCACGGGTATTGATATCGTTCTCTAGGGGAATAGGAATGCTAGTAAGGAGTTACTACGCTAAGGTTAAGGTTGAGGAAGATTATTTTTTTTTTCTTTTTATGTTTTATGAAAGGGAAAGGTACGAATCTCGGGTATTGGATTTGGGGGGTTGGTATTTCTACCGATTACTCTACTATTATCTAATTATCTAAACTAAGGTTGTGGGAGTCTATGTCTAATTAATGTGTGCTCGTATGATAGTTTAAAGATGTGTTTACTTAGGTTGTATTACTCCTTAATTATCTCCTATTGATGGTTGAGTTGTCACGTCTTATTCCTAGTTGCGTTGTGTGTCGAAAGTTGTAGGGTATGCGTTTCTCCCTAACTCTTTGAACTTACCAAAGGGTCTCGTCTACAAACCCACTAGGGATGATAAACTCCTACTCTAAGACGCTCTTTGGATGGTTTAGCCTACAACTACTCAGGTAATTATATTCTAAGGTTCACAAAGATGAATCAAGCATTAAGTACACAACGAATGACCTATCGCATTACTAGATCATTAATCAACTAAGATAAGAAACAACCAATCAATATTCAATAATTAAGTTTCATACTTCTTAAGCAAACACACAAATAAATTAGCCGGACATGGAGAACATGCAAGCATACACATAAATAATCAAAGACATAATTGAATTAATGAAGTAAAGACTTATCTTGATGTAAGATAGGGTTTAAAACCCTAAAATACTATACAAGACACCTTAGGTTCGGTTTTAGGTTTTTACTCCAAAAGACTCTCTACAAAGACTGAAAAATTCGGATTCTATATATAAGATTACACATGCGACGGCGTCACCTTATGTTTAGTGACGCCGTCGTGTCGCCGCCATTAGGGTTTCGTCTTGGCCACGTTAACCTTGCGACAGCGTCACCTTATGTCCGTGACGTCGTCCTCTTCAGCTTCTGACGTCGTCTGTATTGCATCTAGGCCGTCTGAGTAGCGACGGCCTACTCTTTCACAACTGGACGTCGTCGCTTGAAAATACGAGTTTTGGGTTCTGGACCGTCACAATAATTTTGGGACGGCGTCGCCATTAGCACCTGACGCCGTCGCCTTCTACTTTCAGCAACTGTGAGTGTCTCGATTTTGACTTTGGCCATTTTCTTCATATATTCGCGCCTTTTCGTCCAAATAAGTGCCATTCCAACATTTTGCCTTCAAGAGACCTAAAAAGTGAAAAGGAACGATATTAAGCAATAACGGATACAAAAGTGATCAAATAAGGACTAAAACGACCCCTCAAAATGGTACCTTTTAAAACCTTATCAGTAGCGGAAGCTTTCGTTGATTCATGATATTGGCAGCGGCGTAGCAGAAGCATGGAGTGAAAATATCAGAGTCATTGATGCACTAATCATGATTTTTTTTGGAAATGAATGTGTTGTGTGAGCACGCGGGTATGGATTGACCGCTTCATTCTGAACAACTGCAAACGTCGGGATGTACCTGCATAAAATAGTTAGCAATAAAGTACACGAAAGTGTCTTTGATCACTTTCGATGAATTGAGGTACACGGCCCACGGTTCCCCATTGATCAGTACAAGTACTGCCTGTGATTAGGTAATTCCGAAGAATTTCCTTGACATGGTTTCGCAGCTGCTCTAGTTGTTCTCAAACCGGATCATCTCAAAGAAGACAACATGGAGTGAGTGAACCAGCGAAACGAGATTCACTGATTGATGAAAAAGAGATTTGAAAAAACAATCGTGTATTGCTCAATAGAAATTGTTTTTGCAATACAACGAAGGTTTTAATGAAAATCAATTTTCAATCATAAAACACCTTTTGATTTGAAATATTCGTACACGGTCGATGTGCTAAAGAAAAGAGTTTTTGAGCATAATGACCGGTTTTTCAAAGGTATCCGACAATCCATAACCTGAACCAGGATTGATTCAAAAGATTGAATCGCCCCATTGTTTCTGTTCAGTTGTCACATGATTGATCTATTTGAATAGATATCACATGCCACCTACCAGGAGCTTGTTAGATGTTGGCTCCAGAAGGCTTTCCATCTTCATTGTGAATATTTTTCCATATCACTCGGATGTTCTGGCAATACCACAAGGATAATGCGTAGGACTCAAGATATAATCTCTCTTTCCACATTGTGTGAAACAGAGAGTCTTCATTGAAAGTGTCCTAATGAGATATTGTGGATGATCTCTTGGCTCTAGACTCAATTGTGCATTTTTGGTTCCTGTGCCGGAGACTAAGGAGAGGGTCTCCTTCTTCAATATCAACAATCTCTAAGAGAAAGTCGATAGATTATGTCGGTTCCCCGTGAAAATGAAACAAGCCCTTTTAAGAGGAACTTGAGTAGTTTGGGAAGTTTAGTGCAGTGCGTCACTGGGTCCATGACGTCTTGTCTTCAATACCGATGTTACCATCAGTAGCATATGAATTGAACCCGGTTTCTGCCCTAAGGTTGAATTGTTGGAGGGCTATTTATTTTCACCCTTTTCTTATTCAAATCTTTTTCATTCTTCAACCCCTTCAGTGCTTACCGAAACTTCATAACTAGAACCTTGTTGGGTTTGTTCCAGTACTAGCTCAGTCTCAGTCCGCACTCTTCCCATATCTCATATTTCTCCTTTTATCATCATACCTAAGGACATCTACACTAACTAGTGGATTGTCCCTGGGTAGATCCCTCCGGTTCTGGCGGATCATGGGACCTCAACCTAACCTTATCATCCTTATATCACCATACATAAAGTAAAGTTGGTCGGTCTTTTTGGTATAGTTCATCTGCCATTGGAACCAATTGAAAACCATTTGAAAAATCAATCAAGATATTTGTGATACAGAATCAAAGTATTTTGTATCTTAATTGTTTTGATATTTTAGAAATGCTCCCTCTCAACATATACATAAAAATTTGAAATTTGTTTAGCACATGGAGGCAAGAGATCTTTGAAATCGTTAGATTAAGAACGAAAGGTCCAATATTTTGATTATCATTTTCTAAAATGATCATCATCACTTCCTAATCAATTTGAGTAGATAAAACATTTTAAGGAAGGATGAGGTTTTCACAATTTTGCTCCCCCTCAATATATGCCTCGAAACATGAAAGAGTTTGCACGTATTAGAGGGAACCTGCACTTAGAGAAAATTCAGTCACGTTTCAATAATTTGAGGTTTAAAATAGATGCTCCCCCTCAACATGAGCATGAAAAAATTTGAAATCGTTTGTCACATGCGGAGAGGAGAGCTTGTACATCCTTATAAAACCATTTATCAAATTATCAGTTTAAATCCAATTTAAATCACAAATTCTCCCCCGATCACAATTTTCACATCATTTGAGATTTGTGATCTCTGTAGATTTAAATTAATTTTGAAAGCTTTTAAGGAGAATTGTGACTTGATTATGAAAACGTTTTAACTGATAAGGATCGAATTTTGAGACTTTAGACTCCAACGATTTACATTAAACATGCTTGAATATCTTTTGAAAACTTAATAATAACCACGGTCTGGTACCATTGTTTGAAAAACACAGTTTTTATTTAATTGAAAAATCATTCTCCCCCTCAATCAATGACATAAGTTGTTGATTGAGAGATAGATATTTTTGACCACCGATAAGTACAGATGATTTTCAAAAATTAAGTCCGAGTAATTTTTCAAAGCAATTAGTTTTCATTAGATAGTAAGTAATTGTTTTTAGAATCAGAGCATGAGATTTAAAAAAACAAGATAAAGCATGGCTCTGTTCTTTCTTTTATAACGGGTTACTGCCTGAAATGACAATAAACCACTATTTTTCTCCGCCTCATTTTTTTTTTTTTTAACTATATGCATTCGAAGAACATCTAAAAACCCGTGACATTCTTTGAATGTCAGCACAAAGTCCGTAGATGATATCGAATAAAAAAAACATGACATAATAACAATATTTTTGGAATTTTTCAAGATTTTCTATATATATATTTTTTTTGAGGGTTTTTCAAGTTTTGTATTTTGCTTTTAGAATAAATATATACAAGAGATAGATGAATAAAGACCTTTACTCCTCGTCTTCCTCCTGAAGACGTTTGAGTGTTTCTGGTTGAAGGCTTTTCAAGCCAAGTCGTGGAAGAATAAACTCAAAACGTTCTCTTGGAAGAGCTTTGGTGAAGATGTCTGCTAGCTGGTATTCAGTCCTCACAAAATAGAGTTCCACCACACCTTTTTCCACTTGTTCTCTGATGAAATGATGTCGAATGTCGATATGCTTTGCTCTTGAGTGTTGAACGTTGTTGCATGAGAGAGCAATAGCACTTTTATTATCACAATACAGAGGGATTTTGTTGAATTCAAAGCCATAGTTAGATAATTAGGATCTCATCCATAAGATTTGAGCACAACAAGATGACATGGCTATGTATTCAGCCTCTGTAGAGGAAATGGAAGTACTCATTTGCTTCTTTGATGACCAGCTCACAAGCTTATCACCCAAAAACTGAGCACCTCCAGTCGTACTTCGACGTGTATCTTGACAACCTGCATGATCAGCATCTGCATAGGCCGTTAGTGACATACCGGTGTCCTTCGGGTACCATAGTCCCATATTGATGGTTCCTTGGAGATACCGAAAGACCCGTTTAACTGCTTCAAGGTGCTTTTTAGTAGGCTTAGCCTGGTATCTAGCACACATGCATACAGCGAACAAGATGTCTGGTCTACTAGCTGTGAGGTACATCAGGGATCCAATCATACTACGATATTTCGTTTGGTCTACCATGATCCCTGAGTGGTCCTCATCCAGCTTGGTTCGTTCAATCATGGGAGTGTCAACAGGGTCACTAGAATCAAATCCAAATTTCTTTAAAATCTCATTTGCATATTTAGATTGATTTATAAAAATGCCTCCGGGACTTTGTGAAATTTGTAATCCCAAGAAAAATGACATTTGTCCCATCATTGACATTTGAAATTTTGAACTCATTTCATTAGAAAAACGGTCACACTCATTGGGGTCAGTCGAGGCAAAGATGATATCATCAACATAAATTTGAACGTGAATTGAATGTTTGCCTGACTTTCTGGTGAACAAAGTAGGATCAACTGCTCTTTTGCTGAATCCAGTAGATAGAAGAAACTTTGACAGCGTATCATACCATGCTCTAGGAGCTTGCTTCAAACCATATAGGGCCTTTTTCAAGCGATAAACATGAGTAGGATGCTCTGGATTCACAAAACCTTCAGGTTGGCTGACGTAGACGACCTCTTTAAGATCTCCGTTAAGAAATGCGGTTTTAACGTCCATCTGATAAACAACCATGTTCTTGCTAGCAGCATTAGCCAAGAAGATTCTGATCGCCTCGATACGTGCAACTGGAGCAAAAGATTCCTCAAAGTCTATTCCTTCTTCTTGACGATACCATTTAGCCACTAACCTAGCCTTATTTTTCAAAACATCACCATGCTCATCAAGCTTCACTTTGAAGATCCACTTAAGTGCAATGATCATTGCACAATCTGGAGCTGGTACTAATTCCCATACATCTAATCGATCAAACTCATGAATTTCATCTTGCATGGCATTGAACCAGCTGTCTTCATTCATAGCAGTTTTAACATCTTTAGGTTCGATCTTTGAGAGTACTGAATTAAAGAAGCACCATAAGGCATCAGTAGCAAGCTGTTTACGAGTGGATTCCGGACGAGAAGGGTTTCCAATGATGTTATCCAATGGGTGATCATGTGTCCATTTTCTAAGATGTTCATGTGGTTGTGGTTGTGGAACCGAAGTAGCAGAGTCGATGTCTCCTGATGAAGATGGTTCAGATGATGATTCAGGAGCAAATATATTTTCAAATGGAGCATCTTCGGGAGTAGCAAAGGGATTGACTTCATCCTATGAATCAGAAGCATTTCCATGATGTACACTTGATGATTGAAGATTTGTTGATGAAACAGATTGGTCAGCAGCAGGTGCTTCTTGGCTTAATGACATAGAAGTTAAAGGGTTAATTTCATTGACAGGGATAGAAGCAGCCTCTGGTGATTGAATTGTCATATCATTGTTACTTGGCTCAAATTGTTCATCAAACATTGGATCAAACAGTTTCTTTAAATCATCTTTTGATGGAGGTACATATGGAGTTGCTGGAGAAGAATTTGGTACAAGGGATGAACCAATGGGACTGTTTTGAAGTGCGGGTCCTGAACTGGATTGTCCAGGAGCCATTTGACCGGTCAGCTCATCAAACGTGACGTGAATTGTTTCCATAATATTTCGGGTTCTCTTGTTGTATATTCGGTAACCTTTTGAGTTAGGTGCATAGCCTACAAAAACTCCAATGTCCGCTTTAGCTCTCAGTTTTCCTAAATCTTGACCATCATTAGTTGGATAACATAAAGCACCGAACACACGAAGGAATGAAAGATCAGGTTTTCTCTTGTGGACAAGTTCATATGGAGTTTTTCCTTGAGCAGTGTGAATCAGGGATCGATTTTGGGTGTAGCATGCAGTGGCAATAGCTTCACCCCAGAGAAACATTGGAACTTTTAAGTAAATCAGCATAGTCCTTGCGGCTTCCACAAGAGTTCGATTTCGTCTTTCAACTACACCGTTCTGTTGAGGAGTTCGAGGAACACTTCTTTGATGACTGATTCCAATACTTTCATAAAACTCACTAAGTTGTTTGTTAACAAACTCAGTTCCATTGTCTGTTCGGATGATTCTGACCGTTTTGTTAAGACGAACCTGCAGCTGTTTGATGAGTTTGATGATGATATCTGGAGTTTCATCCTTTGTATTTAAGAACTTTACGCAGGTGAACCTAGAGAAATCATCAACCACAACTAATACATATTTCTTTCCAAAGATATTCTGCACTCTCATGGGTCCACATAAGTCCATGTGAATTGTATGAAGAACTTCTGTGACTGAGTTTGTAGGTTTGGATTTATGGGCATACTTCTTGCTTTTTCCCAACTGGCATGCTGAACAAAGATGATTGATTGGGTCCAAACCGTCAAGTTTATCACACAAGTCAACCACTTGTGAATGGTCAACCGTAATAAAATTCAAACAGTCTAAAACCAATGCAATTTAGATCTAGAGGAGTATAGTGTTACCTCAGGTCGTTAAGTCCCACGGAGGATTAATGGTGCTCAACACTTTCAGATGTCGAATAATCACTAAGGATAGTGATCAGTAAGGATTTTGATTGATAACTACACTACTGATTGATTGGAATTGTATTTGAATACAAAACTATAAAGCACAACAATCAGATTAAATAAACTTAAACGAATACGTTTATTAAACTACGTAAACGTACCAAATAAAACGTGAGATCTAAGAAATAAAAGACCTACAAATATGAAAATGATATTTTTGGAATCCTAAAAATAAAATAAAATTATTGGAAAATTAAAATTATTTTTATAACTATTTATTTAATTATTATTAATTAAAAACTATTTTTAACTATTTAAAAATACCCTAAAATATAAGAAAATATGAAATAAAGCTAGAAAAATGAAATTATGATTTAGAAAAATCTAAAATATTATAAAACTTATTTTAAAACTGAAAATATATTTTTTACACTTTTTATCTATTTATTATTAATTAATTACTATTTTTTAATTATCTAAAATACACTTAAATACAAGAAAATATAAAATGAACCTGGAAAAATAAAATTTTAACTTAGAAAAATCTAAAATATTATAAAACTAATTTTAAAACTGAAAAGATATTTTTTATGCTTTTTATTTATTTTTTTATTAATTATTTAATACTTTTAACTATTTTAAATTCTAATAAATACTAAACAAGCTAATAAAATTATGAAACTTTTTCTATAAATATCCTATGATGACAGAAAGTTAAAAAAATTATAAAAACAAGAAGTGCTTAATAATAAGCTGAAAAGAAAATTTAAAAAGCTAATTTCTATTAAATAAACGCTATCACTATATTTAAAGTGATGTTTTTGTGGTTTTTCTTTTTGAAAACTATTTAACTATTGAAAATAAGAAACTTTAATAAAGACAAAAATTTTAAAACTTGAAAATAAGCTGTTTGATAGCTTAAAAGCTCAACAGTGAGCTTATGAGCTTATCTTGATGTTTATTAAGCTCAAACAAGCTTATAAACTGGAACCAAACTGAAATAAGTTATAAATAAGCTAAAGCTACTCAAATTAAGCTAAAAGACACAAACAAGCATACTGAAAAGCTGGAAATAAGCAAATAAGCACTTCTAATAAACAAAGCAAACAACCAGGCCAGCAGTCATATCTAAAGGCAATTTTAGCTTATCAAATAAGCTGAAAAGCTAAAAACAAGGACTGAGGTGTCAAGATGAGCTGGTGAGCTTTCCAAAAAACCAAAGTACACAAGATTTGACCAACTAATAAGCTCTTGACAAGCTCATGAAAAAGCTTGCTAAGACTGTGCACAGGGCACTATTTTGAAAAAGGTCTAAAAAAAGCTGAAAAATAAGCTATTAAATAAGCTAATTAGAAAATATAAAAAATACAGTGATTAAGATAAGCAACTAAAGTTTATAATCCTAAAAGCTCAAATCTTGAAACTTACTATTAAATCCTATATAAAATTATCTAGTTTATTAAAAAACAACTAAATTGAAAATTTGACTTTTTAAGAAAATCAAATAAGTTGACTAATATGAACTTTGGCTTGATTCTACTTAATGATTATGATATATTAAGCTGTAATAAGAATGATTTAAGCTAGAGTACCAAGTTTTAAGCTAATATGATGAATTTCACACTCTAGATCCTAACAGTTAACTATTAATATGAGATTAAACATAATTTTGACTTTTTTACAAATGAGTACTGGTTTATATGGTTGAACTGAGCTATTAGGTCCTAATGTAACATACAATAGACAAGTACAATGGGTAGAACACTATCTAACACAGTTAACAAGGTCAATCCAAACACAAACAGAGAAATAGCTTACAGTTAACTATTATGAAACTGTTTTAAAGCCTTTCAAAGTATTCCACGAATTAAGACCATGCAAATGATTAAAAACCTTATACTAACTATATTTAAATAGGATTAAGCTAAAATTAACAGGTTTTAAGTACTTATACTAGAAAATGCAAATCTCAAAGAAATAGCTTACAAGTTGGAATTCAAGCACAAACAGAGAACCAAGGACTGAGATCACACCCTATAGCTTCCCAAGAAGCTCTAAACCCAAGGCAATCCAATATCAACCTTGCTCCAGCTTCTTGATCTTCCTTTCCATGATTTTTGATTTTTCACTAATATTTTTGGTATTTTTGGTATTTTTTTCTTTTTGCTTCTAAACTGATTTTTTAAAGGTTTCTAATAGCTTTAATAAGCTATCTAGGAGCTTATGTTAGCTTACAAGTCCAAAGCAACCACTAAAAGCAATATTCGATCATATTGAGATTTTAAGCTTAAAAATACATAAACTTGAAAATGAGATTAAGACTTGAAATTGATCACTGAAAAAGATTCACATACACTCAAATAACTTAAACAAAGTACTTTAAAGCTTGAAATTACACTGGAAAATTAAAATTAATTAAAACGTCTAACATTAACTAAAATTACACTAGATATATTTCCACATTGTTTCTTATCCTCTTTATAATGATCTTTTCCACTCTCTGTCGACCTCTGAGTCTTTCCCACTCATTTCCAGCCATTGGATCTTCATAACTCATCATATTCGTCCATGTGGAATTTTTGGCGCCAAAAAAGTCTTAAGCAGGTTTTGTTAATTAATGCAATTTGGAAGATGTGGAGGTGTTAGGGGAGTGGGTAGAGAGGTGTAAAGGTGATGGTGAGGTGGAAAGGTGGAGAAAACCACACTGGTTTTGGAATGCAGAGATTGGAGAGGAAGATGAACAGGAAACATGGTTTTTGGCGGGCATTTGACTTTTTGACCGAAGTTTATTAATACGTGGGGGGGGGGGGGGGTTTCACAATGGGGTATTGGCAGGGCTCAAGTGGGTTTTTTGGTCTGGCTCAGGGTTCAAAGTTCAAGGGTCAAGGGTCAAGATTGGTTTTGTTATGAATACAAGGACCATTTGTGCAATTCGGCCAAACTTAAGGGGTTAAACCTGCCAATATTTCAAAATTAACACAAGGACCAAACCTACCATTTATGAATAGTACAAGGACCAATTTTGATTATTTTCCATTTTTAAATATCCAAGGACTATTTATGACATTTTTTAAAGTTGAGGGACCAAAGTTGTAATTTTGCAAATTTTAAACTTTGAAGGGTTTGTTTTGACAACTTCTGAAAGTTGGGGGACTAAAATTGCCAATTATGCAAACTTGATACGTTTTTCACCTGTTTTTAGTATTTTTGCATTTAAAACACATAAAACACTTATTTGTGATATTTTTATCATTTTGATGCATTTCTGAGTGTTTTCAGATGTTTTTGCAGTTTAAATGGTACAAAAATGATGAGTATTTAGACACTCATCAATCCCCCACACTAAGATATTGCTAGTCCCTAGCAATCTTTTTAGAAAACTTAATGGATTTCATCTCTTTACCAAAAGCCATTACTTCTGGAGTAGCCAATTGTTTCAGTTCAAGTAAGAACCTTGGCACAATGATAACCAAATGATTTTGAGCAAATCACCAGCTGTAAACGGATTTGATTTGTCTTTACCAGAAGCCGTTTGCTTCTGGACTAGCCAACTCTTAGATAAATTATCAATATTATCTTTGGTGAGTCGATTACCAATTATGGCTTTTCCACTGCCCTTTACCACAAGCCATAAACTTGCGGGCTAGCCAACTCTTCACTAATTAAAGATATGGTGAGCTGAACACCATACAATTTTGGGCAAATTGCAAGCCATAAACGGATTTGAGATATCTTTACCAAGAGCCGTTTGCTCCTGGATTAGCCAATCCTTATGTGTGTTAGACATGGTGGACTGATTACCATTTGCTGAGTAAGTGTAAAACACTTACTCCAAAAAAAATTTTTGGCCAAAAACGGGGGAATTGGGTGGTATAATTACATGATAAAATTCGTGAGAATTCCCCCCACACTTAGAAATGAATATTGCCCTCAATATTCAAAGTACCGGCGGTTATGCCGAAACATAGATTTTTTTTTTTTTTAGAAAACTTATATACAATAGAGGGGGGCAACTCCCCCACACTAGGGTGGTAGAAAGTAGAAAGAAATCAGAAATATGAGTGAAAACCCATATTGTGTGCTACTGTTTTTGATTACCGAGTCACTAGCTTGACTCGATCCCCGCATTCATTGGTTCATGGGGAAAGTAACGTGGAAAACCAATCTCGATCGGACTTTCATTCACAGTGTTAATACACATATGAACATCAGAAAGTTCCACACCGACGAGATACAACCGCGGTATTTGTTAATAGTAGAAACTATAAAGGATGATACCGGGGTCAAAGATGGTGTCCTCATTCCCGAAAGAGAAAAGGGAAAGAGCAACCACACCATTCGTGAAGAATGGAATAAAGATGTGCATCACAATGCATGTCCATTCCTCATTAGTAAGAAGCAAATCACCATTTTTGACATTTTTAAGCTTAAACTTAAAGCTTGTATGGTGATTGTCAAAGGAATTTCCGGTAGGGAGGGTTGGAAACGGTTCTTCAATCAACAGATTGTCCAGAAAAAGGATGTCCCCCTCCGAATCAAAGTAAGTATTATCAATTCCTGTTGGAATCGACTCATCACTAAGAAAGGCATCGACTTCATTCCAAAAGTTGTCATCTTCCTCATCCGGAGTGAGAGAAGGAATGGAAGAGTCGGAAATGGTAAGACTCGGAGATGATGGGTCATTTTTGAGCAATTCTTCAATGGGAAGAATGTCTCCCATTCGATCACAAACATCATCATCCAATCCAGATGAAACTGAAGAGAGTTTGGTTTCATCTACAGAGTTAACAAACTCAATACGATAAACTGATTCCGGAGGTGGGACAAGTGGTGTGCTCTTAGAGCTAGCAATTTCCACTACTTCCGATAAAGTCTCCGATTCTAGATCATCATCATCAAGAATACTCTTGACTTCCTTGGTACAACTTTCAAACCATTTGTTTGAACCATGGTTGATTTTCATAGCTTTTAGCTCGGCACGTTTTTGGTGATTCTTCTTAACCGTGAAATTTGAGAGTGTTGCATTGATTCTTTCAGATTTTTGATCAATTGTGGCAACATTATGTTTGGATAGAGTTTTGGAGTTCTGGTTGATATTAAACGTGAGTTCTTCGTTGTCAACCCGTATGGTCAACTCTTCAGCAAATACATCAATTAGAGCACGGCTCGTTCTTAAGAAAGCTCTCCCTAAGATGAGGGGAACTCTAGGATCTGCATCAAAGTCTACTACAACAAAGTCAGTAGGAAAGTGAAACTTTCCTACTTTCACCACGACATCCTCGGCTATCCCAAGTGGACGAGTTATGGTACAGTCCGCTAGCTCGAGTGTCATACAAGTAGGAGTAAGTTCAGGAAGAGACAATTTCTTCCATATTGAGAGTGGCGTGAGGTTAATGCTAGCGCCAAGATCGGCCAAGGCGGAGCACTGAACCATCCCCAAGAAATCACACGGGATTAAAAACCTGCCGGGGTCTTCAAGCTTTTTGGGAAGCTTTTTGAGAAGGACCGCTGGGCATTGCTCATTAAAAGGGGTTTTAGCCATCTCAGATAACTTATCTTTGTTGCTCAGTAAGCCTTTAAGCGTGGATGCAAATTTGGGCATTAGAACGAGAGCATCAACGAAGCTTATATCAAAGTGCAGTTCATTGAAAATTTGGAAATTTTTTTCCATTTGCTCTTTGGTTTTGTCTTTGAGCTTCTCATCATGCAATCTTGATGGGTAAGGAAGCTGACTAGACTTTTGAGCCGGGACGAAAGTCATTTCTGGCTCAGAATTTGTCTTCGGAACTTCGGGTTCCGGACTTAAAGCTTGGACTACCAAAGGTGGGACGTGTGCGGTACTTCGTGGGCTTGAGAAATGCACCTTGTCCGTTGTATCCTTGGTAACTTGACTCATTGCTCCTGGTGGAGGAGGCATTGGAGTCGAAGGTCCATTGTGCGTCTTACCACTTTCTACTACCTTTGGGAGAGAAGAAGAAGAGGTAGTAGGAATAACGGGTCTATCGTATGATACACCACTTCTGGTTGTGATCGCCTTTGCGTCGCCCCTCGGGTTAGCGATCGTGTTGCTCGGAAGTTTTCCTGAGCCCGAGGGTTGATCATTTAAAGACTTCTTAATGTCAGAAATCTGGCTAACCAACAACCTGTTCATTTCATCTTGGGATTTCATGAATTGCTTCAATAGCTCATCAGATGATGGTCCAGTTGGAACAATGGCTTGAGTTTGATTAGGAAAATTCTGGCCTCTAATGTTCGGATTAGGGCCTTGATTTTGAAAATTTCCTTGGTTAGGATTCATATTCCCATGAAATTGATTCCCTCGATTGAAATTGTTTTGATTAAAGTTTCCTTGATGTAGGAAACCTTGATTTGGTCCGGGATAGAAATTACCTTGGTTTTGATAACCTTGGTTCATTCTAGGTTGGTTCTGATTCCGGTTTTGTATGTTAGGATTCTGGTTAAAACCGGGTGGTGTCATACTGCTAGGTGCACGGTAGTGAGGATCAGCTTGTGGTCGGTATTGATTACCTCCTTGATGTGAAGTACCGGCTATAGCATTGGCTTCAACCGGACTACCATCGGTGGCAGTACAGTTGTAGTATGCATGAGGGCCACCACAAGTAACACAGACCTCGACTTTCTTCACTTCACCATGTGATGGTGTCTGTGTGAAAGTGACTTTCTTTTGGTTAGCAAGAACCAAAGCCTGAACAATATCCGTGAGTTTGTCAATCTTAGCATCGGTGCTAGATGTACTCACGTGAGATGAAGTAGAAGGTCCTGCATTAGACTGAGACTGATATGTCTTTGTTCGGAATGGGCGGACCTGGGACTTGTTTTCAATGATTTGCAAGGATTGTTTTGTGGTCTTGCTCAGGAAATTACCTCCCGCGAAGGCATTTAAAGAGTCTTGGTCAGCTTGTCTCGGACCATTGTAGAAAGTATCCATTTGCATTAACTCGGTAAAACCATGATGCGGACACTTGCGGAGCAATTCTTTGTAACGATCCCATGCCTCCCCGAATGATTCATCAAATCTTTGAGAGAATTTCATTATCTCATTCTTAAGACTTGTAGTTCGGGATGGAGGATAGAATTCGTTAACAAACTTAGTGACTAAATCCTCCCATGTCTCAATGGAACGAGGGGGTTGTTTCTCAAGCCAATTCCGGGCTTGTCCCTCTAGAGAGAATGGGAACAGAAGAAGCTTAATTGCTTCATGTGGGACATTCTTGTATTTGATGGTCGATGCAATCTTGTTAAACCATCGAATATGTGCATGAGGATCATCCCGCTCAAAACCATAAAATTGGCTTTGGGTTACAAGATTAAGCAACCCGGTTTTGAGCTCAAAGGTATCAGCCACGATGGCTGGGACAATAATGGCATCTCCGTAACCCTCGATGGGTGCTTGGAGAAGCTCATTCATCGGTTTGTCTTCTGCCATTACGACAGGGGGTGGTTGTGCTAGACGTTCCTCAGTCACGGCTGAAGGAGCAGAACGTCCTCTACGTCTACGTGGAATATTTGCAAGCTCAGAAAGTGGACTTGTAGAACTGGAAGAACGAGTGCGCATGCACTAAGTATAAAAATCAGTTTTCAAAACAAATGCGAGGCAAAACGACAAGTGAACTTAAACCAATAATCACAAATGAAATGGCTTCTTTGAAAAAGGTACACCAAATCACAAGGACACAAAGGTAAGTTTTGATCTTTAAGATTGGGAACTTATTAATGCTCACACCCCCAGTTGGTAGGTGTACTGCCTTGGTTTGCGGTGGTTGATTTTTATGTATTTATTAAGTACCACTAAAAAGACGTAGGTATGTATATGTGCTAAAGGTTTAAAAACTTTTGGACAATATTTTTGGTATCGTCTCGTTTAACCAAATCGTATCTCTTTAAGAATCACCTTAAAGAAAATACAAGAAAGAAAACGTTACGATTGTTTTGTTGTTATATATTTTTTTTGGTGTTGTTAACACTTTAGGAAAAGTGTTAATGAACTTTTTGATTTTTTATAACTTTACAAAAAAAACTGTTTACAAAAGGTGGTATATGTGCAAGAATGGATCTGGAAATGTTTAAAACACGCTTACAGCCTCCCCGGCAGCGGCGCCAAAAATTTGATTGGGTCCAAACCGTCAAGTTTATCACACAAGTCAACCACTTGTGAATGGTCAACCGTAATAAAATTCAAACAGTCTAAAACCAATGCAATTTAGATCTAGAGGAGTACAGTGTTACCTCAGGTCGTTAAGTCCCACGGAGGATTAATGGTGCTCAACACTTTCAGATGTCGAATAATCACTAAGGATAGTGATCAGTAAGGATTTTGATTGATAACTACACTACTGATTGATTGGAATTGTATTTGAATACAAAACTATAAAGCACAACAATCAGATTAAATAAACTTAAACGAATACGTTTATTAAACTACGTAAACGTACCAAATAAAACGTGAGATCTAAGAAATAAAAGACCTACAAATATGAAAATGATATTTTTGGAATCCTAAAATAAAATAAAATTATTGGAAACTTAAAATTATTTTTATAACTATTTATTTAATTATTATTAATTAAAAACTATTTTTAACTATTTAAAAATACCCTAAAATATAAGAAAATATGAAATAAAGCTAGAAAAATGAAATTATGATTTAGAAAAATCTAAAATATTATAAAACTTATTTTAAAACTGAAAATATATTTTTTACACTTTTTATCTATTTATTATTAATTAATTACTATTTTTTAATTATCTAAAATACACTTAAATACAAGAAAATATAAAATGAACCTGGAAAAATAAAATTTTAACTTAGAAAAATATAAAATATTATAAAACTAATTTTAAAACTGAAAAGATATTTTTTATGCCTTTTATTTATTTATTTATTAATTATTTAATACTTTTAACTATTTTAAATTCTAATAAATACTAAACAAGCTAAGAAAATTATGAAACTTTTTCTATAAATATCCTATGATGACAGAAAGTTAAGAAAATTATAAAAACAAGAAGTGCTTAATAATAAGCTGAAAAGAAAATTTAAAAAGCTAATTTCTATTAAATAAACGCTATCACTATATTTAAAATGATGTTTTTGTGGTTTTTCTTTTTGAAAACTATTTAACTACTGAAAATAAGAAACTTTAATAAAGACAAAAATTTTAAAACTTGAAAATAAGCTGCTTGATAGCTTAAAAGCTCAACAGTGAGCTTATGAGCTTATCTTGATGTTTATTAAGCTCAAACAAGCTTATAAACTGGAACCAAACTGAAATAAGTTATAAATAAGCTAAAGCTACTCAAATTAAGCTAAAAGACACAAACAAGCATACTGAAAAGCTGGAAATAAGCAAATAAGCACTTCTAATAAACAAAGCAAACAACCAGGCCAGCAGTCATATCTAAAGGCAATTTTAGCTTATCAAATAAGCTGAAAAGCTAAAAACAAGGACTGAGGTGTCAAGATGAGCTGGTGAGCTTTCCAAAAAACCAAAGTACACAAGATTTGACCAACTAATAAGCTCTTGGCAAGCTCATGAAAAAGCTTGCTAAGACTGTGCACAGGGCACTATTTTGAAAAAGGTCTAAAAAAAGCTGAAAAATAAGCTATTAAATAAGTTAATTAGAAAATATAAAAAATACAGTGATTAAGATAAGCAACTAAAGTTTATAATCCTAAAAGCTCAAATCTTGAAACTTACTATTAAATCCTATATAAAATTATCTAGTTTATTAAAAAACGACTAAATTGAAAATTTGACTTTTTAAGAAAATCAAATAAGTTGACTAATATGAACTTTGGCTTGATTCTACTTAATGATTATGATATATTAAGCTATAATAAGAATGATTTAAGCTAGAGTACCAAGTTTTAAGCTAATATGATGAATTTCACACTCTAGATCCTAACAGTTAACTATTAATATGAGATTAAACATAATTTTGACTTTTTTACAAATGAGTACTGGTTTATATGGTTGAACTGAGCTATTAGGTCCTAATGTAACATACAATAGACAAGTACAATGGGTAGAACACTATCTAACACAGTTAACAAGGTCAATCCAAACACCCCTTTATGAAACTGTTTTAAAGCCTTTCAAAGTATTCCACTAATTAAGACCATGCAAATGATTAAAAACCTTATACTAACTATATTTAAATAAGATTAAGCTAAAATTAACAGGTTTTAAGTACTTATACTAGAAAATGCAAATCTCAAAGAAATAGCTTACAAGTTGGAATTCAAGCACAAACAGAGAACCAAGGACTGAAATCACACCCTATAGCTTCCCAAGAAGCTCTAAACCCAAGGCAATCCAATATCAACCTTGCTCCAGCTTCTTGATCTTCCTTTCCATGATTTTTGATTTTTCACTAATATTTTTGGTATTTTTGGTATTTTTTTCTTTTTGCTTCTAAACTGATTTTTTAAAGGTTTCTAATAGCTTTAATAAGCTATCTAGGAGCTTATGTTAGCTTACAAGTCCAAAGCAACCACTAAAAGCAATATTCGATCATATTGAGATTTTAAGCTTAAAAATACATAAACTTGAAAATGAGATTAAGACTTGAAATTGATCACTGAAAAAGATTCACATACACTCAAATAACTTAAACAAAGTACTTTAAAGCTTGAAATTACACTGGAAAATTAAAATTAATTAAAACGTCTAACATTAACTAAAATTACACTAGATATATTTCCACATTGTTTCTTATCCTCTTTATAATGATCTTTTCCACTCTCTGTCGACCTCTGAGTCTTTCCCACTCATTTCCAGCCATTGGATCTTCATAACTCATCATATTCGTCCATGTGGAATTTTTGGCGCCAAAAAAGTCTTAAGCAGGTTTTGTTAATTAATGCAATTTGGAAGATGTGGAGGTGTTAGGGGAGTGGGTAGAGAGGTGTAAAGGTGATGGTGAGGTGGAAAGGTGGAGAAAACCACACTGGTTTTGGAATGCAGAGATTGGAGAGGAAGATGAACAGGAAACATGGTTTTTGGCGGGCATTTGACTTTTTGACCGAAGTTTATTAATACGTGGGGGGGGGGGGGTTCACAATGGGGTATTGGCAGGGCTCAAGTGGGTTTTTTGGTCTGGCTCAGGGTTCAAAGTTCAAGGGTCAAGGGTCAAGATTGGTTTTGTTATTAATACAAGGACCATTTGTGTAATTCGGCCAAACTTAAGGGGTTAAACTTGCCAATATTTCAAAATTAACACAAGGACCAAACCTGCCATTTATGAATAGTACAAGGACCAATTTTGATTATTTTCCATTTTTAAATATCCAAGGACTATTTATGACATTTTTCAAAGTTGAGGGACCAAAGTTGTAATTTTGCAAATTTTAAACTTTGAAGGGTTTGTTTTGACAACTTTTGAAACTTGGGGGACTAAAACTGCCAATTATGCAAACTTGATACGTTTTTCACCTGTTTTTAGTATTTTTGCATTTAAAACACATAAAACACTTATTTGTGATATTTTTATCATTTTGATGCATTTCTGAGTGTTTTCAGATGTTTTTGCAGTTTAAATGGTACAAAAATGATGAGTATTTAGACACTCAAAAATGATCCTTTTCATACTTAAGTCTAGGTAGACCTACAACTAAGTCCTTTCTAGAGAGATCATTGATAGTGCCGAAGTTCAAGTGATTGAGACGACGATGCCATAACCATGACTTTGTTTTAGAAGCCTTTGACAATAAGCAAATTAGAGAGGACTTCATCATATCTTCGATAGAGATGGTGTATAGATTTGAGCCACGTGAACCTCTTAAAAGTTCCTTACCATCAAGTTCTCTAACGAAACAAGTATGTTTTCTAAAGGCTACTTCTAGATCAGAATCGCAGATTTGACCAACAGAGAACAGATTATGACCAAGACCTTCCACATAATATACTCTGGAGATAACACTTTTTCCAACAACATAATCTCCATAACCCTTAATAGCACCGAAATGATCATTCCCGAATCTAACTGTCCCGATGAATTTGCTCACGAAGTTCATGAGCCGCGACCGGTCTCCAGTCATATGCTTGGAACAGCCTGAGTCCAGGTACCACAGAACGATTTGAACGATCTGCAGTTGAACACAGACAAGAATGGATAACTGGATATTTGGGATCCCAATGCAAGAATGGGTTCCATTTGGTTAGTAACAGTAATTGGAACACCCACATAAGAAATAGAAACATCAATATCGGAAGTAGAAGCAATGGAATCATTGGGAATAGATGCAGTGCTGGTGTCTGTATTTGACCTATTCAAAGTATGTTCACTTCTTAAGGGAATAGTTCTACCAGTAGGCATCCATTTTCTAGTGGGCATAGTCTTTGTAGTTTGAGGACAAAACTGATTATTCTTATGACCAAAAGGTATCCAATAATAACCTATCTTTATAAATGTTCTTCCTGTGGGTTTCCAATGTTTTCTAACAATTTTTCGTCTTTGCCTTTTGGCCTTCTTTTCACGATTATTAGCATTAACAATTTTAACTGGGCATTTGACAGCATTAGACAAAGCATTCACACCACATTCATGATTAGCACAGAATCCAAACAGACATCATTACAAGGTTTGCAAATAGTATCAGAATTCGAATTAATTACAGTACGCCTATGGCTAATACTAGAATCAACACAATTCGTTTTATTTAACTCAAACTTAGTGTTCCTAGGGTGATCTTCTACTTTCTTCCAATGCACATTCTTAGCTTGCGAGATCCTATCATTCCTTGTATTGTCTTGAGACTTTGACCTGCTCGCTTTAATGTCACTGTTTACTCCTGTAGAGGGAATGGGAACATTAGTTGGTTTTGCTAATTTATGCATTTCCTGTTTAGATGTGCTGGGATCTGAACTATTTGAAGGCACATTAAAGTTCATTCTCTTAACAGTAGAAGTGCTGGGAGTTGAACTCCTAGAAGGCACATTCTAGTTCACATTCTTAGCACTAACAGATTTGGAATCTGAACTACTTGAAGGCACACTAAGGTTCATGTTCATAACATTTGGAATTGAATGACTTGCATACTTGGCATTAGGCATTGAACAAGGTATCAAGGGATTGACTTGCTCACATAAGGTTTTAGGGCATATTGTAATTAAGCATTCTAGAAGTTCTTGAGATCGTTTGGCATATAAGCATGCATGACCGATTGCATTATCAAGTGGTTTCTCTAACTTATCCTCTTCTACAATCTCACAGAGACATTCTAGGCTGTCCTTAAGGTATGAGAAATATGTTTGAATAGCAAGCTTGTTATTCCTAAGATGAGGAGGAACATATTTCACAGTCAAAGCATATTTATTACAGACATGCACCTTTGAATCACCATTCTCCCCATTGGTCATTGGCATTTTCCCTTTTACCTGACTCTTCAGATTCTCAATTTCCTTTTGCAACGAGGTTATTTTTTCGTTATTTTTGTTACGAGTGACTTTAATTGACTCAAATAACTCATTGAAATGACGTTTAACCTTTTCATTTTCTTCCAGAAAACTCTCATTTTCCTTTTGTAAGGCATTAACCAAGTTTTGAAGATGAAAATTTTGAGAATTCCAAGAATCTAAAGGAGGAGGCATTTGGGAGCCAGTCATATTGTTCTTTTCACCCTTTAATTGAGAGATTTGGGCTTTCAACTTTTTGATCGTGTTACAGTGAGCTTGAATCTGTTCGTCACGTTTGTTTAGTTCAAAAACTGCATCAAACTCTGGAACATCCGAGGATATCTTGATGTTTGAGGTTTTAACATTTTCTTTAAGATGTTGATATTTTAGTTGCAAGTCAAAATGTTCAACTTCTAGCTTAGAAAAATGTTTTACCAAATTATCGTGATCATCCTATTCAATTTTATCACTTAGTTTAGAGTTTTTGATTTCAAGTTCAATGACACGATCATGGGAGACTTTCAACGCAATAGATAATTCATGAAATTGAGAAGCAGTAATAGAGCAATTAGTAGCAGTATAAAACATATCTTGAGAGATACATTTAGAAATCAGATTCTCATTTAAGGTATCCAAGTTCTTCCTCTCAATTTCATTATATTTTAATGCCCGCTCATAGTCACTAACTTCAATTATCATTGCATCAAATTCTTTTTCCATCCCTTTAATATCTGTATCCATCCCCTTTTTAAGACTCTCAAAGTGATCTTTTAATTATTTAAAGAAAGGCATGACTTCAGTTAAATAACATTCTTTTGTTTGTTCAAAACCCCTTTCCCCTTCAGTTATCCCAGTGGGCGTGATTCTTTTCTTACAAGTTTTCTCAAAATCAACAAATAATTGAAAGATCACATATTGACTGATTAAGGTCTTGCTCTTAGTGGCAATGGTTCTAGGGACTAAATGCATTGGTGTATTGGGAGGATACACAGTTGCTGCAGGCATTCTCCTAAAGGGAGGGTTTGTTACAACAAGATTCTCTGCTTTTTGCTTATCTAAATCCTTTTTCCAGAACACTTGTTTGGGTGTTAACAGCGTCTGAGGCTTAAACATGTTCAAGGAAATCCCGTTCTCCTTCTTGTAATCATGGGGTGTGATATTTATTTTCCTCTCTTTACAATTAGGATCATCTAATTTCTTGTTCATCTTTTCCCTAGTGACTTCATCTGATTTCTTATCTTCCTCAGTGCACTCAATGCAACTAGGTTTTTGTCTAGGTTTAAGGATTTCATTGCCATCATAAAGAACCTTATGAGCATTTCTATCCTTTTTAATGACCTCTGGATTTGGTTCCTCAACAAGGGGAATGCTATGCTTATCGCTTAAGACTCTATGTTTAGTGATTAAGTGAACAGTCTGAATGGTATTTCCTTGTACGTACAACTTATTTTCAAGCTTGTTTTTCAAGGTTTTTAGATTGGAAAAATCATTCAAAAGTTTTGATTCCTTAGCACTGAATTCTTGCTTAAGCATTTTAACATTTTCTTGAAGTTCTTGTTTTTGCTTAGCAGTTTTAGAAAGCTTTTCTTGTAAGGAGTTTAACTCTTGTTTTAATACTTCTTCTCTAAACCTACTTTTTCTAATAGTTGTACGCATTTGGTCATCCATCTCCTGCTCACGGGTGGTCAACTCAAACTTAGCATGTTGTTCATAAATAGCAACACGTTCTTTATAAGCATTTAGCTCAGAGATAATAGAATCATCAGGGGCACATGAAGTGTATTCATCAAAATCACAGTCATTGTTGACTGCAGAAGATGCATCACTTGGTACAACTTCACTTTCACTTTGTATCACATATTGATCATATGGGACAACATTGATATTCCCCATATTTTCAATAGTTTCAGTTGTTTGTACTTTGTCATGCATCTTTTGCACATCAGCATCATCGTATAGTTTTAGTACCTCTGAGATGAGTTTGTCTTTGGATGGGCCAACTTTTGGTGAAGATGAGACCTTAGGAGAAATCATTGGAGAAATGCTAGCCATAAAAATTGTGTGTACAGTAGGTCCATCATCCACATCAGAGTCGTATGCATCACAATCAGCGACTTGAAAGGCATTCTGATGATTGTGACCTATCTCCTGAATTGGCTGCTCATCCACATCTGCATCATAGGTCTTGGCATTGCCCTCTGCAAGAAACAACAACTCTTCTTCATCGAAAGCTGCACCATTATCCTGAGCTTGCACAAGCAACATCTTATCCCTGAAGTATTCTGCATTCTGTGGACGTTTTAGAGATGTGCAGTTCCTAGCAATGTGTCCTTCACCACCACAGTTGTAGCATTTGATTGGCTTTGCTTGACCTTGGTTTCCATTCCTTCCCCTATTCTGATTTGCAGCATAACCTCTACCAGCTCCACCTCTTGCTTGTTCGTACTGCCTTTCTTGAACTGGCTGCACCATAACCTTCCCATCTCTGACAGTGGCTTGATTGTGTGGATTGGATGCAGTTCTGAGACTGTTTTTGGTGTGTGGAAGAGAGTTCATGTTTTGACTAATCAGAAGAGCCAGTTGATTAATGAAGTTTCCCACGTGTGCATCAGCATCAGCTTGTTTGAACATAGGATCAGGAATGATTTTGTGATTACCATTACCCATAGGTATGACTTGTGAGGCTTTGGTTGTAATTCCGATGTTTGAGTAGAAAGCAGTTGAATCATTAGATGAGCTTGTCTCTCCCTGGTTGGTTTTGAACTGATTAAGAATCCTTTTTTCAAACATAGCATGTCTCTCATTCTGAAGGAGGAAGGCATAGAGTTGCTCATAGTTTGTGTTCTTCAATCCTTTGGTTAGCTTTACAGAAGTGACAAACTTGTGCCATTCGGGATTCATGTTGTTCACAAACTTTGAGTTCAGCTGAATGTTTGGCATGGTCATTCTGATGTTCCTCAGGTCATTAACAAGCTTGTGGAATCTCACATAATACTCATAGACACTCTGATCTGGTTTCATCTTGAAGTGCTCAAATTCATCATAGAGTTGTGATTCTCTGTCTTCCATAGTTAATTCAGAACCTGAGAGAAGCATCTTGACATTATCCCACACTGCCTTTGCTTCAGTGTTGTGATTGATCAGCTTGTAGATATCTTTTGGAAGATGATGAGTGTCTAAATACTCATCATTTTTGTACCAATTAAACTGCAAAAACATCTGAAAACACTCAGAAATGCATCAAAATGATAAAAATATCACAAATAAGTGTTTTATGTGTTTCAAATGCAAAAATATCAAAATCTGGTGAAAAACGTATCAAATTTGCATAATTGGCAGTTTTAGTCCCCCAAGTTTCAAAAAGTTGTCAAAAACAGTCCCTGGTAAATCTAAATAAAGAAAAATGTTATTCAAGGTCCCTGAAATATTCTAATTTGTCAAAAATGGTCCTTGAATAAATCTTTTGTAAAATGGCAGAAAAGGTCCCTGAACTTTCATAAAATGTCAAGTTTGGTCCCTGGAATTTTGAAAATGTCAAAACTGGTCCTTGTACTATTGGAACTTGTCAATATTGGTCCTTGTATTAACTTTGAGAAAATGGCAGGATTGGTCCCTCTAGTTTGGCATAATTACAAATTGGTCCTTATCATTAAAACTAAACTAAGCCTAGTCAAAACAATATTGACCCCTGCCATGTAACCCATTTTGACCCCTTTCCTGTTTTTGACCCCCTAGTCAAACTCAGTCAAACAACCCAACCCCGCCCAACACCTTATCCTGTACACCTTTCCCCTCCACTTGCCTATCCTCTGCAACACCTCACCCAATCACTCTCACTTTATCCCAACACCTCTCCCACCTCATCATCACCCCTACAAGTCCACCCCCCCTAGTTGCTAGCTCAGAAGCCACAGTGGTCAAATTCAGGCTTTCCCGCCAAAACACATCAAATGGCCAAAATGCTCATAACTCTCCCACTGGCTCAATAAAGTGGTGGGATTGGATCTAGAAGACACGTGGAGCTTATTGGAGTATAAAAGAGAGGAAGAGAAGGAGAGGAAAGACAGTAGTTAGTTTTTAAATTTAACTGTATGTCGTTTTTTTTAGAAATGTCTTTGTTTTATCTTAAAGTGTAATTTTTCAGTTTCTATGAATTGGATTTAAGTTAATTCAGTGTTTGTAATCAAGTCTAAGTCTTAATTCAAGGTTCTATTTAAGATTCAAATTTTCATGCTCACTGTTTGAAAATCCATTTTCAAAGTCTTATACCCAAACCTTTAACAGATTATTTTTAAAGTCCAATAAGTTTAATTAAGCTGTTTAAAGCTTTTTGTAAGCTTGGAAATCAGTTTTAAGCCACTTTGGTGAAATGGTCAACAAAAGTCAACTGAGAGGAAATTTTGGATTAAGCAGTGTTGGATTTGGATTTATGTTGTTGCAGAGCATGGATAATGGTTGAATTAGACTAGTTAGTGTAGTTTGGGTTTGCATTAAGCTCTTCAATAGTTGGTTTTCAAGATAAGTCTCAATCTCTTTTTCATTTAATTGCTTAAAATCTGCATAATCTAAATAATATGTATTTGTGTTTAAGATTAGTTTTAACTTGTTTAAATAGTTGTATTTAGGTCTAGTTAACTCAGTTTGATCAATAATGCAGGCTAGATCAGTAGTTAGGTTAGTTTAAGTTACAAATCAATGTTTTAAGGTTTGTTTGGATCTGCTGAATTAACTGCATCAGAGGCTAGTTCAGTGTTTGATACCTGTTGTCTCATGCTTGTGCAGCTATTGTATGCTCATATCTGTCATAATCTTGTGCCTGCACACCCTCTAAAGTCAAAATCATGTCTCAACTGCTCTAAGACCTTATTTGTTAAGAACTTGTGAAACCAAAAACTTGTTTCATGCTTAGAATACATAGTTATAACTTGCAGTAGTTTAATTTCATCCATTAACATCATTTTCAGTTCACAAAGTTGGATCAAAACTCACCAAAGTCAACATTTCATTTTTTACTTCAAAAGTCAAATTGGTAAAAAACCTGTTTTGAGCCAAACTAAGAGGAATTTTCATGAGCTCATTTTTAAGCCTAACTAAGTGAAATTGTGGGATTTAAAAGTTCAGTTGGTCTATTTGCTTATTGTCATTTTTGTGGAATTTTGTCATTTTTTTTAAACCTTCAAATGAGCTTGTCATTTGGGCCTTATATGCCCTGTGCACACACTCAGTATTAACTGAGTGTGCACAGGCCATTTGCAAGCCTTGCTCAGTGCTCATTTGAGCTTGTCCAAGGCTCATATCTGGTTTACAGGTTCTTGGCCAGGCCTAGTTTGAGTTCCCACTTTTTGTTTTCATTTTTAGCTTATTGAGTAGTCTGAGATTAAGCTGCAAAGTGAGCACCTCAACCTGTTTTTAGCTCATAATCAAATCATCATAATCTTAGCAATTTGAATTCCAGAGGTTTAGAGCAGTGGATATTTGTTGCATTTTGGTTCTATTAGCTTATTCAAGCTTCTGTGTCATTTTGGTGCTTATCAGTAGCTTCTAGCTTATCCCAAGTGCTTATTCTTAAGCACATTCCACTGCAGCCTCAATTTCTTACAAACAACCACTTGTTTTTCTATTTTTCCTAGATTCCTAATAATATTTTAGACTTTTCTTGAATTTTTCATATTTTTACTGTCCTGTTTGCTATTTTTCTTAATTTAAATTAGTTTTTAAGCCTTTTTAAATAGCATTTAATACAAAAAATTAAGAAAAGGTTCAAAAAAATAATTTTTCATTTTTCTTAAGTTTAGATAAATATAAAAAGAGAAAAAAATATTTTTCTAGATTTTTCTTAGTTAAATTTGTATTTTTAGATAATTTAATTAGTTTTTAATAGTTTTTAATTCCTAGAAAATTCATAAATAATCAGAAAAATATAAAAATAGTTTTGAAAATTCTATTTTGATATTTTAGATTTTTCCAAGTTATAATTTTATTTTTCTAGCTTTATTTCCTATTTTCTTGTATTTTAGGTATTTATTAAATAGTTAAAAATAGTTTTTAATTAATAATAATTAGATAATTAGTTATAAAAATAATTTTCTTTTTCTATAAATTTTCTTTTATCATTAGGATTGTAAAAATGTATTTTTCATATTTTTAGGATTTATATTGTGTAAGTTTCACGTTTTTATTTGTACGTTACGTAGTTTTTAATTCAGTTTTATAAAAACATAAAAACAAAAACATCATTTTTGCAAATAGTGATAGCATTTATTTAATAGATTTTATCTTTTTAATTTCCTTTAATTTGCATTTAAGCCCCTGTAATTTGTTGGCTTTTTCCTTAGTTATAATCATATTCAAATCTCTTTTCCCGTTCAAATCTCTCGATCACTACACGTTTGGCAATTCTCGCACAGCTCGTTGGGACTTAACGACCTGGGGAAACACTATACTCTCCTGATCTTCATTGCATTCGTGCTTGAGCAGTTTTAAGCTGATTACGGTCTGCCATTCACAAGTGGCAGGCTTGAGTGATTTAGCTTGACGGTTTGGCACGAATCAAATTTTGGCGCCGCTGCCGGGGAGCAGTGCTAATAGTATTACGTTTAGCAGATTAGTGATTTGACATCACTCCTTGTTTATATCATCTATAAAATCAAAAACCCAAAAAGATTTTCATTCTTTGTTTTTACATCATGTTTTTCAAAAATACCAAAAATATTCCTCTTTACCCTCTTACCCTTTTGATTCTTCATTTCTTACCCTCTGTAAACCTTTGATTCTTTCTATGTCTTATCCTCACCCTCTTGGTTGTCAATGGTGTGGTGGTCCTTATAATGGTGGCAATTGCCCCAGTTGTAGCATGGTGGAATCAAGAAACGGGTCTGTCTATAACCAGGATCCCTATTCCTACCATAACACAACTGATTTATTCCATCAGCTACCACACTGTGAGACTCAGCAGTTTTACTGTTGTGAGTACTGTGGTGGTTCACACTACAGTTCTGATTGTCAATCGGGAAACACGCTTGTCTATGAGCAGGTTCCTGATAACAATTATGACTACAACACATATGACTCACAGCCACATCAGTTTTACTGTTGTGAATATTGTGGAGGTCCTCACTCTAGCTCTGATTGTCAAACGAGGAGTCCATTTCCTTGTAACAATTACGACTCTTCGTATCATGACCAACCTCCACAATACCAAGTGAATCAGGCACCACCTCAGCCTGAGCCACTTCCTCAAAATCTTCTACTTGATCTTTTGGATTTAGTGAAAGATTTGAAGGAATGTAAACATCCCCAAGATAATCCAAATGAAAATTCCATGGAAGTTTTGTTAGCTGAAGAACGGACTGCTAAATTAGATTCCCAGATTGCCTTTGAAAAATCTATTAGGGAATCAATTGCAAAAGAAAAAGCAGCCAAATCTAGCTCTCGATTCCGTTTCATTCCTGATGACGATGATGATGAAGTTACCCTTGATATTAGTCAACCTTGTACAGATTCATCAAGTTCATTAGTTGAAATTCCTTCCATGAAAAATCAGGGAGAAAAGACTATGATGGAATTACTAGCAGAAGAACAAATGGAAAGTATAAAACATATGTATGCTAGTCCTTCTAAACTCCCTCAGTCTGTTGTTATCACACCTGATATTCCCACTCACTCTCTGAACATGGGGGATGAGCATCTTGACACTGTTCCTGAAAAGGAATCGGACGAATTCATAAAGTCTAGTGTTGAGATCCTTGTCCCAATCCCGAGAGAGTCACAGGGAACTTCTGATCATATGTGTGATTCTCCTTTCCCTCTTGAGTGTTCAAATGATCATTTTGAGACTTTCTCCGATTTTAGCGATGATTGTAAATCTTATGGAGACATCGAGTATGTTGAGGCATCACTCCCACAGTCTGATCCTCTTCTTGAGGAGTTCACCGATGAACTCACTCACATCAGTCCACTTTCATCAGAAAGTGACGATGATCTCTTTGATTTCGAAGCCGATCTTGGAGAAACTAGAAATCTCCTACATAATGATCATCCACTCATTTCTTGTCCCATTTCCGACTCTTCCATTCCTTCTCTCACTCCGGATGAGGAAGATGATAACTTTTGGAAGGAGGTCGATGCTTTTCTTAGTGATGAGTCAATTCCAACAGGAATTGACAATACTTGCTATGATTCGGAGGGAGACATCCTCTTTCTTGAAAATCTGTTGATTGAAGAACCATTTCCAGCTCTCCCTCCCGGAAATTTTGTTGCCAATCACCATACAAGCTTCAAGTCTAAGCTTAAAAATCTAACAAATGGTGATTTGCTCCTCACTAATGAAGAATGGGATTGCATTGTAATGCACATCTTTATTCCATTTTTCACAGATGGTGTGGTTTCTCGTTCCCTTTTCTCCTTTAGGAATGAGGACACTATTTTTGATCCCGGCATTTTCATTTATCATTTTTGAGCCGGTCTTATGTATATCTCGTCGGTGTGGAACTTTCACGTATTTCAAATGTTTATCCAAACATCTTGAATGAAAGTCCGATGGAGATTGTCTCTTCCACTTACTTCCCCATGAACCAATTAATTCGGGGTCGAGTCAAGCTAGCGACTCGGTAATCAAAAACAGTAGCTAAACATGGGTTTTCACCCGTGTGTACCATCCTAGTGTGGGGGAGATACCCCACATGTTGTATATAGATCTAAAAAATGAATGAAAATTGTAAATATTAAAAAAGAGAATAATTGTTGTGTTTCTACACTTAGCTAGTAATGTTATCTTTTTACGTTCTAAGTTTCGGCATTACAGCCGGTACTTTGAATATTGAGGACAATATTCATTTCTAAGTGTGGGGGGGAAATTCTGGCGAATTTTGATCATAAATGTACCCTTTTAGTCCCTTTTTCCCCCAAAATGGCCAAATTTTAAATTTTGTTTTAGTGGAAGTACTATGTACTAAACACAACAAATGGTAATCAGTCCACCATGTCTAACCCACATAAGGATTGGCTAATCCAGGAGCAAACGGCTCTTGGTAAAGATATCTCAAATCCGTTGACGGCTTACAATTTGCCCAAAATTGTATGGTATTCAGCTCACCATATCCTTAAAAGTGAAGAGTTGGCTAGCCCGCAAGATTATGGCTTGTGGTAAAGGCAGTGGAAAAACCATAATTGGTAATCAGCTCACCAAAGATAATATTGATAATTTATCTAAGAGTTGGCTAGTCCAGAAGCAAACGGCTCCTGGTAAAGACAAATCAAATCCGTTGAAAGCTGGTGATTTGCTCAAAATCATTTGGTTATCAGTGTACCAAGGTTCTTACTTGAACTGAAACATTTGGCTACTCCAGAAGTAATGGCTTTTGGTAAAGAGATGAAATCCATTAATTTTTCTCAAAACATTGCTAGGGACTAGCAATATCTTAGTGTGGGGGATTGATGAGTGTCTAAATACTCATCATTTTTGTACCAATTAAACTGCAAAAACATCTGAAAACACTCAGAAATGCATCAAAATGATAAAAATATCACAAATAAGTGTTTTATGTGTTTTAAATGCAAAAATATCAAAATCTGGTGAAAAACGTATCAAATTTGCATAATTGGCAGTTTTAGTCCTCCAAGTTTCAAAAAGTTGTCAAAAACAGTCCCTGGTAAATCTAAATAAAGAAAAATGTTATTCAAGGTCCCTGAAATATTCTAATTTGTCAAAAATGGTCCTTGAATAAATCTTTTGTAAAATGGCAGAAAAGGTCCCTGAACTTTCATAAAATGTCAAGTTTGTTCCCTGGAATTTTGAAAATGTCAAAACTGGTCCTTGTACTATTGGAACTTGTCAATATTGGTCCTTGTATTAACTTTGAGAAAATGGCAGGACTGGTCCCTCTAGTTTGGCATAATTACAAATTGGTCCTTATCATTAAAACTAAACTAAGCCTAGTCAAAACAATATTGACCCCTGCCATGTAACCCATTTTGACCCCTTTCCTGTTTTTGACCCCCTAGTCAAACTCAGTCAAACAACCCAACCCCGCCCAACACCTTATCCTGTACACCTTTCCCCTCCACTTGCCTATCCTCTGCAACACCTAACCCAATCACTCTCACTTTATCCCAACACCTCTCCCACCTCATCATCACCCCTACAAGTCCACCCCCCCTAGTTGCTAGCTCAGAAGCCACAGTGGTCAAATTCAGGCTTTCCCGCCAAAACACATCAAATGGCCAAAATGCTCATAACTCTCCCATTGGCTCAATAAAGTGGTGGGATTGGATCTAGAAGACACGTGGAGCTTATTGGAGTATAAAAGAGAGGAAGAGAAGGAGAGGAAAGACAGTAGTTAGTTTTTAAATTTAACTGTATGTCGTTTTTTTTAGAAATGTCTTTGTTTTATCTTAAAGTGTAATTTTTCAGTTTCTATGAATTGGATTTAAGTTAATTCAGTGTTTGTAATCAAGTCTAAGTCTTAATTCAAGGTTCTATTTAAGATTCAAATTTTCATGCTCACTGTTTGAAAATCCATTTTCAAAGTCTTATACCCAAACCTTTAACAGATTATTTTTAAAGTCCAATAAGTTTAATTAAGCTGTTTAAAGCTTTTTGTAAGCTTGGAAATCAGTTTTAAGCCACTTTGGTGAAATGGTCAACAAAAGTCAACTGAGAGGAAATTTTGGATTAAGCAGTGTTGGATTTGGATTTATGTTGTTGCAGAGCATGGATAATGGTTGAATTAGACTAGTTAGTGTAGTTTGGGTTTGCATTAAGCTCTTCAATAGTTGGTTTTCAAGATAAGTCTCAATCTCTTTTTCATTTAATTGCTTAAAATCTGCATAATCTAAATAATATGTATTTGTGTTTAAGATTAGTTTTAACTTGTTTAAATAGTTGTATTTAGGTCTAGTTAACTCAGTTTGATCAATAATGCAGGCTAGATCAGTAGTTAGGTTAGTTTAAGTTACAAATCAATGTTTTAAGGTTTGTTTGGATCTGCTGAATTAACTGCATCAGAGGCTAGTTCAGTGTTTGATACCTGTTGTCTCATGCTTGTGCAGCTATTGTATGCTCATATCTGTCATAATCTTGTGCATGCACACCCTCTAAAGTCAAAATCATGTCTCAACTGCTCTAA
This sequence comes from Chrysanthemum seticuspe, assembly GCA_019973895.1. Taxonomy (NCBI): domain Eukaryota; kingdom Viridiplantae; phylum Streptophyta; class Magnoliopsida; order Asterales; family Asteraceae; genus Chrysanthemum; species Chrysanthemum seticuspe. The sequence continues at coordinate 29,462,855 of BPTQ01000007.1, read as the reverse complement.
GACCTTATTTGTTAAGAACTTGTGAAACCAAAAACTTGTTTCATGCTTAGAATACATAGTTATAACTTGCAGTAGTTTAATTTCATCCATTAACATCATTTTCAGTTCACAAAGTTGGATCAAAACTCACCAAAGTCAACATTTCATTTTTTACTTCAAAAGTCAAATTGGTAAAAAACCTGTTTTGAGCCAAACTAAGAGGAATTTTCATGAGCTCATTTTTAAGCCTAACTAAGTGAAATTGTGGGATTTAAAAGTTCAGTTGGTCTATTTGCTTATTGTCATTTTTGTGGAATTTTGTCATTTTTTTTAAACCTTCAAATGAGCTTGTCATTTGGGCCTTATATGCCCTGTGCACACACTCAGTATTAACTGAGTGTGCACAGGCCATTTGCAAGCCTTGCTCAGTGCTCATTTGAGCTTGTCCAAGGCTCATATCTGGTTTACAGGTTCTTGGCCAGGCCTAGTTTGAGTTCCCACTTTTTGTTTTCATTTTTAGCTTATTGAGTAGTCTGAGATTAAGCTGCAAAGTGAGCACCTCAACCTGTTTTTAGCTCATAATCAAATCATCATAATCTTAGCAATTTGAATTCCAGAGGTTTAGAGCAGTGGATATTTGTTGCATTTTGGTTCTATTAGCTTATTCAAGCTTCTGTGTCATTTTGGTGCTTATCAGTAGCTTCTAGCTTATCCCAAGTGCTTATTCTTAAGCACATTCCACTGCAGCCTCAATTTCTTACAAACAACCACTTGTTTTTCTATTTTTCCTAGATTCCTAATAATATTTTAGACTTTTCTTGAATTTTTCATATTTTTCCTGTCCTGTTTGCTATTTTTCTTAATTTAAATTAGTTTTTAAGCCTTTTTAAATAGCATTTAATACAAAAAATTAAGAAAAGGTTCAAAAAAATAATTTTTCATTTTTCTTAAGTTTAGATAAATATAAAAAGAGAAAAAAAATATTTTTCTAGATTTTTCTTAGTTAAATTTGTATTTTTAGATAATTTAATTAGTTTTTAATAGTTTTTAATTCCTAGAAAATTCATAAATAATCAGAAAAATATAAAAATAGTTTTGAAAATTCTATTTTGATATTTTAGATTTTTCCAAGTTATAATTTTATTTTTCTAGCTTTATTTCCTATTTTCTTGTATTTTAGGTATTTATTAAATAGTTAAAAATAGTTTTTAATTAATAATAATTAGATAATTAGTTATAAAAATAATTTTCTTTTTCTATAAATTTTCTTTTATCATTAGGATTGTAAAAATGTATTTTTCATATTTTTAGGATTTATATTGTGTAAGTTTCACGTTTTTATTTGTACGTTACGTAGTTTTTAATTCAGTTTTATAAAAACATAAAAACAAAAACATCATTTTTGCAAATAGTGATAGCATTTATTTAATATATTTTATCTTTTTAATTTCCTTTAATTTGCATTTAAGCCCCTGTAATTTGTTGGCTTTTTCCTTAGTTATAATCATATTCAAATCTCTTTTCCCGTTCAAATCTCTCGATCACTACACGTTTGGCTATTCTCGCACAGCTCGTTGGGACTTAACGACCTGGGGAAACACTATACTCTCCTGATCTTCATTGCATTCGTGCTTGAGCAGTTTTAAGCTGATTACGGTCTGCCATTCACAAGTGGCAGGCTTGAGTGATTTAGCTTGACGGTTTGGCACGAATCAGAAGACCTTGAAGTACGATGTTAGAAGCCCTGATATCACCATCGAATCTCTTTTTCTCCTTATCATCGAGCTCATCATACGTCTTTGGTCTGTCTATTCCATAGATCATTGTTCCATCTTCAGCCGTATCAATTAAGTCTCTAGTAGTCTCAACCCGATACGGTCCTTCATCAATCGATTTGAGAATATTGACTCCATTTTCCTTTCCAAGACAGTACAATCTGATTCTTTGAGCCCAAGAGTCCTAGTCAGTTCTGTCAAGCATAGGTGGACGAGTATCTGACCCTGCTGCTTGAACGTCCTCAGCTACGGAAGAAACAATAGTAGGAACGATGTTTGCCATGATTACAAGTTCTACGGGATTTTACAATTCTTTGATTAAACCGGGAAATTGATTCTTTCACAGGATTTTACTAAACCAAAAGAACAACCATAAGAATGTATCACGAAGGAGTGACAAGTCTAAAATTAGACAAGTAGTAAAACACACAACTCGCTTCGTTATCAACTCGCTAAACACCCAACTCGCTCAAGGAGACAACTCGCTTAAGGGATCAACTCGCTAAATAGCCAAGTCGCTTTAGCATCAACTCGCAACACTGTCAACACGCTTAATGAATCAATTTGCTAAATAGCCAACTCGCTTTAGTATCAACTCGCAACACAATCAACTCGCTTGAACACCAAGTCGCTTAAATTAACTCGCTAGCTTTACAACTCGCTTAATAGCTAAGTCGCTTTAGATCTCAAGTCGCTTAAAGAAACAACTCGCTTAGAACCCAAGTCGCATAAATATCAACTCGCTAAACAGCTAAATCGCATGTACCAACTCGCATCCAATAACAAACCAACTCGCTTTGAAGAAAAAGCTATTCGAGACACAACTCGCTTTGTACAAACTTCAAAAATAACCACTTTATCAATAAAAAACAACCAAACCACAAAGATTTAAGCCTTCCAATTCAAAACATAAACACATATGATGATCCTAAACACAAAAGTACAAGCAAAATTCAAACTTTAACACTAGAATTTGTCCAAATGAATCAAACTCTCCTAAACCTTTAATACCCCAAAAACCTTATGAAATCCACCAAAACAAGAAGCATGAAAGATGAGTGATCAAACCATGGCTCTTGATACCAATTGTTAGAAATAAGATTTCACAAACACTTTAGACCATAAACATATGGGGCGTTAACTAGAGTTTAGAGAGAGAAAGTTCTAGTGAGAGAAAGGAAGAGAGTTGGGAACTATGTGAAACAAAGAAAAATAGTATTCAAGCTCCAACCCTCTACCTTAGGAGGTAGAGGGTATTTATAGTGTCTTACAAATAAATGCCACCTACGGGCTGTAGATCAGGCATACAGTGGGTAAAGACCCGTCCGTCCTCCACAGTGTTGCTTAACAAACTACTAACTAACATATCATAACTACGACTACGAGCTTTCTATTGAATGCTTATACTTGAGGTGACCGACTCTTTAACGACTGAATTTTCTAATTCCTAACATTGGGCCTTGGACAATTATTTCTTCGATGCTATAGAATGGATATCACATTGGGCCTTGGAGAAATGTTTATTATTGGTTGAAGCTATTGAAAAACGTTTGATATTTAAACGTTTATATAAACGTGAATGTGTGTGAATAATGTGAGATATTTGTCACTTATTTCACCACGGTTAAACTGTAATTGTATCCGAATTTGAGTAAGTTTGATGACTTTTGATATGGGCCGACTTATTATTGTTTCCTTCGTCTTGGGTTGTGAGTATATTGGACTGAAACATTGATAACTTTGTTATGATTTGAACCGGACTTCATGTTGGGCTGTGAATTCTTGCTTAAAAGAGTTATCAAAGTGGGTTTAATTTTCTTTCTTACATAACGTTGGAATAAATTGGATCGGGTTCAAGGTTGCGGTTGGGCTTCTCAAAATTGGATAATATATATATGAGATTTGATATTATGATATTCTGAGATTTGGATAATATGAGGTTTGACAATGAGATCTGTCGAAGAGATTTAATGACGATGAGAATTGATGATATGATTTGATGAGTTATGCGGTTTGATACTTTGGGTCACACATCTTCACGGAGAATATTATGTCATGACCTTACTTGATATTGGAAAATGTTGACTACGGGGTTGTTTGGACGACATTTCTTATTTGGATTTGAAGTAAAGTTTTTTTTTCCGGACTCGTTTACTTATTTCGTCTTCTTTCTTTCTACCCTTCCGTGAAGATGACTTGTTTGGGCATTTATTGAGTGTGATAAAGACTTGGCTATTTAGTTACGGTTGTGATTCTTTCTCGCTTAACCCACAACGTAGCTATCACTTCGGTGTCTCACGCAGTTGAGGATATGTCAAGAGGTTTTGTACATTGGGTACACCGTTTCTTTTTCACGAGGATTAGTACAAGTTTAAGTAACAAATCTGACGAATTCTACTTCATGATCAAGTTTGGTATATCGGGTTTACTTCACCAAGTGGTCACTACAATAACCGACAGAATATGTAGATGATGTGTTTACCAAAGTGTTTATTAGATGGTTGATGATATTGTTGATGTTGGATAATGAACCGTTGATGAACCGCTACATGTTCCCCTAAAACATATATTCACCGAAACCAAAGTTATCATAACACATTCAAGCTGATATTGTTTACGGTTTTGTCTTGATTTTGTAAAATCTCGCGAAAGAACCTATTTCTTGGTTTAAATCATAGACTTGTAAAATCCCGTGACAACGGAAACATCCTGGTAATTGTAAAGTGCATTTCCGGATCTATCTTACGGTTTATTCTTGGTTTTGTAAAATCCCGCGAAAGAAACTATTTCTCTGTTTAAACCATAGAATTGTAAAATCCCGTAATGCTGGAACCATCCTGGAGAAAGGAAAGTGTAATTCTGGATCTTATCTGATGTTGGTGCTACGGTTTCTGCTTCAAAGAAGGGATAAAAGGGTGTACTTCATGAATTGGGTGTGTGCTTGGGTTGTCTTCATGGCAGTTTGGGGTTATGTGCTATTAACCATGGTCAGGATGAAACCATTATCATCGTTCACTTAACACGTCAAAGGAGGCTAGATTTAAGCTCTTAACCAGAAGATGTGACAGCGGCGTTAATTCACTATTATTTATTTGAAGTTGAAGTGAAATATCACGGGCGGGTGTACTTAGTATCTGAAGGTATCGGGGATGGTTGGATGAAGATTCTTCATGATCCTTGTTCGAGCTTACTATAAAAAACGAAGACTTGGAAATCTAGTTATTATTGGGTGACTTTTTCCTTTTCTTTTACCACTTGGGGGAATTGGGCTCGTACCACCACAAAATAATTATCACTTTAAGGAGTTACGTTGTAGTGCTCAGTGTCACATTCAATTGTAGATTTTCAAGAGGTGATGTACATCTTATACTTGATGGTTGGTTGGATGAAGAGTATAGAGTACTTAGAGATTCAATGGAGGATGAAGTCTCGACACCGCTCTTTGTTACATATGTGCAAGTTTAAGTCACGAGTTCGGGTTAGTTTACTTCCAGGTCAAATTCATCATATTGGGTTTTCTCCATCAGCTGTCAAGACAAAGAGCCTACTGAATGATAATGGGGTGATTACAAGTTTTGCCAAGAGATGATGAAAAGAGAGAGATTATGACGTTTGAACACAACAGTTCAAGCCTCGTTCTCTAAAGAAAAGAAAAGTTTACGTTTCAGTGCGCTTTATCTTCGGAAGAAGAGAAATCTTCTCAATTATGACCATTCTCATCAACATGCTTCATACTTTTTCCATGCGCGTTCAGTTATCAAGTGAATTGGACTACTGTTGATTGTTTTCTTATTCCACTTTCTCTATTATAATGACGATGACGACATCATATGCTACTTTTGAGGGGGAGAAGTGTGAATAGACTACATTTGTTAAAGATATTCACTAGTTTAATCAAGAATGGCAACTCTGTATGCAATTCTTGAGGGGGAGAAGAAGTGTGAAACTACTGCATGTTGATTGATATTAGAGAATAAATGGTCAAACGGCTCCAAACTCATGTAAGAACCGAGCTTCTTCTTATCGGTTCATTTCTACATGGAGTTTCTTCTAAGAGCCATTGGTTGACATCTTCACAAGCTGATATGAGTTTAACGACAAAGTGCTTCCAGTTAATGCTTCACGTACACATTGACATGATGCTTCCAGGAAACCTTATGTTCTTGTTTTATGTGATTGTTTGTTTAGTGTTACCATTTCAAGTGTTCGTTGCGGGCTGATTGCTGATTTCCTTGATGAACATCTTTCTGTTCTTGTTTGATTGGGAGGGATTTCTGCTAAGGAGATTTGTAAGATGTAAGTTAATTGGGATGCTTTTTGGTGAGATGAAGATGTTAACTATCTATTCCCTAACTGGACAATCTTGAAGAAGGTCGAGTCTACAGTCAGTTCTACATTTTCTGCTACATGTTAGAAGACTAAAGACGAGTTGCATTTAACGATCTAAAGACTTCTTCTTAATTCAAGCATTCATCATAAAGATTGTCGGTTTAGGGGAGAGCACTAATTCGGGAAGGGTGAAATGTCTGATTTAATCCCTAATTAGACTTGCTCACATTCTTCAGCAAGTTGATTCTCACAGATACATCTGTGCTAATGATGTTCTTCTCAAAATATTTCAAGTATTTGGGCTTACAATGTGTTGTTGATTCTGAAGTATTAAAACCAGCAAGGGGGAAGGAGACACGCATCTAAACGCGAGTAAACATTGACGAACTTAATACTTCTAAGTGATTGAAGATATCCCGGGAAGACTATTGTCATTGCCACAGAGAAACTCAAGGTTTGACTCATGGCGTTTAGTGTTCTTATTCCAACTATGTGGGGGAAGAGATGGAAGAGTCAGTTTAAGTACACAAGTGTGTGATGATTTCGATGTTATCGCAATCATCAGGGGAGAGAAATTGTGTACATTGGGGATGTTCAGCTGTTTCACTTGAGAGCGTAATCGGTGATTCAGTGATAATCACTTATTCTGGAGATGACATCCGCAGAGATAATCAGTGATTCAGCATGCTACTTCAGTGTTATCGGTTATTCTTTATTTGGGCATTTAGGTACTTTTTGGGTTCTTGAACTTCATACACTTTCTTCAGGGGAGAGAAAAGTATACTTCAGGGTTATTCTTTGGATATCGGACTTAATCTGCTACTTCGATGTTATAAGTTTCTCTGTCTTTGGGTCTATGTGTATTCGGGTTCTTGAGCTTTTGCCTAGAGGCTGACTGCATCAATTCAACTACTTAATGGATTTGTTCTCTTGACGCCTTTTGGAATGGACTGCTTCTGACTTCAGTGGAAAAGGAATTTGAGAAGATTATTTAAATGTGGGATGATACGTTGCTATTCTTCTATTGGATGATATAACCTTGAACGAAGAATCACAATGATTATTCTTAAAAGGAGCAGCAAAATCGATGATAATGGTGTGCTTCTTTGTGCACCTGGCTAAGGGAAGCTTGAAAGAAAGCTTTGAATCTGCTCAGCTAAAGGATTTTCGGTTGGAGGGGAAGCTACCAAAGTCTCACTTTCAGATGGTTCAATTTCTCTCAATTTCAAGAGCCTCGAAAGCTTTGGCGGTGGATGTTTAAGAGATGACGATTTCTATCTTCTACAACGGGGCTGTTCGATATCCTTATCTCGGTACTCGTATCATCATCTTCTTAAACTATATCATCTAAACTATATTTGTAAATATTTATCAAAAACAACAGAAAAAAATATAAAACCAACAAAAACCCATAAAAATCAGAAAAATTTAAAAAATACCAAAAATATTGTATTTCTAAGACATGTCTTCTGGTATCGATAACATCTACGGTCTTAGAAATGTCATTCAATAATAGCACGGGACCATAGATGAAGTTCGAGCAGGAGGTGTAAATATTTTTTCCAAAACATGTCTCAAAATATGGCTTGCAGTTACTTCAGACTGTAACCCGTGCTTAAAACTATGGCTTGCTATTATTTCAGATAGCAACCCGTTCTTCAAGAAAGGAAAGTGTTGCGCTAAATTATTTTTCAAAATTCGTGCACTTATCCTAAAAACAAATTGAGGAAAGTATGTCGAAGGACTACTGTTCTTGCACAAATATTTTTCCTTCTATAAATTCTTCAGAAAAATATTTGTTGTTTTCAAAAATGGTGGTAAATGAGTTGCTTGTAAATCAATCAGATTCAGAATTTTCGCAAAAATTGAAAACTCAATCAATGACTTCAGCGCTTTTAAACTTTTCAGAAAAATAAGTCATTGATTGAGGGGGAGAATATTTTCAAATCTATATCATCTAACGAGCTTTTCTAATTATCCTCATGCTTAACTAAAAAAATGATATTTGCCTATGTCGAAGGACTAGGAATTTAGGATATGATTGTTAGGATTAGATGATTAGAGTTTAATAAACACATTATTCCCATGCTTTACATGATCTGATTGATATGATTGGATTGACTTTTATTAGTCGATTGATGTTTGGGTGATGTCGACCACCATATATCTGTATGTGTGTTCAACGTATGCATGTATATTGGTATATAAGAATATTCCCGATCCGGATCCCACAATTGAAGATGATTGGATGCCGAAAGGAAATGGTAACTATATCTTGGGTTGACAAATGAAGAAACGGAGCTTAATTTGACCTCTATGGAGAGTTGGCATGAAAAAAATGCAACGTAATAGGTTTTACTGCATCAGCAGATGGTTTTCTTCATCATCAAATGAAGAAACGGAGCTTAATTTGACCTCTATGTAGAGTTGGCATAAAAACATGCAACGTAAGAGGTCTCACTGCATCAGCAGACGGTTTTCTTTCAGCCCTACAACAACAACAGAAGCTTCTCAACCACCTAACGTATCTTTGTGCAGGAAAATTGATACCATTCTTTAAACAATTTTTGAATAATATTGTTTTGAAAATTGGAAAAATATTGGTTTTGAAAATAAATTGGACTTAATGTTGGAAATCACCGGACTTCATTTTTTCAAAACTTATGTCACTCAATCAATGACTACGGTCATCGATTGAGGGGGAGAGTGATTTAAAATAAAATATTTTCAATCAATATTTCATCAATCATGTCCGTTTGTACAAAATAAGTGGTGATATAAAGATTTAATGTTATGTCATGGTATGATTTTCTTTAAAACCCAAAGATCTTTCAAAATGAAATTTTTTATGTTCTTGTTTGATTGTGAAATTGTTTTATTTTACTTAAAGATCTCTTAAAAAACTATCATACCTGACACTAACAATCTTTAATGTCTATAATTGGTCCTCATCAGTCAATTTCAAAAATTAAATCTTGCCACGTCTTTCCCCAAAATTTTCTAAATAATTTAAATCAATTGGGATCACAAATCTCAACTGGTTTGAAATTTTTGATCGGGGGAGAGATCGTGATTTAAATCTCATATCGGTTTTAAAAGGGTGATTGTTTCAAAAGCACTCCTTCCTTCATGTGCCAAACGATTTCAAATACATAATGCACATGATTGTGGAGGAGCATTTAACCATAAACCAGAAGAGCTTTTAAATCAGGCACATTTTCTCTCATGTTTTCTAAACCTTATTAAATCACTTGGGATCCAAAATCTCAAAGGGTTTGATATTTTTGATCGGGGGAGAATTTGTGATTTAATAATGAAATTTGATAAAAGGTGATCATTTTGATTCAAAAGTGCAGGCTGCTCTCCCATATGTGATAAACGCTTTCAAATCTCGAAGCACATATTGAGGGGGAGCATTTCAAAAAGAAAATTAACTTTCAAGGTACAAAGATTTCTATGTTTCAACATAAAGTACCTTGATTGATTTTCTAAATGGTTTCTTAATGGCTTTTGTGATCGTGGATGTACTTCAAAAGAACTCTTTCCTCTATGTGATAAAATGATTTCAAATATCCTATGCACATATTGAGGGGGAGAATTTACTAAAGAAAATCAAATGGCTTTTTCCACAGAAATTGTGATCAAGAATATGTTTCAAAGAACTCTTGCCTCCATGTGCTAAACAATTTCAATATCATATGCACATGTTGAGGGGGAGCATTTCTAAAAGATCAAAACAATAAAGGTACAAAATGTTTTGATATTGTATCACAAGTACCTTGATTGATTTTCAAAATGATTTTTCAATTGGTTTCAAGAAGAAAAGAACAATACCTAAAGACCGACCAATTTACTTTATGCATGGTGATATAAGGATGGTTAGGTTAGGTATTTGTACCCACGATCCCGCCAGATCCGGAGGGATCTACCCAGGGACAATCCACTAGATAGTGTAGAAGTCCTTAGGTATGATGAAAAAAGGAGAAAAGTGAGAAATGGGAAAAGTGCGGACTGAGATAGAGCTAGAACTGGAATAAACCCAATAAGGCTCTATGTAATGACGTCTCAGTAAGCACTGAATGGGTTGAAGAATGAAAAAGAATTGAATGTGAAAAGGGTGAAAAGAAATAGCCCTCCAATAATTCAACCTTAGGGCAGAAACCGGGTTCAATACATATGCTACTGTTGGTTACTAAGTTAACACTGGTATTGAAGACAAGACGTCATGGACCCAGTGATGCACTGCACCTAACTTCCCAAGCTACTCAAGTTCCTCTTAAAAGGACTTGTTTCATTCTCACGGGGAACCTATATAATCTATCGACTTTTTCTTACAGATTGTTGATATTGAAGAAGGAGACCCTCTCCCTAGTCTCCGACATAGGAAACCAAATGTGCACAATTGAGTCTAGAGCCACGAGATCATCCACAATATCTCATTAGGACACAAAATTAATGAAGACTTGCTGTTTCACACAATGTGGAAAGTAAGAATATATTAAGAGTCCTACGCATTATCCTTGTGGTATTGCCAGAACATCCGAGTGATATGTAAGAGTATTCACGATGAAGATGGAAATCCTTATAGAGCCAACATCAAACAAGCTCTTGGTGGGTGATATGTGAGATCTTTCCAAAAGATCAAGCTTGTGACAACTGGATAGAAACGATGGGGCGATTCATTCGTGAATCAACCTTGGTCCAGGAAATGAATTGACGAATACTTTTGGAAAAACCGTTCGATGTGCAAATCTTCTTTTCTTTAGCACATCGAATGTGTATTCATGTTTTCAAACACAAAAAGTATCTCTGATTGAAAAAATACTTTTGGAAAAACCGTTCGATGTGCAAATCTCTTCTTTTCTCTAGCACATCGAATGTGTATTCTCTTTCAAATACAAAAAGTATTTTAAATTGAAAATTGATATTTCTCATAAAACCTTCGTCGTATTGCATACTCTTTCTTCTAAGCAATACGCGATTGTTTTCAAATCAATTTTTCATCAATCAGTGAATCTCAATTCGCTGGTTCACTCACTCCGTGTTGTCTTCTTTGAGACGTTCCGGTTTGAGAACAGCTAGAACAGCTACGAAACCCTGTCAAGGAGATTCTTCGGAATTATACCTGATCACAGGCAGTACTTGTACTGATCAACGGGGAACCGTGGACCGTGTACCTCAATTCAACGAAAGTGATCAAAGACACTTTCGTGTGTTTTATTGCTAACTGTTGTTTGGAGGTACATTTGGACGGTTGCAGCTGATCAGAATTGAGAAGTCAATCCAAAGCCGCATGCTTACAGCATCCACACTTAATTGAAGAAATCATGACTTGTGCATATCTACATAACCTGGATCTGATATTTTTATACTATGCTTCTGCTACGCTGCTGCAAATATCATGAACCAGTAAAGCTTCTGCTACTCTGATGGAAAGATGTCATGATCCTGAAAGTGTGAGCATGTCGGTCCAAAAGTCACAACATCACATGAAGGCAACACAACAAAGGGTGATCCAGAGATTTATTGTGGCTGATGATCTCGAAGAAAGCTCGAAAATCATCAAAGATGTGGATCAGTTAAACGCCTCCACTAAAAGTACAAAACTATGCGGACTTTGAAGAATCGCTACTAAAGCACAAAGATTCCGGAACTTGAAGAATTGAAGTCTACGAGCTCAGAACTAAAGAGAAAGATAGAATGTTAGGATGCAAAATGTATTTCATGGGGTGACCTCCCTTAGGGGGAGATTGTTAGGAATTGAAAATTCCATGTGAAAGTGTCGGTCACCCCAATAATGGTCTAGCATATGTTAGCTCGTAGACTTGTCGTTGTTTACGTTATTTAGTAGTTAGTTAGTTAGTCAGTACCGTAGAATAGTTTAGAGTAACACCGTGGAGGAAGGACGGGTCTTTACCCACTGTATACCTAATCCACAGGCCGTCAAGAGGTCGTTTAGTTTGTAAGTATAAATACCCTTCCCACTAAGGGAAGGGTGGTACTTTTCATTAATCTAACCTTTCATTTGTTAGTTTCTCTCTCTATAAAACACCCTCTCCTCTCTCATCTCTCTAACCATGGCTATCTTGTTTAATCATCTACCTAGACCACCCGAATCATCTAAACAACATAAAATATACGATCCTACAATGTCCATTCCAATTTTCTTGATATCAAAGTTTCATACCTAACTTATATAACACCTCCATCTGGTTGACTTTTAAATTGTATTTGTCAAACATAATATTTTGATGCTCTGATATAGGATGCAAAGGATTGAAAAACACTAGCTAATATGGTCATATGCAGTCTCCATCTCGGGAAACCTTCTTCACATTTTCTAAGGTATGGAAAATTACCCTTGTTTCGTACCGGTAAATGGGTATACTTTTTTATATATTATTCTAACGGGTCAAATGGGTAAAATTAAACAAGTAGCTAAATAGGAAATGAGTCTGAAGTGTATCTCTTTATGCGTACAACCTTTTGATTCTATTGGATGCAGGGATTAAGGTTCTATTGCAATAAATTACTTGTTTTTATAGTTTTCATTAACGATTAAGTTGTACAATAGCAACGTACTTTCAATTTGTACCATTTTGGTACGTGTACTTTTTGTTGTTCCATTTAATGTAACGTACTTTCGGTTTTTGTACTACTTTGGCACGTGTACTTTTTTTTAACTTTGTTTAAGTTGTAGAATAGTAATGTACTTTCTCTATAAGTGTTCCAATTTGGTACGTGCGATGACGTACCAAATTGGAACAGATGACATACCAAATTGGAACACTTATGGAAAGTATATTGATATTCTACAACTTAAACAAAGTTAAAAAAAAGTACACGTACCAAAGCAGCACAAAAACCGAAAGTAAGTTACATTAAGTGGAACAAAAAAAAGTACACGTTGTTGGAATCACTCCTAAACCTTAATTCAAGTGTTTGTTACTCATTTGTAATAGGTAGCTTATTATGGCCTTTATGTTTGTTTAAGGTCAAGCTTATGTAGAAGGTCCATAAGCTTAGGCCCATGTCCAATAAGGAAAAGGGAAGGAGTAGGAGTGTTGCCCTATCTCCTTGCCTATAAATACTATGTAATAACCCTCACTTGAGCGTTGGTTGTTCAAGTTATTTCCTTTCACATACTCCTACACATAACCGTCTCATATTAACGTGTGTGTTTGGATATTGTTCAATCGCCTTAATCTCTTTCTATTAAGCTTGTGTTGTAAAACTAGTGACCTATCAGTGGTATCAATCGCCTAACTAGTTGGGTGAATCATTATTTCTTGAAGTGGGTTTTGGTCCTACGCGTAGAATAACAAGATACTTTGGTTCGCTTAAAAACTTGTTTTTTTACACTTTTTAATCCAAGATTCTTGTACTTTCAACGTTTTAAGGTGTTAAAATACTTGTTTTTGGTAAAAAGTTTCAAACTTTACGCGTGGATCTAAGTTTTTAAGCTTGTTTTTGTTCGTGGGTGAAGTTCTACGCGTAACCCGTTTAGCTGTTTTGGTTCATCAAGGTTCACACTTTCGTGTTATTTTGGTACTATTAACGCTATTCCATAACAAAAATCTGGTTTAGAAATAAATTTGGGCATAATCATTTTTACGAGTAAGATTACGCGTATCAAAACCCTAATCTTACGCGTAACTTTATCCGTGGTTTGATCTTCATTTTCGTGGTTTACTCCGTGTTTTCTTGCTTGGATAAGCCTGAAAATACGTCGACTTTGGATATCTTTTGCACTGTGATAGTGTAAAAAATCATTTGGGCAAAACCCTAAACTTACGCATAAGCATAAAGCTTACGCGTAGAAATCCTACGCATAAGATTCATGTTACGCCTAAGCCTATTCTTACGCATAAGGTAATCCTACGCCTAACTTTCTACGCCTAACTTTGTGTCTACGTATAACTTTAGCGTTTTTTTTCCTACTTACGCGTAAGCTAAATCTACGCGTAACTCTTGATTGTTAACCGTAACTTTGGTGTTTTTACGCATAAGTGCTACTTGGTTTCTTGTGATTTCTAAGCCTAAGGACACTTCATCAACAAAGGTTCATTCGACTACAAAGATCCATTTTTACCAACACAAGTTTTCAACATGTCACAACCACCATACTCTAACTATTTCCCTTACACTTATTCTCAACGACAACAACAACTAAGTCCACAACATCAACAATGGAATCAACAACAAGCAATTTATCAATAACAATTTAATCAACAACATACTCCACAACTTGGAGCAATTCCTCCACCACAAATGGTTCAAACACCGCCAAGTCTTCAAGTTCAACCCTACACAAATGACTTCAATCAACATCCATCAAGGAACACTATGAAGGAACCCACTTGGTTTGCAAAGATGTGTGAAGCTTTAAGCAGCCAACAATCAATTCATGAGGCTGGATCACTTGATAGACCTCCAATGCTCACTCCAGGAAACTACGATCAATGGGTGATAAGGTTCTTTAGGTTTTGTGATCTGAAGAAGCCACATGGAAAGTTCTTAAAGAAGGTTATCTTGGAAGGTCCATTTGAGATGCCTACTGTCATTGTACCCGGAGATCCAAATGCTATTCCACCAAGAGATGAACAAACGAACATTGCTACTGTTGCAGACTTGAATCCTCAAGAACTTCTACACTATGAAGCAGATGAGCTTGCAATGGAATATATCCTCTTAGGATTACCAAACCCAATTCTTCGTAGTGTTGATGCTCAAAAGACTGCACAGAAAATGTGGCATCATATTCGTCTTCTTATGGAAGGATCTGTACTCAATCAGGAGGATTTGGAATCCAAAATTTACTTGGCTTATGAACACTTCATGATTGAATCTGGAGAGACACTCGAGTCCTATCATCATCAATTTTCAGACATCATCAATGATTTGGATAAACACAACATCATCATGCCAAGAATTGCAGTGAATACTAAGTTCCTGAGTAGTCTTGGTCCTGAATGGGAGAAGTATGTCATTTTTCTCCGTCAAGCGAAGAATATGCATCATTCTACATATGGATTGTTGTACGATTACTTGAAGCCTCATGAAAAGGAAGTTGATCGGGAAAGGATTCTCCGTGCTCAAATTGCTCCACCTACACATCCGGAAAATCAACAACTTGCCTTATATGCTCAACAAAGTTATCCTCCTCAACAAGCAACTCAACCAACTGCCTCTGTCACACAAAACGATCATTCACAGCAACAATCTCAACAAAATCAATTGGTTCAATACAACAACAACAATGCTCAATCAATTGTCAGTGAAGCTAATGAGGACATCGATCCGTTCGAAGCACTGCAACAAGGATTTGTTATGATTGCTAATGCTTTTGGCCGTTATACTAACAAATCCAACAATCGTATTCGTTCCTCATCTAACACACGAAATCAGGCTGTTGTCAACAATGGACGAGTTGAAGTTCAGAATCGTGGTTATGGTCGTCAGATGGGCGGTGGTCAAGGGTTTAATGTTGTGGGTCGGAACAACAACAGAGCTCCAGTGGTGGAACAGGGAAATGCTCAGAATGGGTTGAATGGTCTTCGATGTTACAACTGCAATGAGAAGGGACACCTGGCTAATGCATGCCCAAAGCCGAGGACTAGGGGCATTGCTTATTTCAAAGAGGATCTTCTTTTGGCTCTTAAGGATGAAGCTGGTGGATCTCTCACAGATAAAGAACAGAGTTTTATGGCAAATGTAGACTCAGATGATGATATGGAGGATTTGCAGGCCAATGCAACAGTTATGTTGATGGCTAATATGCATGAGTTACACATGAGTGACACAGGCCCAGTGTATGAAACTGATGGTTTGTCTCAAGTACCCGAACAAACCATATTTATCTCTGATCTAATATCTTTGGAAACATCTGAATCCGGCAAGGCTCAGAATGTTCAAAATGAGTCATTTACATCTCATTCCGACGATTTTCAAATAGACCCTGTAGTTACATTTGACGATCAAGATGACCTTATGGTTTCCTTTGATAATCAAATTGACTCCGTGGTTATACTTGAGGATCTAAATAATGATCATGTTGTGACTTCTGTTGAACAAGCCGAATTTTTGCCTCATCCAGATCTTGCTATCTTACTTAAAGACCAGCAATCCCAAATTGAAGAATGTTGCGCATTAAATCAAACCTTAAAAAGTAAAAATGCACTGTTAACCAAGGATTTTGAATGTTTACAAAAGCAACTCAACTTTTTCAAAACTCAAGAAAAACGTGAAAAAGGTTTTGAAGCAGCCTTTACTAAATCTCATCAAAACGAAAAATATTTAGAGAGACAGATGCGTGATCTTGCCGCTTCGAAGAATGCTTTATTGTCTGAGATAGAACAACTGAAACATGAACATAAAAAGCAAATTAACACTCTCACCTTGGAAAATCAAAAAGCTAAGGCTGAGTTGTTAACTTGTCAAAAACAGTTCTCTGCATACAAAAAGCATTCCACGAACCGAATAGATAATCATCTTGAAGAAATTATCGGCTTGCAACGAAAACTTAAAGAGTTTACAACTGTTGTTTACAAACATGGTGAGTCAGTAACTGCTATTGAAAAGTTTACTTTAAAACCCGATCCAAAAGGATATGGACCAAATCTTGCTGATTACAAACCAAAGCTTTCAACCAAAACATTCAAACCAAATCCTGAAGTTTCCAGTGCAGAATATAAAATTGATAATTCTGTTATGAGTGTTGTTGAATACCATCGTCAAGAGGAATTAGATGCAGAAGACGAGAGTCGATCAAAATTAAAAACTGTTGTTTACAACAAACCTTTTAATTATTTAAAACCGATCACTTTTGTCACACCAACGAATTCTTCTAACACACCAAGGGTTATCATCAAAACACCTGAGTCTTCTAATGTTAATCCTCAACCAGATTATGCACAACTTTATGGTCCTTTACCTTCCATCAGTGAAGTAAACTCAAAACCTGAAAATCGCAAAATTCTTAGATATTTTGATATTTTCATGGCTGATCTCAAAACTTTAGAACATGAGATAGAATATCATTCTGAAATCAAAGTTCAACACTTTCAATCGCCTCTGGCGCGCGAACAAAGAGACATTTTTCAGAAAAATCTTTTACCAAATGTTAAGAATTTGAAAAATTGTGCATTGTCTTGGGAACGAGACTTTCATAAGGAACTTGGAGTGGTGAAGGTCGTTTTCGAGAAAACAGAAACATCTATTTCTAATACTAAACGGAAAAAGAAAATGTTGAGAAAAGATATTGATCGACTCTTGAAAGATGTTATCTGTTGTTGAAACTTCACAGACCTTGATAGATCTTGAGCTTTGTAGATCGTTAGTATTGCTTATGTAATCACAAACAAACTAAAAGAAAATCTCTACAACTTGTATTCTTTAGCGGAATATAAACACAAGTATAAAGCACAGATAACTAAGAACTCTTTGATCCTCTATGGATCGTTCTATTAATAATTTGTAAACGTCTAGTACATAACTCATTCTATTGTGTTCCTTTTATAGACAAGGAACCCTAACTTGTTCACAAAGAAACGTAAAACTAAATAAGATATACACAATCACTTCCTAATAAAGCTCATGTATATCCTAACAACTATAGAATATGTGGAATACTATCTCCGCAGATACAACTAAACACTATATAACTTCAGCATGATTATGTCTTCGGCAGAATCCATACACTTCAGTAGAATCCATTCAGCAGTAACGTCAGCATAATCCATACTTCACATAATTCCCAACAATCCTCCCCTAAACTGGAATTTGACTTGGTTAAGTTCCAGTTTCTTGATAGATCTTTAACCTTGCAGCACTTGAGGATTGTATTCGAACGTCATCAGCAAAGAATCAAACCAAAAACATCTCTTTGATTAATAAACTCTGAAACTCCATATCTTTGCAGCAACAAATGACAACAGGTACATCAAAACATATTAGTTTCATACTATTCTCATCACATCCAGGTGTGTTAACTCCTGTGAGAGGTGAATCATTGAAAATAATGGATTTGATGTCTCTTTACCAATAGCCATCACTACTGGAGTAGCCATATGTTTAAGTTCGAAAACCATGGTACACTGATAACCATCTGATTTATTAGCAAATCAACAACCATGAACGGATTTGAATTGTCTTTACCTGTAGCCGTTTGCTCAGGACTAGTCAATTCTTAGAATTGGTGAATTGAGAACCAAATATGGTATTCCAATGCCTTTACCACAAGCCATATACAAGTGGGCTAGCCAATTCTTGGATTCCAAAAAGGAATAAACCATGGTGAATTGATAACCATACAACTCTCAGCAATGAAGCATGGGTAGTTGCAAACCCTATGATTTTGAGCAAACCATTACAGCTAACAACAGATTTGATGTGTCTTTACCAAAGTTGTACCCTTTGGACTAGCTAACTCTTGGATATACACAAGATACATCTGGTGAGTCAATAACCAGTTACAACAAACCTGCAATAAAAGTTAGACAAATCCAAATTTTTTATTTATTTATTTATTTATTTATTTATTTTTATTTTTTTTAACTAAGAAAATAAAAGAACACAAAACAAATATATTACTAACTATACACAATACCAGAATCAAGATGAAACTGTATGTTGCAGAAGCTGAGTCTTAATAAGTCCAACACATTGTTCAGCATGCAACTTATCATTACCAATCGGATCTGGAGGAACTTCCAACTTAGATAAGCAACAATCTGCAAAACAAACCAAACAGAGAAACACACAAACCAAACAAAGACAAACAAAACTATCATTACATTAGCAGGTTAGAGTTAGAAAACTAAAGAAATCAACATTATACACATAAAACTACAATATACATACTAAAAATGCAAAGTGTACACAAATCCTCCCCTGAGGCATATGCCTCCCCTGAGGCCTATGCCTCCCCTTAAACTTTGCAGTTAAGGGTTAGGCATACCAATATAGACCACAAGATGTTGAAACCTTGGTCCATCAAAAGCCTTAGTTAACAAATCTGCCACATTATCATCAGTGTGAATTTTAACCACTTTTATCAAATGTTTGTCATATGCATCTCTTATAAAGTGGTGCCTGATTTCAATGTGTTTTGTTCGACTGTGAAAAACTAGATTTTTAACAATGCATATGGTACTTTGATTATCAATAAAAATTGTTGTGTTCATGAAGTTATACCCATAATCCAACAATTGATTTTGTATCCAAAGAACCTGTCCACAGCAATTTGTAGCAGCAACGTACTCTGCTTCAGTAGATGAGGTAGCCACAATTGTTTGTTTCTTGCACTGCCAAGAAATCAATCTTTTTCCTAGGAATTGGCAACCTCCAGTGGTGGACCTCCGATCCAGATTAGCACCAGCATAGTCACTATCACTATATGCTTCCAGTTTAAATGGAGACTCTTTTGGGTACCAAAGGCCTAGATGAGGCTGGCCTTTGAGGTACTTAAAGATCTTCTTAACAGCATTGAGATGGGAAGTAAGTGGAGTAACTTGATGTCGAGAACAAACACTGACAGCAAAAGTAATATCAGGCCTTGAAGCTGTTAGATACATCAAAGAACCAATCATAGATCTGTATAAATGAACATTCACTGGTGGATCTACTTCATTGTTGGTCTTTGTCTTTGGAGCTTCATAAGGTGTAGTGGCAGTCCTAACACTCTCCATACCAAATTTCTTTAATATGTCCCTCACATATTTGTCCTGACTGATAAAGATACCATCAGGTTTCTGCTGAACTTGGAGACCCAAAAAGAAAGTCAACTCCCCCATAGCACTCATCTGAAACTCTCCCTTTATAAGCTCCTCAAACTCCCTGCACCAAGCTTCCTTTGTGGATCCAAAAATAATGTCATCCACATACACTTGCATAAGAATAATATCTGTGGAATTCTTCTTAAGGAAAAGTGTCTTATCAATTGCACCTCTTCGATAACCATGCTTCAGCAGAAATGATGAAAGCCTAGCATACCAAGCTCTGGGTGCCTGATGTAGTCCATAGAGAGCTTTGACTACCTTGTAAACATGATTAGGATGATCTGGGTCTTCAAATCCCTTAGGTTGAGTGACATAAACCTCCTCCTCTATTTCACCATAGAGAAAAGCACCTTTAACATCCATCTGATAGACCATAAATCCCATGTAAGATGCATAAGCCAAGAATATCCGTATGGCTTCAACTCTAGCCACAGGTGCAAACACCTCATCATAGTCAATTCCCTCCTCTTGTCTATATCCCTGAGCTACCAATCTCGCTTTGTTTTTAATGACAACACCCCTTGCATCTCTCTTATTCTTCAGAATCCATTTAGTCCCAATTGCATACTTGCCATCAGGAAGTGGTACCAAAATCCAAACCTGCTGATTTTGAAATTGTTGCATCTCTTCTTGCATTGCCCCAAGCCAACTTGAGTCATCAAGAGCCTGAGTAACACTGGTTGGTTCCACCTGTGAGAGAAAACAAGCAAACAGACAATGTTCATAGTCTGTGTGATTGTCTCTTTGCTGATTTGAGACATAAGAGATAAAGGCCACTTAACCATATTTAGAACTTGTCACAGAACCCCTAGTTCTAACAGGTGCATTAGGATCACCAATAATATTGGACTGTGGATGAGTATTGTTGATCCTTTTAGTAGCAGTGGTGTTGACATCAATGGAGGTATCAAGATTAGTCACAGTAGGTTCAAAATCAGTGTCATAGGAAGGTGAGGTGAAGATGCCAGCTTTGGGTTGATGATGACCAAGATCTGAAGGTGTTGGAAAACGTGTATAAGGCTCTCCAAAGTCTGTAGACACTCTAGTAGAAATAGGAGTAGAAACAACATGTCTTTCAGCAGATTTGGTGATGTTAGGAGAAACAGGGTCACTTTCAGCAGAATTGTTTTTTCCACTGATTGCTTCACTTGCACGCTCCTTAGCATTCCTCTCAGCATCTAGATTAGCTGCATACTCTTGTTTCTTCAGTCTAGCAAGGTCCTCAGCATATTGTAAATCATCTTCACTCTCAGTAATATCGGCAGAAGTGTCCCTCACAAAATTGTTAGGGGAGAAAGAAGGCACGACAATTGATTGTTCATCATCTTTAAACTCACTGTCAGAATCAGCAGTCATAGTCCCTGCACTGTAAGTTGGAGACTCTTGAGTACCTGCATGTTGGTTAGCCATATGTCTAGAGTAACCCAAATAATCAGTTAAATAATCAAGGTCAAAAGACCAAACATGACCCTGTCCTTGAACATTTGGCTTGTCTTCTAGAAACCTCAGGTTCAAAGTCTCCTCAATCTTCTTAGCAGATAAATTGTACACCCTGTAAGCCTTACTATGAGCAGAATATCCCACAATATAACCATCATCAGCTTTCTCATCAAATTTGCCCAGTGGATCACTTGTATTTAGAATGGTCACTTGACAACCAAAAGGTTTAAGGTAATGAATAGCAGGAACTTTTCCATAGAGAAGTTCATATGGTGTTTTGAAGTGAGGTCTAGTAATGGACACCCTATTCAGTACATAACAAGCTGTACCAATAGCTTCAGTCCAAAACATGGTGGGAAGCTTAGAATCTGCCAGCATTGATCTTGCAGCTTCTATTAAGGTCCTATTTTTTCTTTCTGCCACCCCATTTTGTTATGGGGTTCTTGGAGTGCTATAGTCCCTTTTTATCCCTTTTGACCTACAGAGTTCTATAAGTATTGCATTCTTGAACTCTGTCCCATTATCACACTAAATTCCTTTAACCTTTTTGTTCAACTGATTTTCAATAAGGGTAATGAAGTCTTTCAACACTGGAGATGTTTCATCTTTGGTCCTTAGAAAGAATACCCAACAAAATTTGCTATAACCATCAGTGATAACCAGACATAAATACTTATGATCAATGCTTCTAACTTGAGTTGGACCAAACAGATCCATATGAAGTAGCTGAAGAGGTTCAGAAATAATGCTCACAACAGTAACAGCCTTGTATGAGGCTCGGTGTTGCTTTCCTTTGTTGCAGGTAACACAGTTATGATCATTTGTGAAGACTTTGGAAGGAAGACCTTCAACAAGACCCATTTTAGAGAGTTTGTTTATGGTCTTGAAGTTGACATGGACCATCCTCCTATGCCATTTGGTAGACTCATCCAAGGATGCTTTAGCCACCAAACAAGTTAAGTCACCTTCTGGTTTAACATCAGTTAAGTTGAATGTATAAAGATTGTGATTTCGAGGAACTTTTAGCAGAATTGAAGTTTCTTCTGGGAGTTTGAAGTCTTTAGATAGCACAAGACATTCATCCTCTGTGAAGAGTACTTTGTTCTTAGTGTCACATATTTGTGAGACTGAGAACAAATTGAAGTGTTGCAGTTCCTTGACATAGTATACATTCTCAAAGTCCAGTTGAGGTGTTTTGATGGTCCCTTTCCCAGTAATTCTTCCATCACTTCCTCCAAAGGTTACAAAGTTGTGCATCATATCTCCTTCATACTTCTTGAGCAAAGTTGTGCATCATATCTCTGTTTCCTGACATACTTCTTGAGCAACCACTATCAACTATGCCAACATCTTTATGCTTAAGAGGATGATCCTACAACAACAACAAAAATAATATACAAAATATTAGTACACTATTGAGGCTCAAAGTCATTGCTGACTTGAAACTGCCTTGTGGATCATATGAGTGATGCCATGCAGATGAATAAGATCCACTATTGTTCCTGGGTTTCCATTGAAATTTGGGTCCCTTTGTTTTCCAAGAACAACCTGCTGAGGACTTGACATCAGTATCCCAATTCCTTTTTCCCAGCATTCATTGAGTCACCATATCCAGGCCAATAACCATTATTAAAATATGAACTTGTGGGTTGAACAAATGGTCTAGCAACTGAACTTCTCCAATAAGGAGAATTAGTATAAGTTGCTTGTGGAACATAAGGTGGTATACTATTAACATTATTCCACATTGGTCTAGATTTCCTAGAATCATCACACCTACCCATCATTTGCTCATGATAATCACAATCCTTAATTAAATGAAATTTACTTCCACACACAAAACATGTCTTCTATTTAGAAGATTTATTCAAACCAAAAGATGTTCTATTACAAGCAGACGTATTCAAACCAAAACCATGAAAAGAATTGTTTTTAACAGAATTATTATGCAAAGAATTAAAAAGCAAGTCTTCAGAGGCAACTGTCTTGGAAGTGGACTCCTTGGCAGCAACTCTGACATGCTTATTGGTAGTCTTGGGTGCAGGCAGGGGTGAAGACTTGGGAAGGTCAGACTTGTCATTTGAATCACACTCTGTAGACCCTTGGTCGGAGGACTTGTCACTGTTAACACAAGAGACAAAGTCATTAGAAGAAGTATCAGGGTCTGGCAAGTCTTTTGACTTTTTGCCATACAGATGATGTGATCCATCAAAGTCAACAGTAAGGGAAAGGTCAACAGGCATAGGTATACCTCTAATAGAACCACGTACAGCATGTAGGTCACCTTCTTTCACAAAATTAGCTAGTCCTGCTGGTGTAGATTTGCGTGTGTCATCCCTAGCTTCTAACCCTACATACTTCTTAAAGCCTAAACCTATAGAAGTATTTGGAGTTTGACTAGAGTAGAGCTCTTTAACTAGATTTAGACCTGATTTTTGCCAAGAATTATATCTAGCTATTTCTTTATCTAATTTTTCTTTTAGCTCTAAATTTTCTGACACTACATCTGCTCTTATCTTCTCAGACCTTTTTAACTCATTTTTAGAACATTCGAGATCCCTTTCTAAGACACCTATCTTCTCATCATAAGCTATTTGATTCTTCTAAAACCAAACCTTTTGTCTTTCTAGTGTTTTTAAAGCCTGTTTATAAGCTTCAACTTCCACATAGCATTCATTGTATTTAGGTTTCAAAATATCATAAGCTTCTTTGAGTTCATTATAACGCTCACTACAACCAAACAAACAGTTTTGTACCTGAGAGATGCCCATCAAGGCAATCTGATCATGCCTATCCTCTGAAGTACAGCTAGCCAGCAACCCAATATTATCAGCACCAGAACTTTCATCATTCTCCTGATCATGAAGCTTCCAGTCTACATTAGCATCCATAGTAACTAGAGCAGCTGACGATCCAGGCTTCGAGTTTCCAGCTTCCCTCTGATTCTGCTGATAGGAAGAGTATCTCACCTCATGACCAGCTTTCCTATCCTTGCACTCTCTGGAGAAGTGACCCATCTGTTGACATGTAAAACACTTGACCTTCTTTTTGTCAAACCTTGCTGGATCTCTTCCCTGAAAGCCAAACCTCCTCCCAGCTTTTCGCTCAAACCTCTTGATTTCCATAGATAGCATAGCCACTTGCCACTTTAACTTCATCTCCTCCAACTCCAGTGGGTCAATCTGATCTAAATCCTCATATGCCAGTTCCTGCTGAGGATCATAATCAGCAAAGAAGGATCCAAGAACATCTTCTATTATACCACTAGATTTAGAGTGAGAGCTTGATGAAGGAGCAGTATAAGATGATGATGAGTAAGTTGGACTTGGACCATAACTCATCTTTGAGGTGGAGGCTCCTACAAATGCTGTGTGACTAGCAGTAGATGATGAACGAAAAGGACTTCTCACATCATGTTCAAGAGCTTTAAGTTTGTTATACAGCTCATCAAAAGTAAGCATATCCAAACCACCTTTAGCTTTTAAAGCAATGCTCACTTGTAGCCAGGATGGAGGTAAAGACCTCAAGAACTTAGAATTACAATCATCATTATTTGGCTTTGCTTGCAGCTGATTTAACTGACTTAAAATCTTGTGAAACTTGTCATAGCCCTTGTGAATTCCTTCCTCATTAGAGATTTGAAAATCTTGAAACTGTTGTCTCAGCATCGACTTTTTCATTCTCCTAGACTCCTCATTCCCACCGAACTTCGCCTTGATTGCTAACCATATGTCCTTAGCATCATTCATGAAGTGAAAATCACTCAAGTGATCCTCAGGAATAGCTTGAAGAAGAATTGTCTTTACTTTGGTTTCCCTCTGAACCGCCAGTATTTCTTCAGTAGATTTGGGAGGAACAAAAGTAAGTTTGCCATCAGCATCATTGGTAGTTCTCTTCAAGCTGTTTCCCTTCTTAACTATCTCCCATAGATTCCAATCAATGTTGGAGATCCAGTTTTGCATCTTCATTGCCCAAAGATCATATTCCTCCCTTTTAAGATAAGGAAACTTAGCATTAATGTTCGAGAGACTCAGTTGTTGCATTTGTGTGGAGTTTTGGTTGTTGGTGATTTCGATATCAACGTCTGATCCAGGCATGGTGATTTTTGTTTTGGTTGTATGGGTGTTTAGAAAAACCTGTGCTTAGTATCGTAGAGACTCTCACGAGGCTCTGATACCACTTGTTAAAACTCGATAGACCTTGATAGATCTTGAGCTTCGTAGATCGTTAGTATTGCTTATGTAATCACAAACAAACTAAAAGAAAATCTCTACAACTTGTATTCTTTAGCGGAATATAAACACAAGTATAAAGCACAGATAACTAAGAACTCTTTGATCCTCTATGGATCGTTATATTAATAATTTGTAAACGTCTAGTACATAACTCATTCTATTGTGTTCCTTTTATAGACAAAGAACCCTAACTTGTTCACAAAGAAACGTAAAACTAAATAAGATATACACAATCACTTCCTAATAAAGCTCATGTATATCCTAACAACTATAGAATATGCGGAATACTATCTCTGCAGAAACAACTAAACACTATATAACTTCAGCATGATTATGTCTTCGGCAGAATCCATACACTTCAGTAGAATCCATTCAGCAGTAACGTCAGCATAATCCATACTTCACATAATTCCCAACATCTGTGCTGATATCCATAATGTTGTGTTATTATATTCTTTGCCACATGCATCTGATTATATCTCTGCTGATAAGGTTGACTCTATGGTAACTGTTGAGAATACTGATAATGTGCTTCAGATCGAGTCTTTAAAAGCTGAAAATGAACGATTACTTAACGAACTTTACAATGCAAAACGTCGTCTTAATTGGTGTGAAAAAGATATTCACAATAAACAACTTGGTTTTCAAAACAAAATCGCTCAGTTGCGTGCAAAATCTTCTGATCCTAAACTTGAGCAACTGGATGATCAAAACGTGTCTTTGAAAAGTCAAATCTCAAAATATGAACAAGAACTTGTAAAAGTTAAACAGGAATATGGTGTCATATTTGATTTACTCAATAAGACTCGTCATGAAGCATCAAACGAACTTGATCACTATCTTGCTCACACTAGAGAAGTCATGAATTTTGCTGGTAATATTCGTTCTGAAAATCAAGATTTGATTCACACTATCTCTAAGTTAAGAGAAATGTTAGGAAAGTATGAACAACTTCCGCCAACCATCTTTAAGAGATTAGCACTAGTAACACTTAGTAATCGTGCACCTAGAATCCCTACTGCCAAATCACAAGTTGCTAACGTGCTTCCTTCTACTGAAACAGGAATAGTTGCGTCTTTTCCAAACGTCTGCACTTCACAGCCTAGGAGCTCTCAATCGAAGAATAGGAAGTTGCGACCTAATAAAAGATCAATAAGGAATGCTAAAGTAGAAGAACACCCTAGGACTATGAATAAGACTCACGTTGCTTCCACTATAGATATTGCGTCTGGCAAATGTAATAGAAATAGTGATGTAACGAATGCTAAACCTTTAAGTACTTTTGATATTCAGTCTGATGCACCTTGTGTTATTTGTCGTAAAAGTATGAATTCTGATTGTCATGACAAATGTGTTGCTAAAGCTATAATCTCTCGTTTACGGAATCCTAAGAATCGGCATACCTCTAGGCCCACTAATCATTCTAAGTCTGTGCTTGGTAGACCGCCTTCTTTAGATTCTCAGGCAAGCATTGCTGTCCCTGTAGCTCCAATTTCACCTCCTAAGAATGTAGTACCACCTAGTGCATTCACAAATACTAAAGCAAACAGTAGTTATAGATGGCAGAAATGGATATATAACACATTAGGATTTAAATGGATGCCTAAAGTTATTAATGTGTGTATGTCTACTATAACTGCTTCGGAACCCTCTAACATTTTGGGTTCCACATCTACTTCTATTCCATCTGTGTCGTCTGTGTGTAATGCAGGTGATACAGATCATTCTCTGGATTGTTGATAGCGGATGTTCCCGACACATGACAGGCAACCTTAAACTGTTATCCAACTTTATTGCAAAGTTCATTGGCACTGTCAGATTCGGGAATGATCACTTCGCAGCTATCATGGGCTACGGAGACTATATCAATGGGAACATCGAAATCAGCAGGGTTTACTATGTGGAAGGCCTCAGTCACAATCTGTTTTCAGTAGGTCAGTTTTGTGATGGAGATTTGGAGGTTGCTTTCCGGGAGAAAACTTGTTTCATTCGTGATCTACAAGGAAATGACCTTATGTCTGGCTCACGTAATTCTAGTCTCTATACTATCTTTATGCAAGACATGGTTGCTTCATCTCCCATCTGCTTACTTTCAAAGGCAACATCAACAAAATCCTGGCTATGGCACCGTCGTATCTCACATCTAAACTTTCAAACCATCACCAATCTTGCTCGACACAAATTAGTTGAAGGTCTCCCACGATTCCGGTATTCAAAAGATCACCTTTGCTCAGCCTGTGCATAAGGGAAAAGCACTCGTGCTCATTTTCCTTCAAAGGTGGAACACAGCTCTCAACATGTGCTTCATCTTCTTCACATGGATTTGTGTGGCCCAATGCGCGTGCAAACGATCAATGGCAAACGCTACATCTTAGTAATTGTTGATGACTACTCACGATGGACTTGGGTCTACTTTCTTCGAAGCAAAGACCAAGCTCCACAAATGATCATCACATTTCTCACGAAAATACAGGTTCAACTCCGAAACACCGTCAGAAAAATCAGAACAGACAAAGGAACTGAATTTGTTAACCAAACCCTTCGTGCATTTTATGAGAAAGTGGGAATTCAGCATCAAACATCTATTGCACGCACACCTGAACAAAACGGAGTTGTTGAAAGACGAAACCGAACGTTAGTGGAAGCTGCAAGAACAATGTTAATCAATGCTAAACTTCCAGATTACTTGTGGGCAGAAGCTGTATCTACTGCATGCTATACTCAAAACCGTTCTATGATCACAAAACGCCACAACAAAACACTTTTCGAGCTTGTCCACAACCATAAACCGAATCTCAAACACTTTCATGTATTTGGATCCCTTTGCTATCCGAATAATGATCGTGATGATTTTGGAAAGCTCAAAGCCAAAGCTGACATTGGAGTCTTGATTGGATATTGTGAGAATTCTAAAGGTTACCGGATCTGGAATCGTCGTACAAAACAGGTGATGGAAACGATTCATGCTCATTTTGATGAACTTACGAAAATGGCTTCTGAGTATAACAACTTAGAACCCGGTCACAACCGTTTAAACTTCCCTCAACCCCCATCATCAGCTGAACAAAGCCCCCAGCTCACTCGTCAACAAATGGAAAGGTTATGTGATCCGCTGTTCAGTGACGATATTGATGAACGTGCTCCAGGTGTATCCGATGTTTCCGCTGCTCAACCTGATAATACTCTTATACCTGATACACCTGCTACAACAACTACTGTTGAAGAAGCACCACCAGTTGACTCCACCACAACAGTTGAACAAACCGCTTCCAACAATGATGAACCAGCTGATGATATTCTGAATGAAGTACCCCCACCTGCAGATTTTGATCCAAATGCGTTCTTTAACCCATTTGCTAATGACACTGCTACACCTGATGTCGCGGAATCATCAACAAACCATTTGAATCCTCAGAATCTGCACAATGTATACCAACATCAACCCTCTACACATCGTTGGACAAAAGACCATCCTCTGGCAAATATTATTGGCAACCCAAATCAACCAGTCGTTACGAGACAACGTCTTCACACAGATGGTGAACATTGCATTTATGCACTCACTGTCTGCCAATCTGAGCCTAAAAACATTAAAGACGCAATGACAAAAGACAACTGGATTGAATCCATGCAAGAAGAACTCAACCAATTCAAACGTCTTGAAGTATGGGAACTGGTTGAAAGACCAACAGGGGTCTACGTCATTGGTCTCAAATGGATTTGGAAAAACAAATTGGATGTTGAAGGGAACGTCTCCGCAACAAGTCACGTCTAGTTGCTAAGGGTTATCGTCAGGAAGAGGGAATAGGCTTTGAAGAATCTTTTGCTCCGGTTGCTCGTCTTGAGGCTGTTCGGATATTTCTCGCGTTCGCGGCTCATATGAATATGACGGTCTTTCAGATGGATGTCAAAACTGCGTTTCTCAATGGACAAATGAAAGAAACGGTTTATGTCATCCAACCAGAAGGATTCGTTGATCCTGAGTTCCCGAACCATGTCTACAAACTGAACAAAGCTCTTTATGGTCTCAAACAAGCCCCTCGGGCATGGTACGATAAGCTATCATCTTTCCTCATTGCTAATAATTTCACCAAAGGTTCGGTTGACCCAACTCTTTTTATACAAAATCACGGGGCACATATCTTAATTGTTCAAAGTTACGTGGATGACATCATTTTTGGCTCTACACATAAAAAGTACTCAATCGCTTTTGCAAAACTAATGAAGAAAATTTTTGAAATGTCCATGATGGGTGAACTTACGTTCTTTCTAGGACTGCAAGTTCATCAATCACCCAGTGGTATTTTCTTGAGTCAGTCCAAATATGCCCTTGAATTGTTAAACAAATTTGGAATGAAAACCTGTGACACTTATGCCACACCAATGACTCATACCAAGAAGCTAGACGCTGATTTACATGGGAAATTAGTGGACCCTACCAAATACCGAAGTATTATTGGATCTCTCATGTATCTAACAGCTAGCAGACCTGATATTGTCTTTGCTGTTTATCTATGCTCCCGTTATCAGTCTCGACCAACTGAAACCCACCTCTCTGAGGCTAAAAGAATCCTCCGATACATAAAGGGAACCATTAACTTGGGGATCTGGTATCCGAAGGATTCTGGTTTTGAACTAATCGCTTTTTCAGACGCTGACCACGCAGGATGCTTAGACTCAAGGAAAAGTACTTCAGGAGCACTACAATTTCTTGGTGATAAACTGGTGTCTTGGCAATCAAAGAAGCAGGATTGTACATCACTGTCATCAACCGAAGCAGAATATGTAGCCATGTCCGCGTGTTGTGCTCAAGTCATCTGGATGAGAACACAACTCAAAGACTATGGTTACGTATTTGACAGAATCCCGATGTACTGCGACAATCGGAGTGCCATTGCGATCTCGTGCAACTCAGTTTAGCACTCGAAATCAAAGCACATCGATCTTCGCTATCATTTCATCAAGGACCACGTGGAACAGGGTACAGTTGAATTATACTTCGTGGGTACAGAATACCAATTGGCAGATCTTCTCACCAAAGCCTTGCCTCCCGCTAGGTTTAATGAGTTGGTCCACCG
This sequence comes from Chrysanthemum seticuspe, assembly GCA_019973895.1. Taxonomy (NCBI): domain Eukaryota; kingdom Viridiplantae; phylum Streptophyta; class Magnoliopsida; order Asterales; family Asteraceae; genus Chrysanthemum; species Chrysanthemum seticuspe. The sequence goes on along the minus strand of BPTQ01000007.1, from coordinate 29,432,241 downwards.
GATTGGTATGAGGTGTTTGACTCAAGAGGAATTGGATGACCTCCTAAAACAGTCTTAAAAACCTGTCAAACACCAAACTATCTTCTGTAAATATTTTTTCAAAAACAAAATACAAAAATATAAAACTTGATAAAACAACAAAAATATTCTTCTAATCTATTTTTCTTTCAATATGGCAAGTACATTTCTTTCGTCAACACTTTAATCTTTCAACATTTAGTATTTTTCCGATCAAGTGTTGAGGGGGAGAAAATTAATACCAAACTGTTTCAAAAACATTCGTGTACTTGCATGTTATCATTTCCCGGTTGTTTCTTTTATCAATGGTGGCAAACTTTTCTGGTTAAATGACACTCCTTGGACTATAATTTATAACCTTTCATTACTTTCTTAAGTCAAGGGGGAGTGTCATCATGTTTCTTTCTTAAAATCTTTGTTTGATAACTAAAACGGAAGTTAAATGGCTTTGTATGAAAATGGAAAAGGTGGAGGGACTAAAACTGCCAAAAGTTTAAAGTGATTTTTAATAAAAAGACTCCACCTAACATATTCATCACATTTATTACTCATAAACCTAACCAATCCTACGCACGAAATTCGTTCTTCAAATCTGTGTTTCTGATCATCAATTTGTAAGTTGTTTCATGATCTTAACATGTTTACAAACATAGGTTTTGATTTTTACACGAATCCAACGGTCAAATTTTTGTCTATGATTGTTTTTGTGTTCTACGCATAAGCGTAAGAACTCATAATCAAGAATGGGTGTTTGTGGTTAAAAGGATTGTGTCAAAACATGTCTTTAACATCAATGACACTAAGTTTATCCTCTAAATCCACCCAGAAACACGAATTGAAGGTTTTTCAAAATTAGGGTTCTTAAGTCGAATTGGGTGTTTTCAAATGTGAAGGTTCTTGGTCAAAAAGGTTGTTGTGAATTGTTTATATCATGTTGAATTAATGTTATCCAGGCCCTATAACAACCCAGAAACACTAATTAAGTCAGAATTAGAAATTAGGGTTTAATGTTCTTGAGTTTGGGTATTTTTGATTCACCACGAATTGAGTGTTAAAACTTGGTTATTAGACTCTCATAACATCTAAGACCTACCAGAAATCGTTTGGTGCATAACCTATGGCTAGAAATCATATGCGTAAGTCTTAAACTCTAGCGTTTTGACCTAAGCGTATGACTTTCTACGCGTAAAATGTTTAACAAGCTTTCATGCCATAATCTGTTCTTGAATGAATATATGTGTTAAGATTGATGATGATGATTTTATTTCAGGCTTGCTACTCATACAACTCATAATCAAGGTCTTTGTTACTCTACGCATAAGGATCACCTTACGCGTAGACAGTTATGCGTAAGAGAAACCCTACGCGTAACTAGTACGCGTAGGGTTCTACAATGGGACTACGCGTATCCTGTGAAGGATATGCGTAAACAGTGACCTCTAAGCATAAGGTCTACTCTTACGAGTAAGCCTTACGCGTAAGGTCTTTATACGCCTACGCGTAAGCTCTACGCATAAGGTCCCCTTTTCCTACACGTAACATTTCTTACGCGTAAGTTAGGATCCTACGCATAAGCTTTCGTCTACGCGTATATCACTTCTGTTTACGCGTAACTTTGCCAAATCTACGCCTAAGCCATGATTGACCTTCATTATGAATTGTTACGTGTACAAACTTGTAAATAAATGAATCATAACGTCACGAAACCAATAATGTCACTAATAAACTTAATCGTTTAAAATGTTGTGTTAAATAAGTGATAACATAAACTTTAAAACTTAAAGTTAAATAACTCACGAAACTTATCACGACGACATTGGACTATTGAACAAACAAGTGACTGTGGACTCGAAACAATCTTTGACACTGTGTATTCAATAGTTAGAGAATAAAAACCTTCTGTTGACTAACATTATGTCTTTCGATATGTTGGTTCTTTTGGCTAATGTTATTTCAGATCACGACATGGCTGCTCAAATGAATGTGGATGCACCAGAAGTTCTCACAATTGCTGACATCTTCCCTAATGGCTATCCTAGAAAGATTGGAAAGAACAACCTTAGGGTTGACTTTGAAACCCTCACATGCTCAGAATCTTCCTGTTTGATTGTTGTGGATGTTCTAAAGAATCATCCCTACCAGAACATGCTCTCACACTCTGCTACAGTACCGGAAATCTACATTCAGCAATTCTGGAATTCAATGCAGAGGATCCCAGGTCAAAGTGCAGTGACAGTGACGCTCAATCACAAACAAGTCACCATCACTCATGCAGACTTACGGGTTGTTCTTCTCATTCCTGAAATCGAGCCAACCGAATTCTTTGTTACACCTACTGAGGAGACAGTTCTTCAATTCCTGATTGATATTGGCTATGATGAAGCTTCAGGAATTATCACTAAGCACTCTCATGTGGAGCTTAAGAACATTCCTCAACCGTGGAGAACCCTCTACATCATCATCACCAAATCGGTCTCTGGTCGTGATAGTGGATATGAGCATCCTAAGCTCATGGAACTACAAATTTTCTGGTCATTAATCAACAAAAAGGACATCGAAATTGAAGCACTGTTATGGGAAGACATGATGTCATTTCACAAGAAACTTGGCTCAAAGATTCCCTATGTCAGATACACAAAATTGTTGATCCAGAGAGCACTTGGACTTCATCCCGATATTCCACAAAGGCTCAATGACCCAGACAATCACGATATGTTAACTGAACCTACCCTATCAGTCAGAATCAAGGAATCGTCAACAAAGAAACAGGGTATTGTGTTACCTGATCACCTTCTGACTAACGAAATCAAGAAGCTTGAAACGTACAAAAGGTATCGGGTAGCAGTAAGAGAAGGCAAAGTTGGTCATCTCGATGAAAAACCTTCTGGAACACCCACTCGGAGAACCAGAAGAGGAAGTGCTGGAAGTGCAGTAAGCACAGAGAGTCAAAGGAATGTCCCAAAGAGGAAACCTGCTCCAAAGAAGAAAGTTCCCTCTCGGGAAGCTGTTCCTATTCCTACACCTGAACCACCAAGAAAGCTACTGGACGAAAGCTCTGATGATACACAATCAGACGAGGAGGTTCACTACTCTGAATCTGCAACCGAACCACCTCCCTTAGTAGCAAAACCTCCTAGTCCTCCAGCTGAACATGGAAAAGGGAAGACTCCTGTACTTGTGCCATATGAAGAAAGCTCAGAAAGTGATGAAGAGCAACTGGATGCTTCATACAGGAAGAAGTTTATATTCGTTAGACACCTTCAAAAGGCTGAAGAATTTGTAAAAGACCAAATGGGTGGCCCCGGAGGATCAAGTGGTGCTGCCCACTCTTCACCAGATCCTGATGCGGTTAATCGACCCGATAAGGGATCTGGTGCCACCACTCTTGTGCAACAACAAACGCTTGTGGAGGAGTCTACTGATCATTACATTGAGGAACCAGAAAAGGATAAGACTGAGAAAGAAAAGACTGATGAAGAAGCTAAGGCTCAGACGGAAGAAAAGGCTAAAACTGGACAAGATAACGAAGAGAATTATGATGATTTTCTTCTCAACAGTCCAACTCGTTCCAAGGAGGATCTTCTGCACCTCCAAAGGACCCTGAGCCTCCTCATGTCTCCTCCTCATCAGATTCATCATCTCACTCCTCACCACCACCATCTAAAAGATCAACCAAATCAACATCCAAATCTGTGAAGAAGCCAACTCGATCTTGGATATCTCATGCTTATAAAAGAATTGGGAATGCTGTCAAACAAGTCAGAAAGAAAAACATACTCTACAGGAAGATGAATTTCTATGCTGATCAGATACAGTATATTCATGATGATCTCGACAAGATGCAAGATGAAAGGGAGTATGTCCAGAAGCTCATGAAAGATGATCTTCAAGGGAAAATGGACGAAATGATCAAAGGATACTCTCACCAATTCCTTATGGAGGTCGTTCCGAAACTGACAAAGGAGATGTATACCAGACAACTGTATCCAAATCTCTTGCATCTAGCCAAACAAGCCATGAAATCAACTTCGATGAATTTAAGCATCAATCTAGTTGAATCTACAATCTTCTCAGATGATGAATTGGTGAACCGGCTAGTAGCGCAAATGTCGAAACGCTCTGCAACGTTTGCCTCACACGAAGCTAAACTGTTTGAAGCTCTACTGGAATACCAACTCAGGTCCTCATTCCGAGAAGAAGCTGTTAGGCCCAAACGTTCAAGAGATGATGAAGACAAAGATCAGGATAAGGATAAAGAGCCCAAACGCACAAAGAAGTCTGATGAATCATCCTTTATTCAGTACTCGATGCAACCTCCACCACTACGGACTCCAGCTTCTCAAAGAACTCCTCCTAGCTCTTCTACTGATAAACCTCAGGATTCTGAGTTACCGCCCGAGACTCAGAAAACCGGTGATCACTTTGAGTATACGGGTGGTGACGATGAAGAAGTCCGTAAGCCCTACAACAACCCACCTCTCCCAAACAAGTTCAGAAACCAGAATCCTCATCTAGGCCTAAACAAAAGAAGAAGAAGGCGCCCATGGTTGACGTCGTATCATGGCTAGATGACGATAAAACAGAGGAATTTGAATGGTTCTTTACTCTTGTTAATTCCACCCCCTACCCAGCTGAAGGTCAAGATCTGGTAAATGGTAATACATTGGAGCATGCTAAGATTATGCAAGAAAAGTTCCATGTGAAGAAGATGTCGAAATCCGAGTTGAGGCGAATCAAGAATGAAGCTTTTCAACTGTGGAAAGATAGCTCAGAAAGTTCCATCGAGGTCGAATATTACCTTGAAAACATTGCTCGAGCTATGTCTAACAACATGGATTGGCTCAACCCAGAAGCAAACATCGACTTCACCAAACGGGACAACCCTCTATACTACACCGACTGGTCAAAACCTCTACCAACAATTCGCCAACTAGATGAACCTAGGATTCCATTCAGATATTTCTTCAACAAAGACTTGGAATTTCTTCTACACGGTGGCGATGGCTCAAGGAAATACGCTACATCTTTGACACTTCCATTCCCCGCAGCAATATACTCAAACTGCATAGCTATCGAGGAAAGAGCTAATCACTTGTTCTCCAACAAAGTGGAAGCATACAACCGAGATGCAATGTACGGGATTCATCATTGGCCGGAATGGCCGAAGAATCTACTACAGAAGCTGCCAGGTTCAGAAGTCGCAACATGTAGTGTTCATTGCTAAGGATATCGTTACCATCAAACACGTTGATCTTTCGACCAAATGGGACTACACTTTTCTCAAGAAGATTGTGGTCAAAAGGCAAGATGAACGGGATTATGCATTCTCTGAAGCTGACTTTGAGAATTTGTCTATCAACGATATTGAAGACATGTACCTTGCCAAAGTACAGGGTCGCATGAGACAATTTTCAACCGAAGTACAACGTGAATTCATCAAGTCACTGCTCATCTTCATCAGACGCATAGTCATCAAAGAACGTGTAGAAGATCTCCAACTTGCAGTTGAATCATATCAGACTCGTGTTAACTTCACTCCACCTCAGCTTGATCTTCCCGACATCAACCAACTCTCACAATATACACTCATCAGCAAACCATTCGGCGTCGTTTACCGCAGTTAACTTCAACGAAATTGCTTAATGGTGTGTAGTGATCTTCACAAGTTTGGGGATCACACTTTGAAGATGGTTAGGCTGAAGGATATACGACAAAAGATTGGGTCTCCTAAGCGATGGAATTCTCAGGATCGAAGGGATGTGAGGAGGATCATCAAAATGATTGATGAAAGGTTGTATAGAAGGGATCAGTTCAGAACATTGGAAAGCTTTGTTGGTGGTCGACCTAGGATTAACATCACCGGCTATCAACGCCCTGTTCGCACTCCTGGCAACATCACTGGAATTCCTGGTACCCCTTGAACTGCTTCTTTCATTATAAATTTGGATGTGTGATTAAATATGTCAATGGCTTGTGCACACATAACAGTGTACAACCCGTAATTGTCAAGAAAGGACCCTGTGGTACGCTTCAGTGCCACAATCCTTATAAAAGGAGCGAAAGCTTCTTACTTTTGAGTAAAACCTATCAAACCTTTCACTTTTCAAGGTTTTGCTCAAAAGAACAAGTACTTCCCCATATGATTTTTCAAAACCTCAACCGTTTATATCACTTGTTGAGGGGGAGTATTTGAATTTAAACTTTGTTCACAAATTGTTCATAGTGGTCATCTTCCCGCAACACTCGAAATGGTCATATTTATTCTCAACTTTTCAAAATAACATCTTATATACCATTTTTGAGGGGGAGAAAATTATGTGATAAGAAATATGTTGTGTAAATGCAAATGAATCTGTGTGTAATAGACTTAACCAACGAATTGACGGTACTAAACTGTTAGTAACTCGAAAAGACTTGTCCTGGACGGGAAATAATTTCAAGCTAGTTCGCTAGTAATGTAAACGTGTCTCGCAAAGGACTTGTCCAAGTAGAAAGTACCATTCGAGAAACTCTTGGTAGACATGAACTCTGACGGGTTTGACAAACCTTTCGAGGTGTGTTTACACCTTCAAGGTAGTTATTAGAGCTAGTTGTCACCTAAAAGCTGACAATGTAACTCTTTAACTATGCAACGTAACCGTGTCTCGCGGGGGAGTGTCTATCTTGAGTTGATCAATTCATAAAGTGCGCGCTCTTTCCTCACTGTGCAGATTTCCGTCAAAACTCTAAAGCACATGTGGAGGGGGAGTATTTCTGCTAAAAGATAAAACTCTCACCGTGGTTCAAACATGTTTTTCATTTACAAACCCTCTGAGAGATTTTCTTGAAAATTGGTTTTATTGCAACATAGGTTAGTCATGGAGTGATAAGGTAACTAAGGTTAGGAATAACCGTCCTATGATCCGCCAGAGCCGGAGGGATCTACCCAAGGACATCACAAATAGTTAGTACTTAGAAGTCCTTAGGTATGATTATAAAAAAGGAGAAAATAAGAATCGGAGAAAGAAGGAGTTGAAGAATTAAAAAGAAATGCAAAGAAAAGGGTGAAAAGAAATAGCCCTCCAAGTTATTCAACTTAGGGCAGACATCGGGTTCAATTCATATGCTACTGGTTGTCACTTAGTGACGCCGGTATTGAAGATTAAAAGTCGTCATGGACCCAGTGACGCATGCACTAAACCTTCTTAGCCACTCAAGTTTCTCTCAACAGAAGCTTGTTTCATTCTCACAGGGAACCCTACGTAAACTATTGGCTTTCTCTTAGAGATCG